>CAAE01014634.1:0-220144 GCA_000180735.1 Tetraodon nigroviridis | reverse complement strand
CCAGTGTCAAAGTAAAGGTTGTGATTTCTCTGAAATGATTGATTTTTTTTAAGTGGACATCCAATTCAAAGAGAAAATAGCTTCAGTAACTGGTTTATTCTGACATTTATTAAATATGAATTATAAATCGTGACTGCCAAAGAATAAATCTGGATGAGTAAATGTGATTTTGGCAACAAAGGAAGCATGGCTGGTAGAAATCCAGATATGTTTCAGCAGCATTGGCTGCCTTTTTACCCCCAAACTTGATCAAAGAGCAAATCAGCTCATTAGCAGCCACTGCACATTTGATAGCAAAGAACAAAATCTTGATTTAATCTTATTTAAGTCAGATTTAAAAGAACCTGCAGTTTTGCTACCAAAAGCGTATAATTTTAGCAGATGGAGGTTGATTATTTGTCCTATGCTGCTGCAAATTTGACTAAACTTTACGTAGAATTTAATATGTGACTCATGCTTGTTTCCTGTTCATGCAAAACCACGTGCACTAAAGTGCAGGAAGGTGCTGCTGTGTTTTGCATGACTTGTGAAGACCAGCTCGGATTTTACCTAAACAGTTTTTGATGGACGTTCAGAAAACTGATAACACTCAAATTACTCACATTTTTCCTGCTTTCACAGGCAAAAGAGCCGCTCTTAAATATTCAAAAGGGCTTTGTTAATGTAATATTTATTGGGAAATGTGCTCACGTCAGTGCTTTAATGAGTCCTTTATCGAGTCTTTTTTTCCTCCCCGTGTTTAGGCGCCCGCTGCGCCCCCTAAAGGCAATCACTGGTAACAACAGCCTGGAGAACGCGGCTGTTTGAAAATGTGGGAATTTATTTACTGTATTTATTTATTTATTTATTTATTTATTTATTTATTTTAATTGTTGATCATGTGCAGTAATTAAAACAATACTCTTCTTCTTTTTCTGTTAGAAGGTTAGGAAAACCTTCCATACTTAGTTTTGTATTTGTAAAAGTACAGAATGTGAGAGGTTTCATGTGAGCAGCTTTGACCTTTGACTTTGAGAAATTGGTGCTGTTTTTTATTTTAAGACAAAGATTCTGTTTTGTATTTAGTCCAATTGATTCAAAGAAGTAAGGTAAAAGATCAGGATAATTTGCCCTCGTCAGACATTTTCCCTGTTTGCACGCGCGTCCTCACAGGTGGAGGCGCTAATTTCAGTGTAAAAGCAGAATTATTTAGCATCTGAGCTCAGGATTGAAAAGATTCCAGAGTCCTACCGACCAAGATGAGATGCTAAAGCTGTCAAACATCTCCAAAAACCTCTTGGAGAGCCCCGACAGGCTCTAAACGAAGGCCTGAAATGTTTAGCAGTATTTCTTCACAAGCTAATCTGTCTAATTAAGATATTATCCACGCCAATCACGCAGACGACAGAGATTCCTTTAGCGGGCCGTGCAAAGAGATCAACTGTGAGCTGAGGGCCTCATCAAAGCGAGATTGTTCTTCTATTTCAGGGCCAGGAGCTGTCAATCATCCTCCCATCAGGCCCACAGATCAGACCCCGACACCGACAGCTGTTACATAACCGCGGCTAATCCGCGTGTCTATGGACTCCAGTGTCAAAGTAAAGGTTGTGATTTCTCTGAAATGATTGATTTTTTTAAGTGGAAATCCAATTCAAAGAGAAAATAGCTTCAGTAACTGGTTTATTCTGACATTTATTAAATATGAATTATAAATCGTGACTGCCAAAGAATAAATCTGGATGAGTAAATGTGATTTTGGCAACAAAGGAAGCATGGCTGGTAGAAATCCAGATATGTTTCAGCAGCATTGGCTGCCTTTTTACCCCCAAACTTGATCAAAGAGCAAATCAGCTCATTAGCAGCCACTGCACATTTGATAGCAAAGAACAAAATCTTGATTTAATCTTATTTAAGTCAGATTTAAAAGAACCTGCAGTTTTGCTACCAAAAGCGTATAATTTTAGCAGATGGAGGTTGATTATTTGTCCTATGCTGCTGCAAATTTGACTAAACTTTACGTAGAATTTAATATGTGACTCATACTTGTTTCCTGTTCATGCAAAACCACGTGCACTAAAGTGCAGGAAGGTGCTGCTGTGTTTTGCATGACTTGTGAAGACCAGCTCGGATTTTACCTGAACAGTTTTTGATGGACGTTCAGAAAACTGATAACACTCAAATTACTCACATTTTTCCTGCTTTCACAGGCAAAAGAGCCGCTGTTAACAGCCATATATGACTTAAATGTTCAAAAGGGCTTTGTTAATGTAATATTTATTGGGAAATGTGCTCATGTCAGTGCTTTAATGAGTCCTTTATCGAGTCTTTTTTTCCTCCCCGTGTTTAGGCGCCCGCTGCGCCCCCTAAAGGCCATCGCTGGTAACAGCAGCCCGGAGAACGCGGCTGTTTGAAAATGTGGGAATTTATTTACTGTATTTATTTATTTATTTATTCATTTATTTTAATTGTTGATCATGTGCAGTAATTAAAACAATACTCTTCTTCTTTTTCTGTTAGAAGGTTAGGAAAACCTTCCATAATTAGTTTTGTATTTGTAAAAGTACAGAATGTGAGAGGTTTCATGTGAGCAGCTTTGACCTTTGACTTTGAGAAATTAGTGCTGTTTTTTATTTTAAGACAAAGATTCTGTTTTGTATTTAGTCCAATTGATTCAAAGAAGTAAGGTAAAAGATCAGGATAATTTGCCCTTGTCAGACTTTTTCCCTGTTTGCACGCGCGTCCTCACAGGTGGAGGCGCTAATTTCAGTGTAAAAGCAGAATTATTTAGCATTCATGGATTAGCCACAAATGTGTGAGTGAATGGTGTGTGTGCCCTGCGATGGACTGGCGACCTGTCCAGGGTGGATCCCTGCCTACGCCCTAAGAGAGCTGGAGATAGGCACCAGCAGACCCCCGCGACACCACTGGGTATCAAGCGGGTAGGATAATGGATGGATGGATGGATGGATGGATTAGCCACAAAGTCTGCTGGGGAGCATCTGAGCTCAGGATTGAAAAGATTCCAGAGTCCTACCGACCAAGATGAGATGCTAAAGCTGTCAAACATCTCCAAAAACCTCTTGGAGAGCCCCGACAGTCTCTAAACGAAGGCCTGAAATGTTTAGCAGTATTTCTTCACAAGCTAATCTGTCTAATTAAGATATTATCCACGCCAATCACGCAGACGACAGAGATTCCTTTAGCGGGCCGTGCAAAGAGATCAACTGTGAGCTGAGGGCCTCATCAAAGCGAGATTGTTCTTCTATTTCAGGGCCAGGAGCTGTCAATCATCCTCCCATCAGGCCCACAGATTCCTATCAGACCCCGACACCGACAGCTGTTACATAACCGCGGCTAATCCGCGTGTAACATGGATATACACACACCCATGAGCAAACACACACCGGGGTAGATAATATGGCTTGTCCAGCTCTCTCTCTCTCTCACACACACACACACACACACACAGAGCCCACAGAACCTGATAGAACCCGAGAGGAGGGTCCGGTCCAGGCAGTCGAGCACAAATGGCCTACTTAGACTTTAAACTGGGTAATTAGAAATCTAATCAGGGCTTACTTTCTCAGCCCAGATAAAGGTAATGAAACGCTCCTGTCCTGTGTGTGTGTGTGTGTTGGTGTGACACTCACTCGCAGAGGCTGAGAACAGCTGTGGCTGCCAGTAAAGCCACCTCAAGCCACCATGCATGCAGCTTCATCCCGTCACGGCGTTGGTTTTAGGACTGATGGTACGAAAATGGAAGAAAATAAAGAGGTGATCAGTCCTCAAATCTACCTTCTGAAGCACAGTAGCCTCTACTGGATGGGATATGACACATTTTACCACTTATTTACTGGGCATTACTTTAAAATGCCTCGTCTCAAATGTGCTCGATCAGTATATTTATTTGAATTAAACTAAATAAATAAATGTGCATGGCTTTACCTTTATACACAAGACAGATAGCAAACCCTTTCTCTAGGAGGAGGGAATAACAGAAATCCTTCTCTCTCTAGCAGGCCATATTGAACGGAACGACAGCTGTTAGTGGGCCCAGAGTTTCAGTGATACTGGTCTTACTGGGCTTTGTATGAACCCAAATATTTAGACTGCACGAGATCGGGTGTCTGTCTGAGCTGCACATCTAAAATGAGTTTTGATGGAATGAGCTCCTCCAAGTACTTCCTTTAAATCTATGAATTGATCTCAGGTGGTTAAATTTTAAACGTCATAGACAATGATTTCTCTCATCCATGGCTCGTGAGATAACTCAAATTAAACTCGTTAATGGGGAAATTAAAGTCTGCGTGGTTTTTTTTAAATATGGACACAGCAGCCAAACGCTGCTGTAAAAATAAAAACCCTCCTGGGGGTAAATTGATGCGTTTCTGTCGCGATAATCAGGTGGTTCTGACCACCTGACGACAGAACCCCGCGAGCTGCCTTCGCGGACAGGCTGACGCAGCCAAGTGAATCTGAATTTGAGTTTTTCCTCCAATAAATTAAGACAAAACTACCAAACAAACTACCACAGCAAGGAGAAGAGGGGGACATTAATTTTAGCGCCTTGTTCACATTAATAATAATGACAGAGCATGAAAAATACAACGTAGCTGCGGTTGGGATTATTGACGAAATGCGCTCAGACGACTCGTACCTGCGCGCGTGTGATTTCTCACCGTCCGTGAACGCCCCCCGCCTCCCGCGCTCTGACGTCACTTTCCGCGGCCGCCGACAGCTGGCGGCCTGTTTTCCTTCCATAAGGCGGTGTTGGTTTACCAGCTCTGGGGAGGTGGGCTCCCCCCCTGTAACGCTTAACCACAGACTTAGTGCCTCTTTGTCCGATTTATATTTTAATTATCTGCTAAAATGCGGCTGAGGGCCACGTGGGAACGAGACGCGGCTGACCGCAGCGGCTGTCAATCAAAGCGTAACGAGCAGGCGGAAATAGGCGTTTCATCTGTCTCACAGCGCCACCAACCTGACGCTTGTAGAAGAATAAAACTATTCAAACAGGGGCGTTTTTAATTCTATGGATTAATCTTGACTTTACACAGAAATAATTTTCACTTTTCTGTCCATTTAATCGTACAGCCTCTCGTGTCATATTTCATTAGTTTCAAGTTGTAAACCTGCACTTTCAGATCATTCATTCAATTTGCTAATAAATTCAGCCATATTCATTTCATATTTACATCTGTGAGTACACCAAAAGGAATGTATGACTGCATGGCTATTATGTACAATTGTAAACCCTCTTTAACGGCTATAATTCTGCTCAGCGTAGCTATTAAAGATCAAACCAGCGTGAAAAACAAAGGGAAGGAAACCCTCTCCTGCTGTCTGCTCGTCTCTGATGAATATTAAGTGACGGCCGGGTGATTTGTCCTTGTGTTTGCCCTGTTCTGATACTTCCTCTCTGGGCGTCAGGTCCCCCATGAAGAGGCTAATCTGCTCCCAGCGGGGGGTCTCCTCCCAGCGAAGGGCTGGGAAAAGCACTCGGACGTGGCAGCCATTGTCCTGGCCCGGAACCCTTGGAACGGTTTAGATCAAGAGCTGCTTGATTTTACAATCCCATCATAATGATGGCTCAAAGTTCTTGAGAGACATTGATAAAAGAATTATCATCTGCATCGAAACAATCAATCTTTGACACAAAATTGTGCAACTTATACAAGATACAGTAAGTTGTTAACAGTTTTGACTACTCAAATTAGGCTAACTGGGTTATTTTTAGAGCAACTGAAGCAAAACAGATGATTTACCACAGCTATCATCTTAAATAAACAAAGCTCACTTTTCTTTGGTGTTTAGTTAGTTGAGCGTGTGAAATAAAATTGTGTTCGTTGTACTTTGGTTTTGTTGGGACTTGGCTCCTCTTCCTATATTTATTCAGGGTTTAAATCCAGCCAGTGAAGAAGTAATTCTCTCTAACGTCTTCATGAAGAGAAAGGCGGCCTGCAGAGATGGAGCAGCCTTCCTGCCGTTTCCAGGGACCGATCTCATACCGAGGAACAAAAGACGCTAGCAGATCTGAAGTGGCGCGAGCGGGCCAAGCCTAGCGTGGCCCCGCGCTGCGTTTGATGTCCCCGGGGAAGGCAGAAACGGCGTAAGCTCCCTGTAATTTACTGTTTGTGGTTGCCTGGGCAGGATTCATTCCCACGAGGACCTTCAGCCGCTGTTTTTATAGAGTCGGATTTGTAAAGCTGCTCTCGTTGACCCCCCGCAGGTCATGAGGGCACAAGAGCAGCATGACCCCTCTCAGGACAGAGCGTGTGTGTGTGTGTGTGTGTGTGTGTGTGTGTGTGTGTGTGTGAGAGAGAGAGAGGGAAAAGGCAGCAGTAAGAAGAAACACTAAAAATGTCCTGTCTGGAACCTCTTTTGCTCCAGCTTTAGAGTCAAGATTATAGGATGAATGCATACCTATATAAACTTTATTTATATATATCTATATATATATATATATATATGTTTTACAAATGCATACAATAAACAATAACATTTTTAAAAAATGCAAATACAATGAACTTTTTACATTTTACTGACAGTAATTTAACTATTTTGGCTTCAACAGCAGGGGGGCGATGCTGGTTGAGGCCGACATCTGAAACATCTCCAGATCTTCCACCTCCAGAACCTCCAAATCCTCCTCCTCCTCTTCTGGGTGTTTTCCTCTTTGAGCTGTTGAAAAGAAAAGGTTGGTTAAGATTTCCTTTGGGGACGGGGCTCGTGTCAAAATGGTCAGAAAGACGCGCTTACCCGAAGCGCCTCCATTTTTTCTGCCTCCATGTCCTCCTTCTTGGCCTCTGGCTCTGGCCTCCCATTGCTCCGAGAGACCCTGCAGAGTGTCCCTGAAGCCTGTCTCTTTTTCAGAGGTCCTTCTTAAAGGCCTCCTCTCTGTCTGAGAGCTCTTTTCTGAGCTTCTCAGTCTCCTCCTCCTGCTCCCTCCTGAACCTCTCCTCGTTCTCCTCCAGCTCTCTGCGGTGGAGCTGCAGGTTCTCCTCCAGCTGAGCCTGCTGGTGTTTCTCCAGGGCCTCAAACTTCTTGCTGCTCTCCTCCAGAGCCGCCTGGGCAGCGGTCAGCTCATACAAGACGTCGATGTAGGCGACGGTCCTCATCCGCCTCTTCTTGACAGCCTTTTTGCCCTCCTCGGTCTTTTCCTGGAGGAGGTCCTCCAGGTGGCTGACGTCATTCTGACGCTCCACCAGTGCAGTGTAACATTGTTGTATCTGTCGGAAGCGCTGGCAAACGCTGAACCTGACATCAGCTGATCTGAGTCGGTAACCACTAGCAACAGCCGTCGGACTGCGAGGGGTTCTTTACATCAAAGGTTTCACCTACAGTCGACAGCAGAACCACGAGGAACTACAACGTTGCCAGAGAAAGAACCCGTTTCTAACTGAATATTGATCATTTAGTATCAAAATTGAAAGTATCTAAACTGATCCTAAATAAATCTGAACCATCTTACCGAGCTTGCCATGTTAGCTGGTTGTAACAGACCTGTTCTGATACTTCCTCTCTGGGCGTCAGGTTATATTAAACTCATCTTGGCCTGAAACCCCTACATTTATACCTTCGGAGTGCTGAAAGCATCAAAGCATTCCTTTCAACATCAAAGACTCAACTGTAACATTTGATGTTCGGTGTAAAAAAAAGGCAGGTTTAGACTGGTAAATGACACGTTTCGGCCGGTCGGGCCCGTCCAGACGCGTCTGAGGATTGTGGACCGTGGCGGTCGAGTGCCGCCGTGGAGGCCAGGGATTACCAGGGCCTGTTTGCTCTCTGAGCTCCTCCGTAACCTTCAACCTGCCCTCCACGCTGACCGCTGCCCCACACCCAGAGAGGAAGAAGAGTGTTTCATCTGACAATCGGGGGGATAAAAAAAAAGTCTCTTCTGGGCACCTCAAATGAAATGTCCCTTTCAGGCACCACATCACGGGTGGTGTATGCAGTAATGTGTGTTTAATGGGATGTTTTTGGCCAAAGCCAGAGTCCCCGCGTCAGTAATTGTGTCCACGCAGCAGCTTAATGTGGCTGCGCTGAGGGCAGGACTGAAGCGAGCCGGTGGAGCAGACGTAAACAGCGCTAATCTTCTGAGCCCGACTCGCATCTGAATTTGGGAGGTGGCCAGTGTCAAAGCCAAAGGCGTTTGTCGGCGTGCATTCGTTGGGAGGATCGGTGAGTTTATTTGTCAACACGATTGGAATAGCTTCAGTAATCTCCCCCTGCTCGTCCATGGACTGATTGATAATTGATCCCTGTCCAAACAGGCTCCTCGGGGCCCCGCAGTTGCCTCTGAATACCAAGCGGGTCATCGTGCGTGGCTCCCTCTCAGCAGCCCAATCCCATAAACGAATGGGAATGAGTGTCGTCCTCTGCTGATGTCAACCTCTCGCTCCCACTGTTTACTGATGAGGCCCCGAAAACGGACGGGGTCACCGGCCGAGGTCGCCTCGGTCAGGAGCGCCGTGGCGAGACACAGTAACAGCTGGGGCCTCAGAGGGAGTCATGGGAATGGACTGGTTGGACTGGGACGCAGAGGGTAAACTGGTCGGTCTTAGACGGAACTTTGGTACCCAACATCATTTAATAAAATTAAACTAATAATTTAATAAGTGAGATTTAACAATGTATTTTCATTGGACTTGGAGAAAGAATAAAGCACAGAGGAAATGTTGAATATACGGAGCCCACTGGTTCTCCATCAGTCCTCCCTCTCTCCCTCCCTCCTCCTGTCTCCTGAAGAGGACGGGTCAGCCGGTGACCAGCACAAGCCCAGAGGACACCATTTTATTTGCGAGGCACGACACAGCCAATGACATTTAACTTGTTATTATTTCGCCGTGAAGATTAATGATAAATTGTCCATTATTTTTCCTTAAAAGTGAAAGATAAGAGCGCAGTCATTTGCCCCAGAGCCAGCGTGCCACCACTATGCAAAGTGACAGCCAATTATCAGGGCCTAGTTTGGGATAATGACTTTACAATGAATCTTTTGATTGAAATGTAACTTGGTTGGCCCTGGGCAAAGTGCAGACAAAAAAAAAAGAATAAAAAAGTTACAGAAACAATGAGCACCATGCAGGTGTTCATCTTCTGAGCGCGCTCCCTCCCTCTCTCTCTCTCTCTCTCCCTCCCTCTCTCTCTCTCTCTCTCTCTCTCTCTCTCTCTCTCTCTCTCTCTCTCTCTCTCTCTCTCTCTCTCCACTCCTCTCCAGAAATAGCTATAGGAGAGAGATATGCATATATTGATGGAAAAATTATTAAGTCACAGAGGGCTTGCAGCAAACATAAATTAGCATATTCAGGGTAAATATTCAGACTATTTACGATAATAAGACCGGATTATTCAATTCAATGAATGTTAAATAGATTAGGAAATGGTATGTGCCTTATCTAGTCAAAGCTTCTATTCATTTTAATCGCTTCCCAATTGAACTCTTCATTTTATTCCCTCTGAGTTATTGTTCCCATTCCCGCGCCCGCGTGTCCCGGGAGATTTCCGCCGGTCACGTGGCTGAAGTGGCGTTCGCCTCATTCCGGGCAGAAATGGAGAAAGTCGACGTCACCCCGAGGCCAGCATCGCGATAAGCTGCTTTTCATTATGCACAGGGGCCGATGGAGAACAAGATTAGCGCGGCCCCGAGTGCATAAACATGCGAGTCATGGAGATGGAAGAAAAACGCCACAAACAAAACACGTCTGCGTTCCAATTGTGCATGCGTGAAAACTTTACCTTTAATCCGTTTCTGCGTGCGTGTGTGTCTGTGTGTGTTTTGGGGGCGGGGGGGTCAGTCTCTCTGACATGTTTGCTGCCACAGCTGCAGGCTTTTCTTCTCTTAAACCCATTTCACAAACACGCCTGCATGTAAGCCTCAGGAGAAGACTCCATTCCCTCCAACGTGGAGGTAATTCCGGTTTTATATCATACTTATTGAACAAGCAAGTGTTTCGGCCCTCCAATTGTGAAATTATGCCCCGTTCTGTACTTCTGCAAAACTTCATCTGCGACGGAACCCTTGGAGGCAGCCGGTCACGACTGCTTCAGAAACATTATAAGTAAACAGCCCTTCAGGAAAACTGTATCTGTCTGGATGGTTTGAGCTTTAGGATACATTATTTTAAAGTGTGTGTATATCTGTATATTTAAAAAAAAAAAACAAAAAACAAAAAAAACAAGTAAAGAACTTTGGCGACACAAAATCTGACCTTCCCAGATAAAAGTTCTGCTGGTATTTGTCTCCCTCTATTGGCAACGGTGTGCAATGACACCTGGTTTTTAATAGCGGAGCTCTGCTGCCATCTAGCGGCCATTTGAGGTTTTGTCTTGTTCTTCTTAAATTAAACATGGCGGTTACTGTAACGACAGGGTCTCCGTCAACCGAATAACTCATATCATGTCTAATATAAAGCTTTATTTAAAAATAGGCATTATTTACTTTTCAGTTGACAGCTCGATATTAATATACAAGAACGTTGGAAAATGTAAACGATGCCCTTAGCTTTTCCTCCCCTACTCACGTGGTGGCAGTCTTCTCTTACTTCTTGTGCTCAGTGTCGCTACGTCCATATTAAACGTATGCTTATTTCATCTTTATTGCTAACTATCTAGCCTTATTTGTAAATGATTACTCTGAATAACGGTAAAAACGGTAAAAATTCCAGTCCCACACAGCTTGTGTGTATTAAGACCCCAAAATGGTGCTTTTGTTTCATTTGTGCGTTGTTTTTAATGAAGGAGGCCCAAATATGGGTAAGAGCTGCCGGTACTACGGTCCCGTGTTGTGAATGCAGGCGTTTGTTTTGCGAGTGAACGTTGTCAGAACGTTAGTTTGAGTTCTTTTAATGGAGCTTGGCTGACTTATCTGACTGTTTTGTTTAGCGCAGCTCCATATAGTGGATGCGTAACGCAACCCCAGCCACTGCAGTAGTTTCTGTTCTATGCCTTTAAAAATCCGATGCGCCTTATAGTGAGGAAATTACAGTAAATTGATAAATGTAGTATCAAAATTGAAAGTATCTAAACTGATCCTAAATAAATCTGAACCATCTTACCGAGCTTGCCATGTTAGCTGGTTGTAACAGACCTGTTCTGATACTTCCTCTCTGGGCGTCAGGTTATATTAAACTCATCTTGGCCTGAAACCCCTACATTTATACCTTCGGAGTGCTGAAAGCATCAAAGCATTCCTTTCAACATCAAAGACTCAACTGTAACATTTGATGTTCGGTGTAAAAAAAAAGGCAGGTTTAGACTGGTAAATGACACGTTTCGGCCGGTCGGGCCCGTCCAGACGCGTCTGAGGATTGTGGACCGTGGGGGTCGAGTGCCGCCGTGGAGGCCAGGGATTACCAGGGCCTGTTTGCTCTCTGAGCTCCTCCGTAACCTCCAACCTGCCCTCCACGCTGACCGCTGCCCCACACCCAGAGAGGAAGAAGAGTGTTTCATCTGACAATCAGGGGGTTAAAAAAAAAGTCTCTTCTGGGCACCTCAAATGAAATGTCCCTTTCAGGCACCACATCACGGGTGGTGTATGCAGTAATGTGTGTTTAATGGGATGTTTTTGGCCAAAGCCAGAGTCCCCGCGTCAGTAATTGTGTCCACGCAGCAGCTTAATGTGGCTGCGCTGAGGGCAGGACTGAAGCGAGCCGGTGGAGCAGACGTAAACAGCGCTAATCTTCTGAGCCCGACTCGCATCTGAATTTGGGAGGTGGCCAGTGTCAAAGCCAAAGGCGTTTGTCGGCGTGCATTCGTTGGGAGGATCGGTGAGTTTATTTGTCAACACGATTGGAATAGCTTCAGTAATCTCCCCTGCTCGTCCATGGACTGATTGATAATTGATCCCTGTCCAAACAGGCTCCTCGGGGCCCCGCAGTTGCCTCTGAATACCAAGCGGGTCATCGTGCGTGGCTCCCTCTCAGCAGCCCAATCCCATAAACGAATGGGAATGAGTGTCGTCCTCTGCTGATGTCAACCTCTCGCTCCCACTGTTTACTGATGAGGCCCCGAAAACGGACGGGGTCACCGGCCGAGGTCGCCTCGGTCAGGAGCGCCGCGGCGAGACACAGTAACAGCTGGGGCCTCAGAGGGAGTCATGGGAATGGACTGGTTGGACTGGGACGCAGAGGGTAAACTGGTCGGTCTTAGACGGAACTTTGGTACCCAACATCATTTAATAAAATTAAACTAATAATTTAATAAGTGAGATTTAACAATGTATTTTCATTGGACTTGGAGAAAGAATAAAGCACAGAGGAAATGTTGAATATACGGAGCCCACTGGTTCTCCATCAGTCCTCCCTCTCTCCCTCCCTCCTCCTGTCTCCTGAAGAGGACGGGTCAGCCGGTGACCAGCACAAGCCCAGAGGACACCATTTTATTTGCGAGGCACGACACAGCCAATGACATTTAACTTGTTATTATTTCGCCGTGAAGATTAATGATAAATTGTCCATTATTTTTCCTTAAAAGTGAAAGATAAGAGCGCAGTCATTTGCCCCAGAGCCAGCGTGCCACCACTATGCAAAGTGACAGCCAATTATCAGGGCCTAGTTTGGGATAATGACTTTACAATGAATCTTTTGATTGAAATGTAACTTGGTTGGCCCTGGGCAAAGTGCAGACAAAAAAAAAAGAATAAAAAAGTTACAGAAACAATGAGCACCATGCAGGTGTTCATCTTCTGAGCGCGCTCCCTCCCTCTCTCTCTCTCTCTCTCTCTCTCTCTCTCTCCACTCCTCTCTAGAAATAGCTATAGGAGAGAGATATGCATATATTGATGGAAAAATTATTAAGTCACAGAGGGCTTGCAGCAAACATAAATTAGCATATTCAGGGTAAATATTCAGACTATTTACGATAATAAGACCGGATTATTCAATTCAATGAATGTTAAATAGATTAGGAAATGGTATGTGCCTTATCTAGTCAAAGCTTCTATTCATTTTAATCGCTTCCCAATTGAACTCTTCATTTTATTCCCTCTGAGTTATTGTTCCCATTCCCGCGCCCGCGTGTCCCGGGAGATTTCCGCCGGTCACGTGGCTGAAGTGGCGTTCGCCTCATTCCGGGCAGAAATGGAGAAAGTCGACGTCACCCCGAGGCCAGCATCGCGATAAGCTGCTTTTCATTATGCACAGGGGCCGATGGAGAACAAGATTAGCGCGGCCCCGAGTGCATAAACATGCGAGTCATGGAGATGGAAGAAAAACGCCACAAACAAAACACGTCTGCGTTCCAATTGTGCATGCGTGAAAACTTTACCTTTAATCCGTTTCTGCGTGCGTGTGTGTCTGTGTGTGTTTTGGGGGCGGGGGGGTCAGTCTCTCTGACATGTTTGCTGCCACAGCTGCAGGCTTTTCTTCTCTTAAACCCATTTCACAAACACGCCTGCATGTAAGCCTCAGGAGAAGACTCCATTCCCTCCAACG
The DNA here is from genome assembly GCA_000180735.1 of Tetraodon nigroviridis. Classification (NCBI taxonomy): domain Eukaryota; kingdom Metazoa; phylum Chordata; class Actinopteri; order Tetraodontiformes; family Tetraodontidae; genus Tetraodon; species Tetraodon nigroviridis. The sequence goes on along the minus strand of CAAE01014634.1, from coordinate 206,732 downwards.
TGGAGGTAATTCCGGTTTTATTTCATACTTATTGAACAAGCAAGTGTTTCGGCCCTCCAATTGTGAAATTATGCCCCGTTCTGTACTTCTGCAAAACTTCATCTGCGACGGAACCCTTGGAGGCAGCCGGTCACGACTGCTTCAGAAACATTATAAGTAAACAGCCCTTCAGGAAAACTGTATCTGTCTGGATGGTTTGAGCTTTAGGATACATTATTTTAAAGTGTGTGTATATCTGTATATTTAAAAAAAAAAAACAAAAAACAAAAAAAACAAGTAAAGAACTTTACACAAAATCTGACCTTCCCAGATAAAAGTTCTGCTGGTATGTGTCTCCCTCTACTGGCCACCGTGTGCAATGACACCTGGTTTTTAATAGCGGCGCTCTGCCGCCATCTAGCGGCCATTTGAGGTTTTGTCTTGTTCTTCTTAAATTAAACATGGCGGTTACTGTAACGACAGGGTCTCCGTCAACCGAATAACTCATATCATGTCTAATATAAAGCTTTATTTAAAAATAGGCATTATTTACTTTTCAGTTGACAGCTCGATATTAATATACAAGAACGTTGGAAAATGTAAACGAAGCTTTTCCTCCCCTACTCACGTGGTGGCAGTCTTCTCTTACTTCTTGTGCTCAGTGTCGCTACGTCCATATTAAACGTATGCTTATTTCATCTTTATTGCTAACTATCTAGCCTTATTTGTAAATGATTACTCTGAATAACGGTAAAAACGGTAAAAATTCCAGTCCCACACAGCTTGTGTGTATTAAGACCCCAAAATGGTGCTTTTGTTTCATTTGTGCGTTGTTTTTAATGAAGGAGGCCCAAATATGGGTAAGAGCTGCCGGTACTACGGTCCCGTGTTGTGAATGCAGGCGTTTGTTTTGCGAGTGAACGTTGTCAGAACGTTAGTTTGAGTTCTTTTAATGGAGCTTGGCTGACTTATCTGACTGTTTTGTTTAGCGCAGCTCCATATAGTGGATGCGTAACGCAACCCCAGCCACTGCAGTAGTTTCTGTTCTATGCCTTTAAAAATCCGATGCGCCTTATAGTGAGGAAATTACAGTAAATTGATAAATGTAGTATCAAAATTGAAAGTATCTAAACTGATCCTAAATAAATCTGAACCATCTTACCGAGCTTGCCATGTTAGCTGGTTGTAACAGACCTGTTCTGATACTTCCTCTCTGGGCGTCAGGTTATATTAAACTCATCTTGGCCTGAAACCCCTACATTTATACCTTCGGAGTGCTGAAAGCATCAAAGCATTCCTTTCAACATCAAAGACTCAACTGTAACATTTGATGTTCGGTGTAAAAAAAAAGGCAGGTTTAGACTGGTAAATGACACGTTTCGGCCGGTCGGGCCCGTCCAGACGCGTCTGAGGATTGTGGACCGTGGGGGTCGAGTGCCGCCGTGGAGGCCAGGGATTACCAGGGCCTGTTTGCTCTCTGAGCTCCTCCGTAACCTCCAACCTGCCCTCCACGCTGACCGCTGCCCCACACCCAGAGAGGAAGAAGAGTGTTTCATCTGACAATCAGGGGGTTAAAAAAAAAGTCTCTTCTGGGCACCTCAAATGAAATGTCCCTTTCAGGCACCACATCACGGGTGGTGTATGCAGTAATGTGTGTTTAATGGGATGTTTTTGGCCAAAGCCAGAGTCCCCGCGTCAGTAATTGTGTCCACGCAGCAGCTTAATGTGGCTGCGCTGAGGGCAGGACTGAAGCGAGCCGGTGGAGCAGACGTAAACAGCGCTAATCTTCTGAGCCCGACTCGCATCTGAATTTGGGAGGTGGCCAGTGTCAAAGCCAAAGGCGTTTGTCGGCGTGCATTCGTTGGGAGGATCGGTGAGTTTATTTGTCAACACGATTGGAATAGCTCTCAGTAATCTCCACCTGCTCGTCCATGGACTGATTGATAATTGATCTAGCGGAGCTCTGCCGCCATCTAGCGGCCATTTGAGGTTTTGTCTTGTTCTTTTTAAATTAAACATGGCGGTTACTGTAACGACAGGGTCTCCGTCAACCGAATAACTCATATCATGTCTAATATAAAGCTTTATTTAAAAATAGGCATTATTTAATTTTCTTTCAGTTGACAGCTCGATATTAATATATAAGAACGTTGGAAAATGTAAACGAAGCTTTTCCTCCCCTACTCACGTGGTGGCAGTGTTCTCTTACTTCTTGTGCTCAGTGTCTCTACGTCCATATTAAACGTCTTCTTATTTCATCTTTATTGCTAACTATCTAGCCTTATTTGTAAATGATTACTCTGAATACTTTGGGACTGAGTGTGAAAGGTGTGCATGTTTGACTGGCTTTGGAATAACCAACTTTTCTCTGCGTTTGAGTACCACAGCAAGGTAGTAGGGCCTCATTTGGTTCTGATATTTTCATCCATTACTGTCCCTAATGAGCCGCTGTGAGGCTCAGTGGTGACAGCAGACAGCAGGGTGGCTCCGCAGGTAGCAGCTGTGAGGAAACATTTACGGCATAGAAAGAGCAACAACTTGGAGTCAAATTCCCAGTCTTTGCCTGCAAGTCTTCACCTTTATCACCTGTTTTGATGTGATGCAGGAAGATGAAAAGAGAAGCCGCCCTCCTCAACAGCCCACTGACATGATGACTATTAAAAAATGAATCCTGGCATTAATTATTTGCTCCGGTGCAGGCAGGAGGCTGCCCTTTTGCACCGCCTGACATGGTAGAAGAGCAGGTTCATGATAGCAGCCCCCTCAGCTCGTCACAAACCACAGATTTTATTCTCTTGAGCAGCCAAATTGAAAACATGTTGAAGAGGAGGAGTTCATCTGCTGTCTGAAGCACCTCTGCTGTCACCCACAGCACCGCAAGGCAAGCACTTACTCTCCACGGGTTGCCGTGGCAACTGTCATCCTCGCCACCCATGCAGGAGCAAGTTGATGTCAGCGGCCATCACTGCTGAGTTGATCGTGGGCACTCGAAAGCCGCTGCGAAGAACAGAGTCCCAACATCAGCAGCTAATAGCTCATCACGCCTCCACTTGTGGGACAACAGGAGACGCTGCCTGGATGGTGACGGTCGCCGTCTCCCTTCAGACAGTGGTCCTCTAGGAGGGCCTAGGAGCTCCTGCTTTGCTTTTTTAACACCTTTCCAGTCCCTAACGCACCCATTATCCCTGCTTACTGCACACAAACGCTGCTTCCTCAATGAACCCATCAACCAAAAAGATCTTCTCCACCTTCTTTGGTTGGATCCGAAGCTCTGGATCCTCTCTGGGTCTTTTACGCACGACTTGACGGTGCCTCACATCTTCCTAACCCCATACCGCGATGGTGGCTCTGGTTTCCTAGCAACCAGGCCTCTTATAGGAGGTGACAGCATTTGAGTGGGCACCCTCACCTCTCCGCACACACACACACACCACCTCGCAGCCTCCCCTTCATCATCCGGATGCTTTTCAAGTCAAGTAAACACAGCTCCCAGTCGTGCGGCGCAGCCAGGCGTCAGGCGCGGCTTTATTAGCCCCTAATGAGCCTGAATGAACCGCAGGTCAAACGTGTGAACAGCTATAATCTGTTCTGATGGCGGCTCTGGCAGCAGTTGGTCACACCTAAATTAGCCTCACTTATATTCAGCCTGGTGGTTGATGAGTGATTCATTGATGTGCTTAAAGGAGATTTACACAGTCTGAGACTTCCAGCGTTTGATGGGTGTTTGAAGATGAAATGACATCGAATGGAACTCAGAAACAATAAAGATTCAGCGAGAATCGTGAGACAACATGAATCCCTTCTGGGTGAACGTCGATAGCGATGAGAGGGTTAGTGAGATCTGGCGGCGCCTAGAGGCCAGAACGCGAACTGCAAGACTAAAATACCTGTTTGCGAGAGCCCAAAGGTGAGAGCAGAGCACCCACCGGCATCTCGGGGGCTGCTTAAAAAGGCTAACTGCTTTCTGGAGGAGTCAGGAACTTTGGGTCAAAAGTTTCCAAACGCGCGTTTGATGCTCTCAAACATTCCGTTGCCTTTACTGACAGTTTAAATGGCATCTGCAGCCCGCGGAGAGCAGATGTGCGTGCAGCCGCGCTCCTGGAAGCGCCGTGATTCCTCCGAGGTGGCGGATGGAGGCGCGTCACGCTGCGCTCGCGTGCGCGCGGAGCCACGCTGCTCAGGTGACGTGAGCGGCTGACGACGCTAAACGGCAGCACTTGAAACACCCACTTGACAGCCTGCTCAGCCACTTGCTCGCGACCCCGGGAGCAGCCGCGCACGCTGGACCCTTCCACAGCCGCTCGCTCTGGGGAGTCCAAAGTCCCCCGATAATCGAAAGAAGTGATCAAGAACCGAGTTTTCCCACGTTGGGGCGGCTGAACTCGACGGGGCTGATGGAGACCGACCGGCCTGCAAACGTTTCCTTTGTTAATTTCGTCGGAGGACTCCAGCTTCTCCACGGCGGCGACACCCGGACGGTCGTGCCCGTCATCCTGATCGGGATCTGCGTGTCCGGGGCTGTTGGGAACGTGCTCGTTCTGCTGATTTTTGCGCGTGACTTCCAGGCCGGGAAGGGCTCCGAGGTCAAAGCCCTGCTCGCCTCCCTGGCGTCCACGGACCTGGCCGTCCTGCTGCTGTGCGCCCCCGTGCGCGCCCTCACCTACTACAAACAGACGTGGACTTTGGGCGCCTTCATCTGCAGCACCACAGACTGGTTCCAGCACTCCTGCGTGGTGGCCAAAACCCTGATCCTCGCGGCCACCACCAGAGCCGAACACACGCCCGCGGGGCCACTCCGCCAGCCGGCGTGGATCCACGGAGCGCTGGCGTCCATCTGGGTGCTGTCCATGCTGCTGCCCATCCCACAGATGCTCTTCGCCACTGTGGCGCAGCGCGGGGGCCAAAGCGTCTGCCTCTCGCAGATCCCGGCGTGCGCGTCCGAGTTCATGAGCTTGTTCTACAAGATCTACCCCGCCGCCGCCTTCGCCGTGCCCGCCGTCCTCACGCTGGGCTACCACACCAGCGCGCTGCACTCCGCGGTGAACCGCGCGCCCAGCCCGCGGCACCAGAGCAAGGTGACCCTGGTTCTGCTGTGTCTGAGCGGCGCTCTGGGGCTCACGTTGCTGCCGGAGTGGGGCACCTTCGCCTGGAGCCGGCTCGGCGACCGCCACCCCCCCGTGGGCTTGGTGGTCTGCGCGCAGGTCCTCCTTTACGCGTCCAGCTGCGTCTCCCCGGTGATCCTGATGACCATGTACGACGACGTGCGCCAGGGACTGGTGGCCCTCTGGCTCCTCGGCACCTGCAGAGGCGCCACACACGCGCGGAGCAACAGGTGTCCCACGTCGGAGGGCAACGGAGCGGGGAGCGGGGCCAACGCCGTCGGCAACGCGCTCACGGCCGAGGCGGAGAAGACTTTCCCGGATGTGGAGCACTTTTGGACAGGGCGCAGGAATACGCAGGTGGAGGAGGAGCAGGACCCGATTCCGTGGGAAAAGGAGGAGAAAATGCTGTGAATCAGATGTTAGCCAGGCGGTTCCTGGTTTCCCCGGCCCACGCCGGACCCTTCTGACCCCTGAACGGTCTCCTCGCTGTCGTGAGCTTATTTAGATGTGAAACCACCTGCGGCGCTTTGTTTCCATGTCCCACCTTTCTAATGTGTAGATAGTGGACCAGGAGCTGCACAAATCCGTGGAAATCCCCTGAACTGTGTTGTGTTCGTGTACGTGGATAATAAAACCTTCTCTGCTTTGAACCGCTCTGCTCACTTTAATCAGAGATAAATACGACACGACCGACAAATCGGCCCATTTAATTCTCTGCCGCCCGAACAAAACGCGTTCCCAGGTATTAAAGTGAGAAATAATCCATCTGAAACGAGCAACAAGCAGATAAAAGCGCGTATCGTTAAACACATCACTGAAAGTATCCTCTTATTCACGCACAGAGCTAGTCTGGCCACCGACCTTTCATATTTTAAGATTCATTTAAACGATTAACTAACTAGTGCAACAATGGCAGCCCTCGTGGCAGTCTAAGCTAAACCCTGTCACTCTTTGACACAAGCAATAGTTACAACTCCAAATGCCTAATTCACTGTAAATATGATTAAAATACAGGTTTAAAAAGGCAGCAAATTACCTCTGGATGTCCTGATCACATAACTGGATTATGCAGTGTTATAAAGTATTCATGAAGAGCCTCTAAGAAGCTTACAGACGACGACCGTAATGCTAAATGTAATGTGCCATTCAGAAATGGCACATGACAGCAACACAAATGCTGAATATTTAAACGTTTTTTTATCCTCTGAACTGAAATAAAACTACATAATAGACCCAACGTTATCACACAAACACCAAACATGGAAATTTGATTGTTTAGATTTGGTTTTTCATCATCAAAAGAGCTTTTTTATTTCCAAAGTGGGCTGGTCAGACACCCGCCTCCCCCCCGCTCCTCTTCCTCCTCCTCCTCCTCCTCTTCCTGACCCAGGCTAACAGCTAAACCCTCCAGCGGTGGTGCAGACAGGCTTCTCTTAGTGGTGTGTGTTTACCAGCGAAGGCTAGGCCGCCTGCGGCTCAGGCGCCGCGGCAGGTTTGACATTTGATTCCGCCTGAATGAAAAGAAAGGTTGCAAGTTGAAGAGGGCAGAAAAACAAGCCACCGAAGATCTTCGGCATCATTGTGTTCCTGCCCATCATTTATTCACCAAGACTCCGCGGTGTCTTCAAACGTTTGCCCCGGGGTCGCCGGGAACGGCTGTTTTTTGTGGTTTGTGGTATTTTTAGAATTCTCCATTATGAGGGGCAGCTGCTGTGAATGCCCCTCTCTCTCTGGGCAAATTAGGGAGAACATTTAATTAAAAAAGAGTCAGTTTTCCTGCTCGTGATGTTAGCTTTCCATCGCATACAATGTCACCTGAAAAAGTCAATTACCTGAAGTTTGAATCATTAATTAGCCCCAATCTCGAAGGTTCATGTGGAAAAATGCTGCCAAAATAAATGAATAAAGTAGTGAATTTGGTTAAAACTCCATAAAACAGCTGTAGTGAAAGGCTGTGGTAACGTTTGTGGTAACGTTTTTCCAGTGTAACGAACCGGTGCAGAAAGGAAACCTCTAAAGGGTTCTGTCATTATTCACTGACGCAGCTGCCGGGAGGAAAAGACCTGGAGCAGAACCATCGATTTCAGCCGCCTGACAGCGGAATTAGCTTCGCAGCATCCGTAAGAGCGGCTGAGGGAACCGCGGATCCTCCAAAAGAGGCCTAAGAGCAGGAGGACAGGAGGTTTGAACACAAGGAACCAGTGCAAAGGGGAGGGGAATAAGGGTCATTCATCCATTAGGCCGATCCTGACAAGAAAAACACAATAATATGATCCTAAAGTAACATCCAAAGTGTTGGAAAGGGCTATCAGGCAACAAGCAAGCTCAAGATCCTGTTTGTGGCCTCCATCAAGGGAACTGTGTTAATATGCTCCAGATTCACACAAATGCACACCTTTCACACACACACACACACACACTGACTCTAACTAAACAGCAGCTGGTAAACTGGTAAACTGACCATTTACCCCTTTATTGGTCTCGAGGTAACGAAGGATTGGCTAAACCTGAGGATAAATCACTTATATCCACCACTTTCCTAAAATAGTCATCATCAGTCCATAATCAAGAGTCAACGATCAGTCGGCCGGGGCGTTCCTGATTGGCCCATGTCTTTATCTGCTTTATCACTCTCTTCCTCTTTTTTTTCCAACTGCACTTTGCGTTCCAGTACCACTCCGGGTTAAAAAGCCCAGACGGTGTCAGATCTTTATCCCTGATGGTGTGTGTTCATGCACACCGGCCTGCTGACAGCTACAGTTCAGGCGCTCTGACCCGCTCTCCGGGTCCGGCCGTACGTTCCTCTTTATGGAAATCAGCCTGCCAACAGGCATGTTTTAGCAGTGTTTCCACAGTACGAGCTAATGTTGCCCCAGCCATAACGTGTGCTCCATTAGGCCAAGCAGACAAACATCCTGCAGAGGACCGCTGGTCCCATTAAAGCCACACAGAGGAGGAGGAGGAGGAGGAGGAGGAGGAGGAGGAGAAGTGGGGTCGTTCAGCATCATTGATGGTATGAATGAGTCCTGGGATTCATCACTCAGAGAGGAAAAAAGAGGAATTTCTCATCTGTCAGGGAAGCTCTGATGAAAACCTGGTTCAGTTAGAGCTGCCGGCTGCATTTCGGACAAAAAGCTGCAAAACAACAACAACAACAAAAGAGTACATTCAACTTTTCAGCAATGTTATATATATATATAATACAACGTATTTTTGACAGCTGTTTAACTTGAACAATACATGACAAAAATTCTTCCTCCATTAAAAAAATGGAATGCAGATGCTAACGTTTGCGTTGTTCTATTCAAAGCGAGGGCCTTTGAATAGACGGAGCTGTGTTACGTCCACGCTGTTTGTGTCTCCCCACTCAGCTGTGATGGCTTCTCTCTGCCTCAGGCTCTCCTTCGCTTTGTGTCCGGCTGAGGACGTTCTGTCCTGCTGAATTTGAAAGGTTTGCTTCGGATCCAAGACGCAGAGAGACCTAAAATAGAGAACGTTGTTTCATGGAATGATGTGAGCAAACGGCCGGCAGAGGTGCCTCCGTCTGGGCGGTTTAAGGTGGTGAATATTGACAGTAAAGGAGCAGTTTTAATCTGCATTCAACAGATCTGGAATATGATGAAACCATAACGACCCTGAGATGGTTGACCTTCCGTGATGTGGACATAAGACGGGTAACGAGGAGTTCGCTCCAATTTGTCAAAGAAAACACCAAAACAGACAACCATTCACACACACTCACCTGGACTTACACTCAGTTAAAGCCAAGGCCTCGTGTGGGTGAATGGCGCCACCTTCTGTCTCCAAAGGACCGTTTCACTTAGTTAATCTTGACGCGACAAACTCATTTAAAACAAACAGAGGTTTGAAAACAACAGCCAGGGGCATCTTCTCAGTGGCCGCAATCAAATAAAAACGATCAGACTCTTAAAAATGCTACTATTTTCATGTATAAAATCCTTGCAGATTATCTGTGTGTGGGTTAATACATCATTCTCACATAATTATGTCATATTTCTTCACAAACTAAAAATATAATCAGAGGCCACTTTAGCAAATTGGCCTTTTAAATTCCAATCCACCGCAGTAGCCGCCACTATTTAGTGTATAAATAGTAGTTTGTTCCCTCCTCGCCTGCCTGTGTGTTCGTGAGCACGGATTAGGATCAGGGATTAACAGACAGCTGCAAAACCAGAAGTGAAGATCTAATTCTGCGGCCATCACAGCGGAGGGCGTGTCACGTTTAGGGTCAAGATTAAACACGCCCCGCCCACATGCACGGCCCAGCTTCGTTTTCATTGGTCTGCCGAGGTGATTGAAGGCGCCCTGGGCCAATGACAATACAGAAGAGGGACCCGGTCGAACCGCTGCGCAGATGTGTGTGTGTGAGTGTGTGCGGAGACAGAGGAGGTTTTCCTGCGAGCGTTAGCGACCTTCGAGGGGGAGACGCGAAGGGCCGAGGGACGGACACGCAAAGGTGAGCTCCAGCTGCCGCAGTCCGAGCGGAAAGTAGCCGGAATATCCGCAGAAGGAGCCGCAGGTTTGGCGGGCTCTGCGCGGTCACACTAGACTGCTGCGGCGGCGCTTCCTTAGCTTGTGTCGCCTTTGGATCGGCACGACTTTAAATTCCTGTTCTAAAGCCACTTTTAAGTCATTTCCAAGACATTTTTTACATCATTTAGCTAACCCTTCTCAAAGTGTGTGCTGCCTCTTTTGTCACTATTAGGTTTTACTTTCGTTAAAGTGTGTAACAAAATCTCAAAATTGATATCGTTAAAGTTGTTGTTTCCCCCCCATATTTCCTCATTTTAGGTTTATTTAATGTTAATTTATGACTAGACATAGTTGAACTTTTTCGTCTTTGTGTTTTGTGAGTAATATTTGTTACCTACATTTGTTAACCACACACACACTTTTAACGACGAAAGTGTTTCCTTATTGCCACATATCAGCGAACCCTCGGTGCTCTGCAGACTTTCCTGAACAGATGATTGAATTATGGTCTTTGTTTTGTTGAAAGCTGATCTGGAGCGTGTTCAGGAGTGGGCTGTCAGCTTGGAGGTCATTCATTTGGATATTTTGCCCTTGCTCAAGGTCTTTCTGTCACCACCTTTCTCCCTCTTGTTAATCAGCAATCCTCCATCTCAGATCGCCTAAACACCTGCTTGAAAACAGTACACACACTGCACGTTTTGCTGACACAGGATAAGTGCAGCATTTTTAATTTTTTTTGGATTGTGCGTCCTGCAAACTTTGGGCTGACGCGCTCACCGTGATGCATCGAGGAAGGCTTTGCTCTGTGGTTGCAGCAGACTTTAACACACCGTCTGTCTGACCTGGAGCGTAAGGTCGGTAAATCCCCGAGTCGGGTGTTTAGGTACAAACACTGTGAGTGTTTAAAGGTGTATCTAAGTGTGTAAGGTTAAACAGGCTGAAGAAAACAGGAAGGCAGGAAGAGTGGAACAATAGGGGGACACAATGGAAAGCTGGAGATCCCACACAATAAAGACAAATAAAGACAGACTTATAGGGTTTCACCTTGGAATGCAGTGTGGTTAGCCTCTCCTATTTTCGCTATTCCTCCACAAAAATGTGGAAGTTCCCAGGTCCAGGCTGACTTTCACTTTCACTTTTGGTTTCAGTGAACAACACTGGCTCTTTTTTTCCAGGTGAGGTCTTAAATAAATGACAGCAGGCAGCAGGAGTTTGGTGAACTATGAGGCTTTATTTATTTTTTGTTCACTGCTCTGTGATCCGGTGTAGTCACATTATTTTGGTTTTCTTTCTAAATTATTCCTGTGTTTTGAAATGACAATAATATTGTTCTCATTGCAGAAACTGTAACAGAAGTTACTATTTTAGTCCACATTTATTTCACAGATGACGTTTGCCAGTGACCAGCTGTACAAAGGATACCTGCGGCGCAACATGCCGACCATCGTGTCCACAGTGAAAGTGACACAAATAATCCCCTACCTGCCCTGCCTGACTGACCACGACAGGGTAGGCGTCGCTGGATGAATTCATCATCATCTACATTTGTAACCGTCATTGAAAATAATTCAATCCAATTGTAGGAGAACATAGAGGCCAAGCGAGAGATGTACGGGAACTTTGACAGCATGGTGCTTCTCCTGGACTGTCTGAAGAGGAGAGAAAACTGGCCGGAGGAATTCATTTCAGCGCTGGAGGACTGTAACTACCGAAACATAGCAGCTGACATCCGGAGAGAGTACGATGCTCTGAGAGGCAGTAAGTTGGTGTTTGTTCTAGAAGAGGCGACCAGGTGTGCTGTGGTGTACCGTAGAAACAGAGCAGAGGTGACCCGGGTCTCTCTCGGGACAGTTGCACAATAATATTAGAGACGCTTTGATATGATCGATGTTTCGCTGGATTAGCTGAAGGCAGTCCTCCAGAGGCTGTGCTCATGTGCTTATCAAACAGATTATTATGTAACGTGATGGGCTTTGACCTAGATGCCAACCCCGGCTCCCCGTCAGCCGCTGCCGTAAGGGCGCGCATCCATCCGGTGCCATCTGCCAGTCACCTGCCCATCCCAGAGAGAGGTGCGAGCAGTGAGGCTGCGGTTCCTGGGCCAGCTGAGACATCAGCTCCTCCGCAGCCAGCAGCCCGAGCCTCACCCCCCACGGAGGTCCCTCGGCAGCCACAGCCCGCCGAGACCTCAGCGGTCCCGAGTCCTCCTCCACCTGAGCCGGTCAGTCATCCTCCGCAGCTGGAAGTGGCGCCTGTTCCCACCACACCTCCAGCCTCACCTGAGATCCAGCACGCTCCCGCTGGGAGAAGACCACCACCTCCGAGGGAGGACACTTCCCACCAGGAGCCAGTGGAAAACTCTGAACCCGAGGATGTCGCTGTGCTCCCAGATGCTCCTCAGCCTCCCAGTTGTGTTGAGCGGTCAGAAAGAGACACTCCAGCCGAGGGAGAAGACCTCCGAAGCACCGCGCCCACAGCGCAGGTCCCATCACCACCGAGCCCCCCTGCTGCTGAGGTTACCTCCAGCGTGGCGTGTGGAACCACCTTCTCTGTGATAACTCCAAATAAAGCTCCGGTCCAGGACACCACCCCTCCTGTACTGGAGAAAGAGAAGATTCCTGTACCTGCCTACACACAGGTGAGTACCAGCCTCCAGGCTTCTGAAAGTCACTGTTATAATCTGGACTTTTAGCTGAATCTTTGGAAACCGGAGCATAATATTGACTAAGGTGGATGATATGTCTTTTCTGGCCAAATTCAAACTGTCATGTTTTTGTCCTTCTCCTCCAGGATGCCGACTGCTGGTTGCAGCCAGAGGCTGCTGCCGCTGCAGCGATGGAGGACTCTCAGATTGAAAATACTCTGTGTCTCAGCAATCCAGGTGAACTCATCAGCGTCCAAGCACAAGCCCCGGGAGGCCTGGCTCTAACTGAACCCGACTCGTCTATGGACCCCTACTCCGGTAACACTGCCCGGCTGGAAATTAGCAGTGTTCCAGAGAGCCTGGCCCGCGGACCTGCATGCTCGGCCGTCACCTCCGCTGGTGCGAACCCATCCTCCACGCTGTCACGCCAGGAGGGCACCATTGCCGTGAACCACAATGAACCAGAAGAAAACCACTACGAGTCTCCCGGTGAGATCCTGGAATCGCAGGAGATTCGGGAAACCACCTGGCAAATATGCGAGGAGCCGTCAATCCTCAACCTGGATGGCCGCGACGCGACGCCGCAAGGTCAAATCCTCAACGGCGAAGCAGCTAAAGAAAAGACCTCTGCTGCTGCGGCGGCGGCGGCGGCGGCGGGGGCGGAATCTGCAAACATCCCCCCAGCCAGTGAAAGCTCCCAGCTCCCCAGTCCAGGAGAGAATTCGCCACCGGCACCGCAGGATCCCACGAAGAAGACGTCCTCTCACTTCCTGACGACTAACACAAAGTACTTTGTTACTGCAGCAGGCGTGGGAGCCTGCGCGCTGCTGCTGGCGTGGAAGTTGAAGAACTAAGCGAGTTTAATACCTTTAGAACGAGATAAGATTAGGCTGTAGGGTTTGGTAAAGAGGATCTTCGGGGTCAGGGTGCCTTATTGTGGTCACTGGCCTGGGAGAGCGCCAGGCAGCTGATTAATAATTACCTGGAGCTGTAACAGCAGCGAGGGCTGACCTTTGATCAGGCCAATAATTCCAAGCCTGCTATTGAATTAGATAGAGTTTTATTGGTAATTTACCCATTTTAAGTAGCTGTGGAACAGGTTATTTGTGCACTTTAGAACATGTGATGAAAGTCAACGGTTGTGTGACTATGACAGGATTTGAACCCTGAAAATTCCCTTTAATACAAAAGTATTTGTAAAGATTAGTGCACCAAAGAGTTGACCCAGTAAGGAACTATGCATCTATTTATCTGTACATACATTATATAGGTTCTTATATATTTTCCAGTATATATTAGATATGTGTCAGAAATCTCCAAGGCAAAAATTTAACGATGATAAACAAAATGATGAAGATCATCTTTCAATCAAAAGTTCTGAATTCTAGCCAAGATCTTTTTTTTAACCAGACCATATAGGAATAGTGGTAGTCCCTGAATTAAATGCTTTTTTCATGTGGTGGATGGAAAGAAAGAAATATTAGAAATTATAGTATTTTATGGTAGCTTTCTTTTTTTCTTTGGTCATGAGCACATTGATACAGAAATTGCACTTGCAGCTATTATGCACTACGGTAAACACTGTTCCCATAATCAAATGATGAGGTGCTGCAGATGTTAATGTTTCAGTGTCCTAATCTTGAAATTAGAAATGAGACATTCGTCTGGACAGTTTTGGGAAATTTAAATAGATAAATGTACTGTCTGTATAAGAAATATTTGCACATCACAAAAAAATAAAAAACCAACAACCCACAAGAGTTTTGAAACTGAAAATACCTTGTAGGGTTCATGTAATGTCAACATACTCGTACATTTCAGTACACGTTTAGGCCTCATTTTCTGCTTCTGTCTTTAACTGTGCACTTGAAAAAATACATCAATAAATCTGGAAATTATGAAGCAGATGTGCACGTCACCTAAAGTTAAAATCCCGGGGAAGAAGAGAGAATTCTGACCTTCACATGGCACATTTCAGGTGAAACGTTGAAGCCTGTTGGTCTAGAGATCAAAGAGGTTTGGACACGGCGCCTAACCCTAACCCTAACCCTAACCCTTATAAAACTTGATACAAATGTTACTTTGTGTCGGATCTGTTATCTTAAACCGAGAGAGATGTAAAACTGGTCAACAGTGCTGGAATCTGCTCAGGTTTATGATTGAGATCAGAGGGTCGCCTTTTTCCCGTTCAGGATCCTCACATTCTGATTGGCAGCGGCACCCGTCAATCACCGCCTGGCCCCGCCCACGTGTGTGTTGACAGCAAGCATACCGAGGACGCGATCCCGGACGTATGGGACCGCTCCGCCGGCCGTTTGCCGCCCTCGCTACGCCCCCAAAGAGCCCCAAATCCACTTCACCTACGCCCAGTGTTCCAGTTTCGCCAAACCGCAGCATATATGTGGTTCATTTCCTTCCTCTAAATGGCGTTTAATGGCTTCCGACGCAACGGCGAGAGTGTCGCGGAAGACGAAACGCCCACGAAGCAGCCGCGGTCCAGCAAGGAGATGCCCGGTCGCTCCGCCGAGGAGGCCGACCAGGAGGCCGCGTCGTCGGCCGGGAGAAGGGAGAGGACCCCCGGCTCGACGAGGAGACAAAGGGCCGACTCGGTGAAGAAAACAAGGCCGCGTAGGTGTTGACGCCGCGGGCGCGGGCCGAGTGTATTTACTGGGAAACGCAGCGTTGCACGATTGACAGAGGTGTCACGAAATGCGGTTTTACTAACACGTAAATGGTTTTTGGGGTTTTTTTGGTAGTTGTTCATTCGCACAATACACGCTGCGATGATGTAACAGTGGGGGAAACCGTCAAGGGTCTGTGTTTATCGTGTCGTTTGTGTACTGATGAGGCAGTAAGTAGCCAGGATCAACTCCACAGCAAGATGGCGTTGGCGTCGCACGGTGGAATCCTGCGAGGGCGAGAAGGCTGTTGGCTGTTGTGCCATCCAAAAACGAGGAGACACGTTTTTCCTCCCTGTCTTTTTGCAGCCTTTCCTTGGTTCGGGATGGACATCGGCGGGACTCTGGTGAAGCTGGTGTACTTTGAGCCCAAGGACATCACAACAGAAGAGGAGCAGGAGGAGGTGGAGAACCTGAAGAGCATCCGCTGGTACCTGACCTCCAACACCGCCTACGGTAAAACGGGCATCCGCGACGTGCACCTGGAGCTGCAGGACCTCACCCTGTGTGGCAGGACGGGCAACCTGCACTTCATCCGCTTCCCGACGCACGACCTGCCAGTGTTCCTGCAGATGGCCCGCAACAAGCACTTCTCCAGCCTCCACACCACCCTCTGTGCCACGGGAGGGGGCGCCTACAAGTTTGAGTACGATTTCCGCACGGTGGGTCTCCGTTTCCACTGCGTTATCACAGAAAATCAGAGGACGGTTGCACATATGCTGTATGAATAAAGGGTTGAGTTGTAGATTTTATTTGTAATGGTTTGATATTTTTTCCCATTGTTCCAATATTTCCACTCACCTTGGAAAACAGATGGCGGACCTTCAGCTTCACAAGCTGGACGAGCTGGAATGTTTGATCCGGGGAGTGCTGTACATCGACTCGGTGGTGTCCAGCGGGCCGTCGGAGTGCTACTACTTTGAAAACCCCACGGACCCAGAGCACTGCATCCAGAGGCCGTACACGCTGGAGAACCCGTTCCCGTTGCTGCTGGTCAACATCGGGTCAGGGGTCAGCATCCTGGCCGTCTACTCGGAAAACAACTACAAACGTGTCACAGGGACCAGGTAATTGTCGCGATCAGAGGCGTTGCGTTCACGCACCAGCCAAACCGCGTTTATCCTGATATTCCGAGAGGATTCCTGGATCATCTCCCGCTTGCTCTGTGTGTATTCACAGCCTCGGAGGGGGGACCTTCTTGGGCCTTTGTTGTCTGTTGACTGGCTGCTCCACTTTTGACGAAGCTCTCGAAATGGCCTCTCAGGGGGAGAGCACGCGAGTGGACAAGCTGGTTCGGGACATCTACGGAGGCGACTATGAGAGGTTCGGACTGCCAGGCTGGGCCGTTGCTTCAAGGTGAAGGGTTGGCAGCGGCGTCAAACTCGGTTAGGTCTGCATTACTCTTTTGCTTTGCGGCGTTATTGACTTTGGTTTAATCTGGTTAGTTTCGGCAACATGATGTCGAAGGAGAAGAGGGAGTCGGTGTCCAAAGAGGACCTGGCCCGGGCCACGCTGGTCACCATCACCAACAACATCGGGTCAATCACCAGGATGTGCGCTCTCAACGAGGTCAGTGGATGACAAAAGCGCCCCTGCTTTCCTGATGGTTGGCGGTCAGAGGACTCTATCCCTTGCAGGGCTGTTGCCTCCCTGCTCTCAGCCTCTTTACGGTGCTGCCTTGTGGCATCTTGATCAAGCAGCATTGTACAGGGCTATGAAGGCGTGGAGGACATGCACAGTCTCGTCCAGACCAACGGGCGCCGTAAGAAAGTTGTGCGTTAACTCGCCTTCTTTTTCTCAGAACATAGAGAAAGTGGTGTTCGTGGGCAACTTCCTCAGGGTGAACACCCTCTCCATGAAGCTGCTGGCTTACGCCATGGACTACTGGTCTAAAGGACAGCTCAAGGCTCTCTTTCTGCGCCACGAGGTCAGTCCAGATCGGCCCTTAACGACCCCGGCAGGTTTGTGGTTTGATGGTAACGTCGCCGTTTCTGTTGTTTCAGGGTTACTTTGGAGCGGTCGGGGCTCTTTTGGAGCTTCTGCACCCATCTTAACTTGGCCAAAACGACACTGTAGCACTTTAATCAGGTTCAGGAACGTTTCCACAGCGGGATGGAGCGCCCACACACAGCTGCTGACTGACTGATTCTGGTTGTGGTGGGCAAAGTCAAACATTTCACAGGCCTGTTTTGTTGTCACGGGTCAAAGGGGAGGGTGAAACAAAACATCTGCTGTTGTGGTGAGCAAATACACACGTCTGCCTGACCAGAGTTTTAGCGCAGATAAGATGCAAATCAATTTTGGTTAGGATTTCACACTTGCCAGAAATACTGTAAGTCGTGTTTTTAGTGAACCGGTTTTTCTGATTGTTAGATCGTGGATCATTTGCTCTTAATGACTCATTTAACTTGATTTGGTTACCAGTGGGGTATTTTTAATGTGTACTATGGCATGTAGGTTTGTATGATCGGTGCTAATTTTAAAGGTAATCACACTGAAAAGTTAACTTAAACATGGAATATTTCTTTATAATGTTTTATCTTTGCGAAAAATGTTACTGAGTCATTGTGTTTTATTGTCATTCATGTGTCACCAAGTTTAATAAGTGCATTATGCATTTGATGCAGTTCACTTCACTGGATTTTACCCCAAGCGGGTGTTGGAAATGTTTAGAAAGTCAGGTGTTCACTAATGCTAATGTCACAAATTTGTTTTGGTCATTTGTTCTTTGAGATAATACAACATGTACTTGATGATTGATTTAAAGCATCAAACTCTGCTCAAGTGCCCTTAAAACACTGCAGGATTCAGGTCATTCAAACCACTCTGCATTTGCTTTAGGTGTTATTTAGTTTTCATCTTTCTCTTTTCAGTGTAATCTTTTCATCCACTGCTCGAAAACAGGGACCACTCTGCTTTGTAACCTACATAATTTACATGTTTGTCAACTAAATGTTTAAATTTTAGATGGTATTATGAGAGATCCTCTAACAGAAAATTATACAATGTGTCTGTCATGTCTTTTTTTTAAATTTATTTTAAAACGGCAATTTGACAATCTCGATTGTTCTGTAGGACTTTTTAGGACTACTGACAAATAAACAAAAATGCACATTTTTCATTTCTATCAACTCGTGCTCTGTTGCTAATTTAACTGTTCAACATTTGTCATTTTAGAGATTGAAAGATTGACACCTCATAAGTGACCAGATAATAGTTTAATAACGTCAGAAGGCTGCAATCTTTCAGGGCCAGTGTGGAAGTAGCCGAGGAGGAGCAGGAGGACCGGAAGGGTCGATGCGCAGACGTTCTTCTTCGGTGGTTTTTGGGAATGAGCTATAAGTCGTCATCAGCTATTATCAAAGTTTATGCTAAGCTAACGAAGCCAACTTTTGCCACGTAATTAAAACTACGTGTCAGGTATCCGCTTCATGGACAAAAACATCTTTGCTAAACGTGTTCAGAAACTTAATTTACATTTAAAGTGTCATTTTGGCTAACCGGTGACAATCATTAGAATTGCCATTGACTAGCATAATGTTTTCCTATGTTGACGCTGTTGACGGGTCTGTATTTCAGACGCGTTGCTCTTCATCACGTCTTCCATGGCGTTCAGTGAGTGAAATGCCCTTTTCCCAACGTTCCGGCAGCATTCCTGAATGGACCAGTGTCTTTCCAGGGGACTAATCCAGCCCACCGGAGTCCGGGAGCCTCCTCCTTTTCCTCCCCTTCAGTCAGGGCTGCACAGCTGGCAATTGACGACAAAATCGCCGCTAGGATAATTGGCTGCCCCGCAAATTGGAACATTTTAAATGACGAGAGGAGCGAGCAGAATGATCGGATTATTGGTTAAACTTTAAAATTGCGGGTTGAGGTCTAGGAAACATCCAGGAGCCGCCTCCCTCTTCTCCACTGGAACCGTTATATCCTCGTCCCCATTCCTGAAACATAAGGTAGGGCAGACTCTGCATTAACTCACTCCTATGGCATGTTACACCTAATCTAATTGTCATTAAAGATTTTTTGCTTTAAGAGGCATTGTCTCTGTGGCAGCCTGAAAGCTGATTCTAGATATAAATCCTAAAGTTGTTACTAGTTTTTTTCTGTGGGTTGAAAATCTCAGTATTTCAGTGCTGAATGCAGGCAGAGAAAGCCAGAAAGAAAACCCTAATTGCACCCTCTCATAATTTGTAGGAAATTCTTCTCCAGCCTGTTTTCTATTTTAAGCAATCTTTACTTTTCCCCGTGTTTGAATTGCAGTTTCCCTCTCTGTGTTTGTTTTTATTTCTCATCCGTTTGGGTCTGAAGTTTCGCAGAGTTCCTCCAGAGTCAGAAAGATGCTGCAGAATGGAGCCTTTTCTTCTGTCACCCAGGGAACCTTCTGCCCAAATTAACATCAGTACATTCCTCAGCAAAGAATGCAACCTTTTGGTGGTGATTAAAAAACACAGTCACGTGCGTCGTGGCCGCTCTGTGCACGGAAATGGTGTTGCTGACTAACGCTTGTGATCGTGTGTGTTCTTCCACGTACTTTGAGACTGGACACAGTCAACCTCGGACGTGTTTTGAAATGTGCATCGTAAGTTTGCATTTCCTGTAAAAAAAAAAAAAAAAATCACACTACTGTATTTGTGTCTGTACATTCCCAGAAGGGTGCAGCCGTCAGCTTATCAATAGCAGGCCTGTGCTGGCCTCCCGTACAGGAAAATTTAATTGAGCTTCCATTTTAGGAAAAAAAAAAGTTCCTTCTTGCTTAACTTGTGTCTAAACGTATGAATGATGATCAGAAATGTTAAATCCCTGGAATGATGACGGCTCGTGAAGAGACTACAGAGAAAAGCCAGAAAAAGCAATAAATGCGCAGCCACAAGCGTCAGACAGATGAACCTTCTCGTTGTCGAAGTTTACATGATTATTTTCCCTGTTACTTCTCTCTACTTCACTCCTAACAGATGGTTGGATTCACATTGCTGGAAGTGTTTTTACTCCTCGACATCAATCGTGTTTCAAAATGCTAAACACAGTTGCAGCTCCTGCACAAATGAGGTCCTAAGAGTGCTGAGGTTTTTGTCCTTTCTTCTGTTTACAGCTGAAACGATGAAGAAGTTGCGATGCAGGCAGCCGTTAGCAGTTAGCCTCCTGTTGGGCCTGTGGTTTCCGTGCTGCCTGACCCAGACGACACCGGCAAACACGGCCAGGCCTTCGCTGTTACCGTCTCCCTCCCCTCAGGCCCAGACCCAACCGCTAAGGGTCCGACTGGCGGGACACCCGCGGAAGCACAACGAGGGCCGGGTAGAGTTGTTCCACAGGGGGGAGTGGGGGACCATCTGTGACGATGACTTTTCGATAGCCAACGCCAACGTGCTCTGTCGCCAGCTGGGCTTCGTGTCGGCGACAGGTTGGACCCACAGTGCTAAATATGGCAAAGGCCAAGGTAAAGGTCACCTTTGCCGCTTTAGAGCGCTATTAGCAAGTCATGTCTGCCTGGCGACTTTCTGCAGGCTGATGAGTGTGCTGCTGACAGCCTGCTACCATTCCAGGGAAAATCTGGCTGGATAACGTGCTGTGTAACGGAGGTGAGAAGAGCATTGAATTCTGCAAGTCTCGCGGATGGGGCAACAGCGATTGCACTCACGATGAGGATGCAGGAGTTGTGTGCAAGGATGAGAGGATACCTGGCTTTGTGGACTCTAATGTCATTGATGTAAGTTGCCAAGTTGGTGCTTTTTTTTCCTCAGCTAACGTGGGATTCAGAATTCACCACAAAGCAGCAGCGACAACGCTTTCAAACATTGCTCCTGGCCCCCACAGCCTGTTGGTTGTCACCCACGTGTCCACTATAGTTGCCAAGGTACTATAGTTACCTGTGGTCACTGGCTCAACCAGCTATCAACAGCTGGATGTTTATTCCTCTGATTAGAATTTACACATAGTGCAGCTAAATATTTCCCCTAAGACACAGGAAGACAGAATTCAGCGATATGATCATATCATCACAGATTAGCTCAGCCAAGACAACAAACAAGGCTGTTTCCTCCCACCGGGAGTAGAAAAACAGCTGCCTGACATTCCTCCAGTCAGTAAAAACAACCCGAATATTGGCCCAACGTCTAAACTTTAGCTGTGATTCAGTTACATTCATTAATTCTGCTGGGGAGTTTTCACATTTTTACAGTTATTGAATGATAGTAAGTTTCCCTCCCGCCTGCCGAATGACGGCTGCATGAATGAGAAGCAGCGCGTTCCCCAGACAGAGCCGGCGTGTTCCTTTAACTTCTTCCATCTGGTTTAGATTCCGATGACAGGGATAGATCCGGCTCAGCCAGACCAGGGTTCAGACTTGCAGCCTGGTGCTCATCAGCCGTGGAGCAACTCCAGCTGGTGCTTGACTGGTGTGAAAACACTGGAAATGACTCACGGCAAAGCTGCTTCTCAGATGTCTGAATCATCCACAAGTCTGCAGAGATCCACTGGAACACCAACCATGTGTATTCGTTCAAATCTTTGTTGTCTGATAGAAAAAAGCAAAAACCTTGCAAGTAATTCTCAGTAAAATCTGTAATCTCAAGGCCCAGGTGGATGAGAACAAGATCGAGGAGGTGCGGCTTCGGCCGGTGGTGGCCACGGCCAAGAAGAGGCTGCCGGTCACGGAGGGGGTGGTGGAGATCAGGCACAGAGACGGCTGGGCCCAAATCTGCGACCTGGGCTGGACCATCAAAAACACACGCGTGATCTGCGGCATGCTGGGATTTCCTCATGAGAGGAAAGTCAACAGGAACTTCTACAGGTAGGTGGGACTCGAACCGAGCTGGTGAGCCAGCCCAGACCGGCTCCTGTTTCTGCCTGAGGAGGGTTTTATTCATCCCGTGGCTGATTTTTCAGAGCGCTTCTCTGTCAAGTCATGTACTTCTGCTCAGCCTGATGTCAGAGGGGCTTGGAAGAGTCCTTGGTAGGAGGTTAAACATGCCTGCAAACATTGGTCCAGTCAGCAACACAACAGCCTCCAGTTTTCCCCCAGTTTGTCTTTCCAGTATGACTGCACACATTCCTGGCTGCGTTCCAGTGGCGGCTTCATATCTAACCCCCCGCTACCCCCAAGGTTTGCAGTAGTGCCAGTAGACGTGTGTTTTCTGTCAAGCTCGTGTGAAGCCAGAGGCTCTGGGGAAGGGTCGTGGAGGTTGGCTGGTCACATGATGCTGAACGTATATTCAAAAACTCAGATGAATCATTTTACATTCTCCTGCTTTTGAAATCCTATAAACGTGCGTGTTCTACATTTTCCATCCAGCTGGTTGTCATTTAAATGTCTGAGCTGTTTCAGCAGTAACACACCCACAGCTTATGAAAAGGGGTTTGTTTTTTATGGTGAAACTAGGTTATTGCAAAAGGTGCCACCGTGAAATTGCATTTCTTCTGAATGAGGCCGGCTTGGATGTCATGTGTAATTAGCTGTCATGTTTCTATCACTGGGACCACTGTTGGGTGACCAGAAGTCTCTAACGTTACACACCGAAGACCTGTGGAATGACGGAAATGTCATTCATGCCTGTGTGTGTTCATGAGTTTGTATTCTCTCGTGTTTGATGGAATCTGGCTGTCTCGCTGTTGCAGACGTCTGAAAAAGCGAGGCGTTGACAAGGTCCCCAAGCCAAAGGTTCACGTCTCGGCCGGTGGAAGGTACACTGCAGAGGAAAACCCGCTGTCCACCACCTCCATCCTGTGGGTTCCTGACAGTGGGTTTTCTGTCCTAGCTTCAAAACCGCTTTTGCTAGATTTGCAGCATGTGATTCGCTCAGAGGTTCAGTCGTCACCTTATTTTGTCTTGCTCGTTTCTCCTGACATGCTGCAGATGGTTCAGACTGGTTTTCAGGGGTCAGGTGCATCCGTCTGTACCATGTCAGTCAGCTAATGAATGGCTTTCAACCTCAGGGAACAAAAGATGTTCCTGTCCTCTGCTATGGCACGCTTTTTAGAAGGGATCCACTCAACACACATGTATGTTGAGCCTATTACTACAGTTGTCACAGGCCTCCGATTCTTGAACTGAAGGCTGTCAGAACCTTTAAATAACTTCTGCTGCTGACAGCAGTTCTAAGGTTCTGGTGCTGGACAAACTGCACAGAAAAGGTCATAAAGGGTCATGACTGCTTCCTAAAATCACAAAGCAAAGCAGAAAAAAGCAGGAAAAACTGCAGTTTGGTTGAGTATCCAACAACTTTGGTGCTGTCATTTGCAGATTTGACTGTGGACACTGTGGGTTTAGAACAGTCTGTTTTTATTATTACACCTCCTGTAATATGAAAGCAGCAGCACGTGTGCAGTAAACAAACTCAATGTGGCAACTTTAGGTTCACAGTGGCTACGTTCACATCACGTTCACGTTTGACACAACACTCAAACGTGAACGATCGTGGTTTAGACTCTGTTTGTGTTTATTTACTCCTTTTTTTAAGGGAAGCGCTGTGTTCAACACAATACAGTCACATTGTGTTGAAACTTGCAGTTAACATTAGTGTTAGAATCAGTTTCAGGCTTTCAGATACCTGCATTGTTTACGTTCATGTCCGTTTTATGTCTGTTCCCTGTTCAGACTAACCCGTGTTTGCCTTGCAGGCCGACACCCAAAGGTAAAGCTAGCTCTAAGTCTAAACAGAGCAGCCCTGGAACGAGGTAATGGCGGGATTAACCTGTGAAAAGACTGGACCGTGTTTCCCCAAACCCCTTACACAAATGCTCCCCTCAAACTGTTGAAATAGTCCGATTTCCCAATAAATTCCCCAGATTAGAACCAAGTTGCCCCTTTCGGCACCAAATTAACAGCCAGTTCCGGTAACTGCTTAGCTTGTTTTAGCCTAGCTTAGCTCTGTTTACATTAGCCTTACGTCCTGGGAACAGGCCAGACTGTAGAATGCATTCAAGCGTTCACAATTCTCTTGTCCGTAACTCATTTATATCTGGTCAATACTTATATAAAATAAAAAAGGCCAGTAAAACATGAGAATTTTTGAGTACACGAGTATTGTATTAAGCATTCAACAATAAAATAAGTGCTCAGGTTTTAATCAGTATAACTCTGAGACGACGACCCTAAACAATTTGATAAATCACCGGGTCAGCTGTTTCCATGGAAACTTGGCCGGCTGCTGTTGCACACAAACGCATTAGCTCACTCACACTAGAGGAAAGTAGGTCGGTACATTTTTCACAAATCAAACCTTTGTCTCAGTTTTACCCCATAATTCAGACTCCTAACTACATAGACACTATGAAGTTTGATGTTCTGTTTGTGTTCATACTGGCGTCTGTGACAACAGCTGATCTTTGTGTAACCTCGCTCTATCCGCTGTGATCTCGTCAGGTTGTACTTGGAGCGTCAGAAGAACTCCTTCCTCGTTCACTCGGTGGCGTGCACGGGCACGGAGGTCCACCTGGCGGCCTGCCCCCTGGAGTTCAGGAAGCCAAACGCGACGCTGTCCTGCGAGGGGGGCATGGCCGCCGTGATCAGCTGCATGCCAGGGCCGCAGTTCATGCAGAGCAGTGGCCTGAAGAAGAAACTGAAAACTTCGGTGAGCCTGGCCGGAACGAAACCTTTGAATTAACGTTCCTGAACTTGTTCCCGATGTGGCTGCGTCTCTGTCTGCTCACCAGAGAAATGTGAGGCTGAAGGGCGGCGCCAGGCTCGGCGAGGGCCGGGTGGAGGTGCTGAAAGACAGCGAGTGGGGGACGGTTTGTGACGACCGCTGGAACCTGCAGTCGGCCAGCGTTGTCTGCAGGGAGCTGGGCTTCGGCAGCGCCAAGGAGGCCCTCACTGGGGCCCGCATGGGTCAAGGTAAGGACCCGCAACAACCGGAAGGACACCGGGAAGGAAACCAAAGATTCGTGCTCGTGGGTGTGTATCCCATCTGCCATTCCCGTTAAGAGCTTTGAAGTGTGAGTGGATTTGAAATCCAGAACAGAGGAACAGGCAGTCTTTTGAAGCCTGGCGTCCACACTGACTGGGTGGGGACGCCAGGCTGTGTCCTGTGTCCGATTACTGGAGTACAGCAGCCGTATAATGTATATGGCGGGAATTTTAAACGAATAATATCTCCTTCTGCCTATGAATGCGCTCCTAAGCCTGTTTCTCTCTCAGGAATGGGTCCAGTCTACATGAATGAGGTGAAGTGCCTGGGCCAGGAGCGGTCTATCTGGAACTGCCCCTTTAAAAACATCACATCCGAGGACTGCCAGCACACAGAGGACGCAGCTGTCCGCTGCAACGTTCCCTACATGGCCCTGGAGAACTCGGTCAGAGACTCCTTGTTCACCTCTTCCATCTCTGCATCACAATCAGACTTATTTAAGCTAGAGTTTACAGGATGGTGTGTGTACTTGCCCTTTGTTTTTGCATCTTTTTGTACATCTGCCGTTAATCTGCTTCTTTGGTAGTTTGTAGGTTGTCGACTAACATAAAAGCAGATAGACGTCTCACATTTTTCTCCTAACACTTCCCTAACCCTCACAAAGCGTCACTGTCTTTGTGACGCCGTGGACATGCCTTGATGCTAGGCTAACTGTGCTATAAACTCTGTGGGATCACGGTTCGAAAAACCTAATTGGAATTTCCTGAGGAACCACTTCAGGAAGAGTTTAAAGCCAGCTTTGCACCTGTGCATCTATGCTCTTCTTTGTGGTCTCCACCCCCTTCGGCCCCGGACAGATGCGACTGACAGGAGGACGGACTCGCTACGAGGGCCGTGTGGAGGTGCTGAGGCCGGACTCCAATGGGACTCTGAGCTGGGGTTTGATCTGTGGGGAGACCTGGACCACCAAGGAGGCCATGGTGGCCTGCAGGCAGCTGGGCTTGGGCTACGCTAACCAGGGCCTGCAAGTAGGTTATTAACACCGCGGAGGCGACCTGCAAACGGTTGCCTTGTTATGACAAATATAATGGACTGTCACAAACTCCCAGTTTTCCCTCCTTGTTATAGAAAATCTGATTTGGGTGCATATATTTTCAGTGTTTCTGTCTAATATCATGTGCATAACACAAATATGGGTTTTCTCACTAATATAGTTCCTAAACCTTTAAGTATAACACTTTAGCGTATACTTGAACATATATGCACCGGTGACAGTACATTATGTGCTTTCATACAATAGATGTTTCTTTTCCTCCGTGGAAAACCCCTGTAGTGTTTTCCATGTGTGAAGAAACAAGAGGCAGTCTCTCAGAACACGCTAAAACCCGCTGACCTGACCTGCAGCGCAGCACACACTCCTAGGTCGCTCTTAAGCTGCTGCTTCAGCCACGAGGGATAGCCGCGGCGGCGTTGGCCCACAGACGGGGCCGGACGCCGGAAGCTCGTCCCCTCACTGACTCCCAGCAGGGTGTTTTCTGCAGATCCGGATAGTAGGTGGTCGGAGCGGTTACGAGGGCCGGGTGGAGGTTCAGGTTGGGTCCAGGTGGGGCACGGTGTGCAGCACAGGCTGGACCACCAGAGAGGCCACGGTTGTTTGCAGGCAGCTAGGGCTCGGCTACGCCATGCATGCCGTCAATGTAAGTAGGAAAATCTCAAAGAACACAAAAGAAAATGAGAATTACTCCTAGAACTGGTGCGGGTTTGTTTTGAAGCCGATAATAGGCCTGAAAGCTGAGTTCTTGTGCTCCAGAATGAACTTAAACTCTCCGTACTGCAGCCAGAAGTGGCTCACGGCCATCTGTTTTCCACCGCTTTCCCCCACGCCGGGTAATTGTTTCCTGTCCCCCTGAATCCAAGGAAACCTGGTACTGGGACGGCAGCAACGTGACGGAGATGGCGATGAGCGGCGTGAAGTGCACGGGCAGCGAGGTGTCTCTGAGCCAGTGCCAGCATCACAAGAGCGTCAGCTGTCAGAGGAGCGCGGCCCGGTTTGCGGCGGGAGTCATCTGCTCCGAGAGTGAGTGGCGGAGGAGCGGAGACCGCGAGGAAAGCAGCCTCAGACGTCCGGCCTGACTGACAGCCTCTCCGTCTGTGCCCAGCGGCCTCCGACCTGATCCTGAACGCCCCGCTGGTGCAGCAGACGGTGTACATCGAGGACCGACCTCTGCACATGCTGTACTGCGCCGCCGAGGAGGACTGCCTGTCCAAATCGGCAGCCAAGGCCAACTGGCCCTACGGACACCGGCGGCTGCTCCGCTTCTCCTCCCAGATCCACAACATCGGCCGGGCCGACTTCAAGCCGAAGGCGGGGCGCCACTCCTGGGTCTGGCACGCCTGCCACGGGTGAGAGTAGTTCATTACTGCTGGGTGCGCCAAGGTGCTGGAACGTGTTCCTTCTCCGCCGTCTGCAGCCACTATCACAGCATGGACGTCTTCACCCACTACGACCTGCTGAACGGCAACGGAACCAGAGTGGCAGAAGGCCACAAGGCCAGCTTCTGCCTGGAGGACTCCGACTGCGAGGAGGGTGAGGAAGCGCTGCTCCGTCGGGCTGCGTTTAGGTACCCGCCTTCAGTAAATGTGCGGCACTCGTACTCGTCAACCAGGTGTTTCTAAGCGCTACGAATGCGCAAACTTCGGCGACCAGGGCATCACCGTGGGCTGCTGGGATCTGTACCGCCACGACATCGACTGCCAGTGGATCGATATCACAGACGTCAAACCTGGGAACTACATTTTTCAGGCAGGCGCCAGCCGACCCAGCCAGCACTTCCCAGGATCCTTCAAGGTTTAACGCCCGTAAACCTGCCGCTGTCACGCCTGCAGGTTGTGATCAATCCCAACTACGAGGTGGCGGAGAGCGACTTCACCAACAACGCCATGAGATGCAACTGCAAGTACGACGGCCATCGAATCTGGCTGCACAACTGCCACAACGGTACGGAGAGAAAACCAACACCGATATGGGCAACTCTGCCTCGTTCTGCGGTTTTCAGGAGTTTGTCTTTTTCCTGCAGGCGATGCGTTCAGCGAGGAAGCAGAGAGGCGGTTTGAGAAGTATCCGGGTCAGCTCAACAACCAGGTCTCTTAACGGACCATCACCTCAACAGCCCGTGGCTGCGCGGCCGGACTGTGGAGGGGACAGTGAACGCACCACGCCCTCAACCGCTGTGCTCCAGGTGGGATAACTGGGGACGCGCTCAAACATTTTCTCTTTATTTTTTAAGAAAACTTCAGTCAGAACAGCAGCATGAGAGACGGTGGCATGACAGAAACTTCCAGAAAGAACTATCCAGAACCTTTCCCAGTAAAAACAAATCAACGGGGTTGTAAGGGACAGAATGCGAGTCCGTTTGAAACTCTGGTTTTCTTTTTTTTTTAATTTTCTCCCTAATGTGACTGAATAATTTTACTTGAGCATTCAAGTTGTTCTGCGTTTACTCGGTCTGTTGTGAATTACATGTTCATCTAAAAATAGTGTTTTTCTGACTGATGTACAGTTTTGAATCTGAATTTTGTATGAAGTCTACCATTGTTTTTAAAAGCATCTTTATTTTTAATGTAGCTGGTTTAGAACTACACGGTGTGTTGGCTTCATCTGACTACAGAATAAATCATTTACACTATCTAGAGACAGAGAAAGCATGTTGTTCAACAAAAATTCTTTTTAGCAGCCATCTCTTTTAAGTCTTTGATTTCAAGTCATGTCTGATAGTGTTTTATGAATGTATTTATTGATATTTGGATTTTTCTTCTGACTTTGTTGTCATTAGTAATAACTTCAGAGGCACACTGAAGCCATCTTCAGGTCACGACTGTTTTATTAAAATTCCTTTAGATGCTGAACAAAGCCATGGCGTTGTGCCAAATTAAAGGGTAAGATCATTTCATAAATGATTCACTGATGTCAATGTTGATGCCTGAAAATCTCTCTGGAAAGGTAACAGCGTTTACAAACAGAAGCGGTTGATTCAAGCGGTCGCGGTGAGTTTGGCGCCACCTGCTGGACAGCCACGTGACTCAACGGCCGCGGCGATAAATAATTCAGCAACTTTCTTGTGTGTATCACGAACACAAAAATGATGGCTCATAGTTTCATGACCTGACAGTTATGGTAACTCTTGTTACACCAACAATCCATCACACTTGTTACCTGAAGAAATATGTATGAAATCTGCATTTAGCAGCAGCAGTAACTGAATTAATCCAACATTTACTTTGAGT
The DNA here is from genome assembly GCA_000180735.1 of Tetraodon nigroviridis. Lineage (NCBI taxonomy): Eukaryota > Metazoa > Chordata > Actinopteri > Tetraodontiformes > Tetraodontidae > Tetraodon > Tetraodon nigroviridis. The sequence goes on along the minus strand of CAAE01014634.1, from coordinate 177,709 downwards.
ACAAAACCAAACGAGGAAGAACCCGCAGCAGAAGATAAAGCCAGGAGACTGGTCGCGATGAAGTCCAGGGAAATGATGTCCGCACACGCGTCTTCAGATCTAGTTTCACAGCAGGATTGTCTGCTTAACAACCCTTCCTTCCTTGTCAACGGCAAAGTTATAGTTCTTGGGATTATCCAGAGCTTCTTCTATACGCTGGTCCAAGTTCTCCAAGGTGATGAAGTTCTTTGCCTCTTCCTGTTCCAAAAGAGTCAGTCGATGAGACAGAGGTTCAAAGGACGTATCCTCATCTAAGACCCTGAGCAGAGACACGTTCTCATCTCACCTGCAGCCGTAAAATTTCCGTCTCTTTCGCTTTGATGAGTTCCTGCTGTTTCTGTTCACGGATGATGGCGGCTTCGGCCTGCTTGCGCTCCGTTTCCTCCTTTTCCCTCTGGATCCGCTGTATCCTGGGACATTTGGGGTCGGACGTTTAACAAACCCGTGGAACAGAGATGCAAGTGTTACCGGCTGTTGTGTTGTCACGCTGAGCTGCTGGTTACCGGAGCCTCAGCAGGCGGGCGTTCTCCTGGTCGTTCCACTCCATCAGGGCGCGATGCTCCTCTGCCTCCTGCCTCGCTCTCTCCTCGGCCAGGGAGCCCGTCTCCTCCTCGTACTTCTTCCTTAACACCTCCTCCTTGAACTCCAGCCTGAAATGAAAATGGATTAACTACATTCAAGAATAACTAGTTTTACAATCGTTTTTCTTGTTTTTTTAACAAGATATTCACCCGCAATTGCATGTTTTAACAACTGAGGAACATAGGAAGTAACATACAAGCGCCCAAGGTAAGTTGTCCCACCCTATAGCCATTATATAGGTAAACATATTTAACGGTCAAGTTTATTCAAAGTAAGGAGTCATATTCGTTTCTGACGCATCCGATGTGATATAAAATCTGCATATTTTCACCAACTTACCGAAGTGCTTTCATGATGAGCTGGTACTCCGAGAATCTCTCTTTAAGAACGACCATCTCCACCGGGTCGACTGGAGGAGGCACCTTGATCCGGTCCTCTTTGGACTTGGCCACCGGGTCGGAGCGCGACTTTCTGCCGCGGACAGGCTCCACCAGCACAGCGCTCCTCGGTGCCAGAAGCCGGGCTGCTGGCACGCTCCTCCCGGCAATTACCTTAAACATGTCGGCCACGAAACCTAGAAAAATGCTTGTATGTTAATCACAGCATTTGTCTTTGAAGCTCACGTGAAAGCTAACTTTGAGACATTAACGTTATCGACGCAAGGTGGCGGCCATGTTTGTTACCTTTGACCTCCGGAAGTGATTCTTCTTCTTCTTCTTCTTCTTCTTCGTGGGATTTCGAGAAACAAATCGGCGCATCAACCAACTGATGAGAAGTGTGCATCCATAAATTTACTCGATCTAATAAAATTTAAAATAAAATATAATAACGAAAATAAAGTCTGCTAGCAATTAAATACCGGATGTGGATTTCGACGCTACCGCCAGCTTCTGGTAATAAAGAAAGCTACTAAACTACTGCAACTTGTCCAAAAGTTTAATTCGTCGGTCTTTGTCCTAAACTCTCAAAAATGCTGGAATAAAACATATCAACTGCAAGCTAAGGATAAATGAAGGCTAGCACACTAAGTAGCAGCACAACGAGCTATTTCCTCTGAAAGATAAACGTGGAAATTAAAATATCTTCACTTTGACATGAACAGCGTTGTTTGAAAAACAAAACAAAAAACCCCAAAAAAACCAAACAAAAAACACAAAAAAACCCACCTGTCTACACAGAGTAATATGGGGTAATAATAACCTCCAGGGCTGTCATTTTTGCTTTCAAATTGTAGTAGAATATCTACTAAAACGGCGTTTTTCTGTTTTTGTTTGTTTGTTTTGCAGAATTCCAGCGAGGTCAGAGATCAACCTGATCAACCTGATCAATGATGATCAATGATGATCAATGATGATCCTGCTCTGTTCCAATCGGGGCACCAAAACATTCCAGCTGAATTCAGCCTTCCAGGATCTGGGAATGGTGCAGTCCTGCAGTACCACAACATCCAGGTTTGTGTCATCCCTCCCTTCTGTCACTAGTTTGCTTTGATTTATAACCTGTCAAGAACTCTTGGTAATAAGTGCTGCATTATTTATACAGTCTTCTGTTCACCTTCCCTCACGTAGGTAGTTGGGACGTTTTTCTGGTATTTTCATTCACTACGTTGTGCACACGATCTATACAATAGAATGGATTAGAATAAAATATGTTTATTTATCCCACAATGGGGAAATTGCAGCAGCAGCAATACAACAATAAGTACCAACGATATTTATTGTAAAACAAAAGACATGTGGACTCATTTGCAGGTCAGTCGCATGTTTATTCTTCTCATTTCCAGCTGTGACAAACACACATGTAATGATGCAAAACCAGAGTTGGTTTAGGTCAAGCAGCATTTCGATCCAACAGCAGCGCCTGCATTTGTGTTTCAGTGTCGTCGTTTCAATTTAAACCGAACTCAGAACTGAAAATGCATGATGCAGACGCACTGCATGAATAATAAAGGAGACCAGTAACGATTAGTCTTCTACGGCATTCGCACATCCAGGGGCCAATCATCAACCTGGGCTATTAGTGCCGATGTGGATGCAGAAGAAGAGTAAAAAATGGTTCCTAAATATAGTTCAAAGAAAGTTTTAAGGTTACTGGTGGGACAGTGGGTGATATTGGTAGAGTTTGGAGTTGATACCAGGTTCGTTTTAGTTTAAACACAGTTCAGGTCCAAAGAAGATCCGCGTCCTCCTTCACAAACACTTGGTTAAGTGTTTGCATAAAGAGGAAACCGGTGCTTTTTCTGCCTGAGACCTGAAGGCGTTCAACGCAGAGAAACTCTACCAAACCAGCACCGCCGTCCGACGTAGCTACGCGCCTACTGCAGTGCTCCTCGCCCTGTGGGTGCGTGTGTAGAAGAAGGGGGACGTCTGGGGGACGTCTGGGGGACCTCTTGTGTAGCACAAGGGCACATCTGTCTTGAGATCAATGAGCTTTGATGTGGGGAGTTTCTGTTCTTGGAAGTACGGAGGAGAATGGGCTTTAATTTGGGACAGGAAAGGACGGGTACGCCAGTCGAATCTCCTCCCCTTCCAGAAGTTTTCTGAAAAGGAAAACAGATTAGAACCCGGCAAAATGGGACCACAGTGTTTTATTACCGGCCAAACGTAGGTGTCAGTCAGAGGTTTGGGATCCGCATAAAAGTCAGACCTCACCTGTACGCAGTGATTTCGATATCCAGAGCCATCTTCACGTTGAGGAGGTCCTGGTACTCTCTCAGGTAGCGCGCCATCTCCTGCTTGGCCTCGCGGATGTCCTGCTCCAGCTCACTTATCCGCACCTGGTATTGGGAATAGATGGACACGCAATGACACCAGTGCTACTGTGTGTGTGTGTGGGGCGGGGGGGTAGTAAAAATGTTAGCATGCTCTTGCTCAAAAACACACAGTATTGACGTCTTTGTAAGCGGTAACACACTTGGTGGCTGACATTCATTGTTGTGTCGACCTCCAACCGGTAGGTAGCGATAAATGGCGCCCAAAGCAGCAGAATGGCAGCTGTTTGTAACATTCTTTCTGGGGTTTAGCAGGCAGGTGACTGCATAAACACAGCTATAGGCTTTACACATGCGTCCTGCAAGCGATAGAAAGAAGTGCTGTTTCATCAGGAACATTTACATTCCTGTGACGCTGATGGTTCCTGCTGATGGTTCCTGCTGATGGTTCCTGCAGACCTTCCATCTGCCTCACTCACCTGGTACTTTTCCACCTCCTTCTCCTGCCAATCCTCAAGCTCCTGCAGTTGTTTATTCAGGGAATCAATGACATCCCGAAGAGCGTCGACCTCTGCCGAGCGGGACTGAAGCAGCCGGCGGTACTCGGCGGTTTCCTCCCGGATGGCGTGCACGGCCTCGCTGTTGGCGCTGGCGGCTTCGGCCACGCTCGCCACCTTGCTCTTGTACCAGTCCTCGGCGGCCTGCACGTTCTTGTTGGCCAGCCGCTCGTACTGAGCGCGGATGTCCCGTAGGGCGGCGGAGAGGTCGGGCCAGGTCACCTCCACGTGACGACTGACGCTGGCCGCCTGCAGCTGCGCCTGCAGCTCTGCGCGTTCCTCCGCCATCACCTTCTTCAGGAACGCCAGCTCGTCACACAGCGAGACCACGGTGGCCTCAGCGTCGCAGCTGGACAGCGCGGCCCGACTGGCCTGCTCTCTGGACCTCTGCAGGGTCTCCTCCGCGTCCAGACGCCGCCTCAACTCCTCCTCGTAGCGCTCCTTCATCTGCTCGTACACGTCCCTCAGTTTCTCCCTGTCTGCCTCCATTCGCATCTTATCTCCGTCCTCCGAGTCTATGGCGGCCCTCAAGCTCCTCACCTGGCCCTGGTAGAGCTTCTGCAGGCGGGAGGGATGGCTCTGCTGCCTCCTCAGCGCCTCCAGCTGGTCCAGCAGAGCTCGGTTCTGCAGCTCCAGGCGCCTCACCTTCTCGATGTAGCTGGCGAAGCGGTCGTTCAGTTCCACCAGCTGCTCCCGCTTCCTGCGAGCGCAGGTCCAGCAGCTCCGTGCTGAGGGCGCTGAGCGGAACCAGGTCCGGCCCCTCGGCGCCCGGCAGGGCGGAGGAGGTCGGCCTCAGGATGCTCCTTCCGGACGGAGGAGCTCGAGCGGAGGAGGAGAGGGAGGACGACATGATGGTTGTAGAGCGGGAGCGGTTGTAGCCGTCCCAGGGCCGTCGGGAGGAGATGTAGGAATTGTAGCTCATGATGGGTTTTTTTTGTGGATTTTTTCTCTTTTGTTTCAGAAAAGGGCAAAGATGGTTTCTTTTTTATGTCCCCCTTGTTCTGCACACCATCAGTGAGGATGAGCCGGCGTTTCTGCACTGCAGCTCAGTGATGCTGCAGATCGCTGCCTTATAAGAGAGAGGCTGCCCCCCTCACCCGCCTCTGCCTCTCAGCAGCGTCAGCGTCCGCTCAGCCAATGGCGGAGTGCTGCAGTGAGGACGGCCGGCTGGCTTTTCAGACTCCCCCCAGCTTCAGGCAGGGGAGCAGAGGTAGAGCTGCTTAGCTGTGCTAAAACTGGTCCGACACACTCATTTTCAAAAGAAATAGGAGTGCATTAGGACTGAATCCATACCAGATACTACATATCTTATAATATTTGTATTCACGATTTTATTACCCTTGCTTGATTGTGAATGTTATGAAGGCACTTCTGATTTTGGGGGTTTTATTTTTAAACTATAATGAGTCACTGAAATTCTTTTTCCCCTACTCAAACCCGTGAGTGATCATCGATGAAGTGGACCTCTCTTTTGTTAAATAAGGGGGAAAAGTTCAGCACCCGTTCGGAAATTCAGGCTTTGCTGCTTCTAAAATCAAAGGAGTCCCGTTTTTACAAGATTTACGGTAGTCTATGTAATTCCTGCTGCAGTATAAAGGTTCGCCGCTAGGTGGCGCCAAAGGACCGCACACCGACAGTCGGTTTGTTTTCAACAACAAAAAAGTCTCCGCGTTGTTAAAAAGCACCAGGAAAAGACTCAAATAGTCAAATTAGATGCAAACGTTTATTTATTTACAGTGAATATATTTCCCAATGATACATAAGGTAAAAATAAGTACATAAATCATTTCTCTTCGCCGATAAACACCTTTGGAATTCCAGACGCTCCATTGCTAAAATTGTTCCACCATTTAGTATTTACAAGAATTACAGTTTTCCACATTAAAAAAACAACCCCAAAACAAGCCAACTCGCTGTGTGTGACCTTGAACTAAGCTAAAATAATAAAGCTTGGAGGAGCAGGGCAGATCTACCGTGATGCTGATTTACATTCAGTCGAAATGTTGCAAAACGCGATTCAGACGAAGAAGAAAAGACCTCCGACATATAAACATGAACCACGTATAAACGGAACTTTGTTTCCATAGAAAAGTGTATTCCTTTGGTAGAAAACGCCTCTCAGGTGTGCGGAGAGAGCCAGACCTGGCGGGGCCCGATGGATCAGCGAGGCTCAGCCCGCAAACGTGCACTTCTTCCCGACTCCCGCCTTAGAGCTGGGAATACTGACGGGCCCGTTCTGCTAGGAGGAGAACTTTGGTGCTTCCTCGTCACCGAGTCTGAAAAGTCCCGCCGGGGGCCCCGAAGTGCGCGCCGGGGGCCCACGCGGCCGCAGGGGCCCGGAGCGAAGTCGCCTCCGTCCTTTGTCCCCTCGCTCCCGCGTTGTTGTCGTGTGCGTGAAACGTGTCAGAGCGTCAGAAGACTTTCAGGCGCTTGCCCGCCGTCCTGCCCCCCTTGGCCGCCCTCTGGTGCGCCTGGTCCTTGGACAGGGGGCAGTATTTGATGGTGTGCGCGTTGTCGCCGTTGGCGCTGCAGAGCGGGCAGGTGTACGCCCGGAGGATGGGGCACAGGACGCGGCCGTCCGCCGTCTTCAGGATGTGGGTGCCGTAAACTTCCTCCGGCGCGCCGTTATTCCGACAGAAGACGCACACCCTGGGCTCCGGTTTGCCCCGCGGGGACTGCTTTCGCCTCCTGTCCGCGGACAGCAGGTCGAGGCCGGCCAGAGCGCCCCCGTAGGAGGGCGACTCCCCGCCCCCCAGGTGTCCGCAGGGCCGGAGGAGGGCGATGCGCTCCCGGAGGGCGTGGATGGAGCCCGGCGCGGCGCAGCAGCACTCCGGCGGCCCGAGGAGGCAGGAGCAGTCCGGGGACTCGTCCTCCAGACCCAGGGTTGCCTTCAGAGACTCGGTGATGGAGTTGGGGCTGCAGGAGGGCCCGCTGATCTTGCTTTTGGCGACGAGTGTCGACAGGCCGAGGTAGTCGTTCCAGAAATTGAAGGTGTAGTCGTAGGGAGAGCGCGCGTCCAGGTAGCCGCCGGCCAAGAGGTCCATCCTGTCGGGGGTCGCTGCGTGTGTCAGCGTGGGTGCTCCTCTCTCCTCTCTCCTCGCTCCTCGCTCCTCTCTCCTCTCGCTGCTTCCAGGAGCGCAGATAAATTCCCCGGAATAAAGCAGGGAGGCGTGGTTTGGTTCAACTTGATTATCTCCCGGGCCCCAGAGGAGGCTCTGTGGAGCCGAGAGAAGCGCGTTCCCTCCCTCTGGAAGCGCAGAGGAGAAGGTTTACCCCCAGTTTGCTTCTCCTCCAAATGATCTGTTTGTTCGGGAGACACCGGAAGTCCTCCCAGCGTCCCCGAAGCACACAGCAACCGCAGGCCCTGCCTGTGTTTTATTTAACAGGCTGCCATCAAACAAAGTTGCTCCTAAAAAGGGAGAAGAAGCCGGCTTCTCTCTGGCCCCAGACCTACAAGTCTTTCCTGTTTTTGTGTTTATAACCACAGTTATTACAAAAGCAGGTCGCTGGCTTGTTTCGACATGTCGCCCATTTGTTCGAATTCAAGACTTGCATATTTTTCCCGTCCGATATCTTATTTCTCCTTCATTTGCGCCTCTCAAACGACGCTTTGGGGGATTTCGTCTCCGCTTCAGGAACCAGCCTGAACCATGAGAGAGTCCGGCAGGGCCGCAGGAGCCGAAGAGGATGGAGAGGAAAGCGGGAAGCTTGGGAGGAGAAGAGGATCCAGGGAGGACGGGAAGCTGCAGCTTCCTGCACCTGTTCTGCCTCCCGGAGCCCTCGGCTTTGTGCTCCCGACCGGTCCTCCTCTTCCTCCTCTTCCTCCTCGGCTCCATTGTCTCCTCTCTACAGTGGGCCGTTTAACTTCATTAATATGCATTAAAACTCTGTGTGTGTGTGTGTGTGTGTGTGTGTGTGTGTGTGTGTCAGCCAGCGCTCAGGCAGCCTCGTGAAATGAGACAATGATTGTTTCTATTTTTGTCACCCTGAAGTCAAATATTAATCACACACAGCTCATTTTCTCATCTCAGCTTTCCCAAGGCACCGGCGCCACCTCCAGGAGGGTTCCAGACACTAAAAGGCTCTTTTACGGCCCAGAAAAGTTCCAGAATATGTGGATCTGAGCCCCAGCACTCGTTCTTCTGTTTGTTTGGGGTTGTTTTTCTATATTTTTGGGGGTTTTGGCCGTAGTTACGCCTGATCCTCGTTTATCGAGGCTAAACGCTCGTTTGCGCGGAGAATGTCTGTGCGCCGAGAGTTTGTGGCTCTTGTAAACGGCGCCAAGCCTGCGAGAAAATCCTGTTAGGGAGTTTGTTGTATATGGGAATAAATTATCATCACAATACGCCACACAGTCAATTTCCAAGGTCACCTCCGGCTCTGCCGCACAAAGGAAGTCATGAGAGAGCGTTTAAAAGATGAATGGCTGCCAGATCACAATGGAGAAATGACAAGGGGCCAATATGACGTGTGTGTGTCTGTGTGTCTGTGTGTGTGTGTGCGTCTCAGAGCTGTCCGGCCTGCTCCCTGGCTCCAGCGTCTTTACTTGCGCGTGTGTTGCGAGTGTGTCGATGGCAGCCAGCGGCCTCCCGGGCTGCGATGGGCAGACTCCGCTGCCCCATTCATCACTGTCAAGAATGGAAAAATGAACAAATCCCTTAATTAAAAGAGCTCTCCGGGCTCGCTGCGCGGCTCCCGCCAGCTGCACGGCTGCATCAGCCTGGCGCAGGAGAGCCCGACCACACAAACAGCCCGGCGCTCCGGCGCTCCCCTGCCAGCCCGCCTGCTGCCGCCAGCCGGAGCTGCTCCTCGCTCCGGGTCCTGGTGCGTCCCCAGGCAGGGATCCGTTGATCCCTGACCTCTGCCTGCCCTCCTGGGAATAAAGGCCCGCATCCGTAACGGTCCGTCCATCTGCACACACACACACACACACACACACACACACCACACACGCACACACACACACACACACAGCTGTAAATGCGTAGGCTACCGCCAGCACTGATTTAAAACAAAAACCCTCACCGGGATGGGTTGGAATCCCTCTGGGATTGATGCCGTCCTTTCCTGGCCCCGCTGCGTTTACCCAACACTTCCTGGTCTTCTTCCGTAACCCAGGGAAACGAGTTCTGCTGAATCCAGCCGCAGGGAAGAGGCAGAGGAGGAAACTTGTTTAAGTCACCCAAATCTGCAGAGATTAGGGTGGGAAGTGGTCAAAGGTTTGAAGGGCTTGGGAACAATGGGTCGGAGGGATTAGAGGCGATTCTGCTCCGGCCTTCATCTCCGGGGGTCCTCGGCCGGAGCACCTTTGTTGGGTTAGCTAACAGCGCTTCCCATGGACGCGCTGAACGGACCAATCCCTTTTTAATGATGCAGGGAAAATTCCTCCGGCCCCGATTACCCCGGCGCTCCGGAGGGTTGCCTTTGTCCCCCAACGCCACGGCCGGCTTTTAAACCGTGCAGCCAGGCGAGCGGAGCGCAGGGCGTTTGAAGTCTGCTCGCCGTGTTTGCGGCAGAAGGAGCCTCGGCCACGCCGCCGCGCGTTGGCGCGCTGTGCACGGTTGCAGTGCCAGGGCTCTAACGGCTGCTGTCGGTGGAAGGGCCGGTGGTAATCCTTGAAACGATCCCACACTGGCCCCTGGTGAGGTCCTCGCTGGTGGAACGTGAGAGGTCGTGTAGAGCCCTGCAAAGTTTTAGCTGGAACTTCAGGCTCAATATAAAGAAACAAAACCCCCAAAATAATTAAAGAAACATCCTGATGTGGATGAATAACGACTTGTTGCTTTGGCTCTCGCAAACCATCTCTATTTTCTCTCTGTTATCGTCTTCCAGAGCTTATTAGCTTAGCGTTTTACCTTATTTAAGGGCTCAAGTAACACTCAGCTTGAACTAAAAAAAAAAAATCCAATTTTCTCCTCTGTGCAAGGCTTAAATATATTAAAATGAAATTGTCTTTTTTCCTGGGATGACAGTGGCACCAATTATTGTTCCTTCTTCCTTTGTGCGTCGGTGTTGGTTCCGCAGCACCTCTGATTGTACAAAATGCGGCTGTAATTCCGAGATCTCATCCAACTGAAGGCAGAAACGTGGAGCAAACGTTCGATCCTCGTCTTGCTGCAGCACGTTTTGCTGCTCAGACCGATGCTCCATCATCATCCTCTCGCTTCCTTCTCCAATCCTCAGCAACAGTCTCCTGCCAGTTGCTGTAGTTGCAGCAGGTTGGCGTAGTCGGCCTCTTTTTCCCGTTGGTAGAAGAGCAACGGCGCCCCGCCGGCTGCTGTCAATCACACACACGCCCTGAACACCTCCGACGGAGAGGAAAGGATGCGTTTCCCGTTCAGCTCCAGGAACCTTTACCTCATCCCGTTAACACCTCAACCCGCGTTAAAGCTCTTTGGTGTCATTTTTGATGCTAGTCACATGGGTTCTTCAAGTCAGAGGTGAGCATCACCAGATCCTGCTGGCGTGTGTGTGCGTGTGTGTGTGTGTGTGTGTGTGTGTGCTGCCGTCTGACTTGGCCCATCTGCACATCTGTGGATCTCAGGTGGGTGGAAGCCTTCGCAGGCGGCGGTTTGCCACCATTAGCTGACCCACGATCCCATCTGCAGGACACACACACGGCGGGCCCACGCGCAGGCCGCTTCAGGCCCGAGTGTGTAACACTTGATACACCACACAGGACCGCAGATGCGTCCCCGCGCAGCCCAGCCGGTGGCTGGCGCCGCCGCCTGGGCGTGGGCCAGATGGGCCACCCTGAAGAGGCTCAGCCTGCCGGTCCCAAACAGCCTGATCCTGTTACTGCGGGCCAAAGCTGGAGTCTGGTTCCACACACACACACACACACACACACACACACGGGCGCGTGTGATCACCAGAGGAATCCATTTTTACCAAACTCTCGCTGGTCTGAGAGAGGCTCGCATCGGTGTAGCTCCTCAGAATTCCAGGATTTCTGAGATTACCTGGGGTGGGCGGAGTCACCTTAGTCCGGATGTTCGGATCAGCCGTTCGGTATTTTTGTCTCTGGTAGAGGACCAGGCCGTCCGTATGACTCCTCTCTGCTTTCACTCCTTCTGCGGGTACTTCCAAATCCATCTCTGTCTTCCAGAAGGGCACAAATGAATGTCATCGGCGGTGGTGTAGGCAGGCAAACGTACGCTAACACCGCTAACAGCGCTACGGTTGCTAATTGTCTAGTGTTCAGTTTCCGTTTATTCCCATCGGTGCGTGCGTCCTTTGTGGCTCCGGGTCCAAAGTTGGCTGCTGCCAAACAGAATGGTTTTCCATTTCTTTAGCGTTCTTCTCTCTCGTATGAGCCATCCTGCTTTTTGTCCTGAAACTGACAGCTCCGAAACAGGAAGAAAGAGAACCGTTTCCCAAGGTCAAGGTCACGGCTGGCGTCTGATTGAGGCCCTCCTCGGTGTCGGGAAGCAGCTTCATTTGAAATTCACTCAACATGAAGTCAGGTTTGACGGGCGGTGTGATGACAGCACGTGGGGGTTGTAGCGGAGCGCCATGGGTGGACGGATGGATGGATGGATGGATGGATGGCTTCTTCCTGCTGCATGTGGGTTTCCACATTTGGCTGATTGAGTATTATTTGGCTTGTGGCTACATTAGCATTTGATTATTCTGGCTGCGGCACGCAGGGAGTGATACTGTATGGGAGGAAGAGGACCAGGGCGGTCACCTGACCCCAACCCCAACCCCAACCCCAACCTTGACCCCAACCTTGACCTCTCTTTTTGTGCATGCTGGGGAAAAACCAGTCTCCTCTCTGGTCCGGGAGCGCGTTTAGCCCCTACCTCCTTCCTTCTGTTCTTCTCTTCCCCCCCTTTTCCTCCCAACCCCTCGCAAACATTTCTTCCTGACTCTTTTGTTTGCCAAGATCCTGGTTACCATGGCTACCAACTGGCGCTTTATGAGCACCTCATCCCTCATCTAAATATTCCTAGTTATCTATGGTAATGAAATGCACACACACCATTATCTGGCTTAATGAAATACACTCCATTGTCTATGATTAGCAGGCGAGAGCTTTCTCCTCGGTAGCCTTGCTCCGCGCTGTTTTCGCTCAGATAGCCAAGAATGCGCCAGCGTCGGCGCCGTCACACTCCTTTCTGTCGTGAGCCCTGAACAATAAAGGGAACAGTCCAGTTGCTGCGAGCGGCGCCGCTATGCGGCTACAGTGGCGGCTTGGTAGCTCTAATTGGCCCGTCTGCACCCTCCGCTGCTGCCGCTGCAGGTTCCACGTCGACCGTCCTCACGTAGGTCAACATTTGCCTCCTCGTGGGGTTGAAAGGAGGAAAGACACCGTGGAAGGCCCCCCCCCCCCCCGTGTGTCGCACGTGTAACAGACGCCTCCGATCGCTCCTTCCCCCTCGGTGATGAAGAATGCAAAAACGCGGGGCGGCGTGCAGACGCGCCGGGGCACATCTGCGAGAGCGCCTCCATTTCTTATTCAGGCCGGGATAATGTGTGCAGATTGGGCGGTTAAGGCGCTCTGCATTTCATGAGCGCGTCCTGTCAGCAGCAGTTATCTCCTGCCTGCCCTCTGAGGAGTTGTCGAGGTGAAATCATTCTCCCCGCCTCTGAATAATGCATGAAATTACGTAATGCAAATGGAGACTTTATTTCCACCACCTCCGGCCGGCGCCGGGGCCCCGGCCGCCGCATCCGAAACTGTGGGAGTCCCCCGGAGTAAAGGAACGACAGCAGAAAGGTGGCTGATAAAACCAGGGGCTCCTCCCCACGCGCTCCTTTATCAAGGATGCGGTGGAGTTATTGCGGTGGGGACGCCGCCATTGGCGCGGCTGCCGTGGGAGGCTTATTGTGTGGATGCGGTGAAATATTCATAAGCGGCAGGCTGGCTGGCTGGTTTCCACGCTGTCTGCCTGTAAACAGAAGCCCGATCAAATAGAAATAATAATAGGACGAGCGGAGGGGAGCGGGATCGCAGAAGAGACGGCGCCGGCGCTAAAGGTGCAGAATCAGGCTGCGCTAAACCGCCGTCACAGCCGCGCTTCAACAAGTAGACCAGCCTTCCCGCCATCTTCTCCTCTCTCCATCCGGTGGGTAGACCTGAGTGGCGTCAATCGCCCCGAGACGACGGGCAGACGAAGGCGAGGTGGCGGTTTGCTGCGAGGACGGCTGGCAGGTCTCAGCCACTTCAGGAGCAGATAAAGGACCCCGAGACACAAAGGAGCCACCGGCTTCTTCCCCTGCCTAATCTTCAGGTTCGGGGGGGGTTTATTCATGCCGGCCGCCCCTACATTGTCCACTTTGTGTCAGGTTTTAACGCCAGAAGATTAAATTGCTGTTGCGGAAATCATTGTTTGTGTTTTCTTCCAGCCCGCCGCCTCTTATTGTCCTGTGACATAATCGACCCGTCTGCAACAACAGCAGAGGTTCATCGCTTCCCTTTGGTGGCGAGTGAACGAGGGATGGATCCCTTCACCGCCTTGTCTGATGAAACACTGGCACAATGTGTTGTTTTGTCGAGGCAGAGTGCTTTAAGGAGCTTTTTCTGGACGTGGCGACGGGAGGATCTTACTCGAGGGCGTCCTGGAGCAGAAAGTACAGAAACCGGCCGACCTGTCGCCTCTGTACCAACTGGCCCAGACCAGCACCTCGTCCCCGAAGCAGGAACAGAAGTTGAATCTAGTTTTTCTCCCTGCACAGTGTGCCAAGGGCCCCCGCGGGGACCCTCACCTACAGCCCAGATTCCTGTCATTCTCCAGTGAAAGTGCTGGAGCGCGGCCACACAGCCAGTCCTCCATCTGCCCCTGAATGGGACCAGTCACATTTCTGATAGCGCTTAATGAAAAATCCACCCGGGCACTTGGGGCGAGGGGGGTAAGGAGGGAGGGAGGGGTTGGTTGGCTGGGGTGGGGTGTTGCAGAGGAGTGCTCAACAAAGAGTGCCTTTCACTGGAGTGGAAAGCCTAGATTGCTCCCTCTCCCTCTCTCTCTCTCCATGCTCGCTCTCTCATTTTGTTCTTTTTTCTGATTCCACATCAAAAATGTGCCAAATGACTGGGCAGAAATCCCTGGAGGGTTTCTCTGAGTGTGTGTGTGTGTGTGTGTGTGTGTGTGTGTGTGATGTGTGTGTGTGTTTGCAGAGTGTCACAAAAGGGGCAGGTGTCCTGCGGTTGAAGGTGGCAGCAGCCAACAGAACCCAGAGGTAACAGCAAACACTGACAAAGACGTCTCCAGACCGGGCCTGGGTTCCGTAGAACAAGCTGGGACGTGTTCCCGCGTCAAACCAGCAGATTTCAAAGATTCTCTAACGATTTTAGCCTCGAATGCTGCAAATATTTGCTTCACCGTGGCTGTGGGAGTCCTCCGAGAGGCGGGCCGGCCACTAGGGGGCGCGTTTTCTGGGCGTAAGGTGAAAAACCACAAACAAAGCTGGTGTTTATTTCCAGACATTCCTCAGTTCCTCTGCCAACACCCTGACTTCTCACCTCCTTTGCTGCCATTTAGCAAACATTTTTCGGTTTCGGGGAGGTCCCCCGGTGGTCGCGCATCTGCTCCGCCCGGCGGTTGATGAGGAAGGTTAAACGCTTCAGAGCAGATGGCGGATGGAAGGTCAGCGCTCATCTTTAAAGGATCACACTCAGCCCAGATCGCCTCCCTGGCCCAAACTCTGCTGCGTAACCTGGGTGCGTAACAGCCGTGTGGTCTGATGACTCAAATCAGACTCGGTTCCCAGGAATTTCCTGGCAGGAAGAAGGAGCGCCGCATGCTCCTTTCCCTGCGCGCATGCATCACTGAACCTGCGACTCAGGATGACGACGCCTCTGCTTTTCTAAAAACGGCGAGTGTGAAGCCGGGCCTCGGGCCTCGGGCCTCTCAGCCTCGGTCCTCTCCGACGCAGCCCCTGACCTTCTGTTCCGTGACGGTGGGCTTTTATCCTCCGGAGCAAAGGCCGGCCTTTGATGTGGCCTTTGTTCCCTGTGAAGGAGGGCGAGCCCACTCGTTTAAAACAGACTTTATCTTCCTTCAGATTACAAACAACAAACCTCTCGGGGCTCCTTTTGCTAATAAAGGAGCTTTGTTTTTTTTCCCTGTTCATATCTAAAATGTTAATCAGTACCCGCAGAGCTGGCGGCTGTGGTTTTTCCCTTTTTCTTTCTTTTTTTTCTTTCCGGAGGAATGTTTAACAGCGAGCTGATCAAAAGTCTTGAGTTTCCCCCGATGATGGTGTTGTTTTAATCTGAATGGATGAGCGACTGGGCGTTCTTCTGGGGAAGACACACCGCCGAAGGGTCTGGTTGTAAAAACAGCGACAAGACGACTCGTGTGGAAAACACACACACACACACACACACACACACACACACACACGCAAAACCCCAACGAGCGGTGAGCACGGTGGGGTGTTTCCTCCACACAGGGTGGGTTTCAAGGGTAACGGGCTCTACTCAAAAATTAAACACAGCAGAACAACAGGATCAAATATGAATGAGGCGGCTGAAACGCCCGTCCTTCAGCAGCAGTAACAAGGGAAAATCCTCACAACAAAGGCTTTCTTTCTAGATGTAATAAATCTAGAGACGCGTTAGCTTAATTAGCATGTGATGTACTTGCCCGGGTGTAAATGGGGCTGGTGTCCCCCCTCACACTCAGCGGCTGTGTGTTCATTCATCTGCAGATGAAAACATGGCAGCTTGCAGAGCTGGCTCCTTCTCACCAGTGAAACCAGCGGCGATGAAGACGTCCCCGTGCTGCCGTCCCCGTCCCCCCGCCGGAGGACCGTACAGATGGTCTCTTTCTGCTTGTTGCCCCTGAAAATTACCCATCTAGTAACTCATCCATTAATCACAATCATAAACGGCAGGTGAGCAGCAGCCGATCCAGTAACTCAGCACCTCTGACAGCTGGAAGGTGTGTGTGTGTGTGTGTGTGTGTGTGTGTGTGTGTCTACTCCAGTATGTGCAGGCCAGGCAGACTTGACTAGGCAGTTTGACCAAAACGTGTAGTCAGAAAAAGAGGAAGGTGTAAGTGGGTGCAGAGTGGCCGTAGCGGGGTGGGGGGGGCGGCGAGCAGAAAGATCTGCCGCTGCGTGCAAACCGCAGTCCGCGCGCTGGCGTCCGAACGATGATTAACTGTAATTACCAAAGCAGTACCTGGTCTGCATGCCAGGAGGCAGTCCAAGATTAATGGGGCTGCGCTGAAAAAAGGAACAAAAGCTCCCATTTGGGAGGTAATGAATCGCTCAGGTGCTGAGGCGTCTTCGCGCGGCGTGCCCAGGCCCCCGGGGAGGATCGTTACTGCGGGAGGAATAGATGGCGGCTCCGCAGCCCTTTTCAGATGCAGAAAGCATGCGGGCGAGCAGGAGGAAGTCTTAAATCCTCCCAGACGTTGAGGCTGCTGCAGCGGCTCTGAAGGCAGAGATAAACGGCCTCCTCAGCGCCTCCGTAATGAGCGCTAAATACTGCCAGTGGGCCCGGGCCCGCGTGCACGGGAACTTTAGACAATGAAGCCGTTCTGGAGCAAAGTCCTAAACGGGACTGGGTCGAGGTGTTTCTCACGTTCCTCATCTGTGAGCGTTGATCGTTTACAATAACACCTTTGGTGGGAAAGCGCGCGGCACTATCGGCGTTCGCGGAAGCAGGTTTGGTGGGGACAGGAAGCACACATGCTTGAGGCTGCGGGGCCACGTTTTATTACCAGTGTCTCCTGCCGTAAATCACCGGAGGAATATTCCCCAGAACACCGGTGACATTATTTGGTTGGCTGGCGCCGAGGTTGCGCTGCGGCTTTTGTCAAATGTGACTTAAAACGGAGCGAGAGAGCGAGAGAGAGAGAGAGAGTTGTGAATTTACAGCAGCGCGGAAAGGTGGTGGTTGGAAAGGGCCATCAATTATTGGATTCTAAACTCCTCGAGGCAACAGCGTGAGGATTTACAGGCGTTGACGTTTGTCACGCCCCTGAACACGTTACCTCCAGATATGTAGGTCGATAGCGAGATGAAATACGCGCCGATGTGGACGGAGCCACATTTTCTGCCCACTCTGTTAGGTTATGTTAATGCTTCCAGAGAGGCCATGTTTGTGCGCTGAAGTCCCTCTGATCACGTTAGCGATTGGTCCTGCTCCCAAATCGATCCAGAATCGAGCAGCGGCTCTGAGCAGAGACGAAGGAGACGGAAGCTTCAACCTTTAAACGCCCATTTGTCACCAAAGACAAGAAGAACGTCGATGCCATTATCCTCCCTGTCAGCGCAAACACACAGTTAACAACCTGTTCCTGCCGCCGCAGACGCAGTGGGTTTTATTCAAGACACACCTACACGCTTTTTATTTCTTTTTTGATAAAAGTGGCTGTTTCTAGTCTGTAAACCAGCCCAGTTCCAACGTGGCTCCTTGAAACAATTTTTGAAGCCATTTTCCCCTTTTTTGCCGGACAAAAGATTGTTCTGCGTTAGCGCTGTGCGGAAGAGCAAAGGGAGGGTGAAGGTTCTGCAGACCGCTGGTGTAAGAACGTTCTCCACCGTCGGCTGGAGGCGAATGCAGCCGTCGGGCCTCAGTTTCACTTTGCTTTGTGTTCACGCGGCCGCTGGCTGTGCAGTTTTTTCATGGAAAGAAAAAGTAAAATTGACGGTAGGAGCTACGTAGCTAAGACGCTAAACGAGAGGAATGCATTATTTGAGGTCTGTTTTAATTTCAACTCGGGATTAGAGGCTGTAGTTAGGCTTAGTTGCACTCGATCTAATTAGAATAAAAGTGAAGAGGACCATTAAATGACCCGTGGGTCCTCCCTGCTGTCAATAGTTAACTGCAGGTTATCACACACACCACGGTTAGAGCTTCCACAGACAAAGGAGCAAAGATTCATCTGTCTTCCCTGCGTCAACAATGCAAATGAGGAAAAGGGAAGCGGACGATCTGTCCTCCAAGTGTCTCTGTGCCACTCCAGCGTGGTGTGGGGACTCGGTCTTAATTAAAGCGAAGGTCAATTTTTCATTGTGACAATTAACTGTGCTCATTTCACAGCGCAACAAAAGAAGCCGGCAACGGCTGAGGCAGACAGCCGGAAAGCACGGCCCCCCCCAGCCTGCAGATTCACCGTGGAAATAGGCGCAGCGCCGCTAACGACGACGAGACGGCTTCCTTCAAACTGTCTGGAGGAGATTTCAGCAGGACGAGGTAATAATTAAAAGATGAGCCTTAAAGCTGTCACCGTGATGGTCCTGCAGGAAAATAACAGCACGTTGCTCACACACACACACACACACACACACACACACACACACACACACACACACACACACACACGCGTGCGCGCGTGTTGTGTTTGAAGTGGCAAACAAACAGCAGCAGCCCCGCTGGGACGGTTAAGGACCTTCAGCTGAGGCCTGCAAGCTCAGCTGCTGCAAAGCATGAGAAACGGCTCCGGTACACCAGCAGCCGCTTCCTCCTGCCTGCTGCAGCCACACACTCTTTCCTGGGGGGGGATCGGACCGAGGGATGGACCTCATCTGGGCCCGGAGCGGCGGGATGGAGGTCCCAGCTGCTCTGACCTGTTAGCAGTGTTTATCTGCCACGGCGGAGCCGAGAGGGCCGGTGAGATTGAACACGGACTGGTTTTGGTGAGGCCTCAGGCCCGCGTGCCTGCCGGGTCAACCAGAGTTCACGGTGTCAGTCCGAGCGGCCGTCCAGGCGGCAGGACGACCATCAGCCAATTACAGCCCAGGAGGAAGCTGCTGCTGCTGTCGGTGAGGTCAGAACACTTGACGGCCTCCCGTTTTGGTTGTTTTTAGCTGATTACTGGGCTCCCCGGGGAGGTTGTGGTAATCCACCCGCCGAGCCCAGGAGGTGACCTTGCGCTGGAGTCGCCACCAAACCTGATCTCCACCGATCCCCTCCTGCCTCTCCAGCGAGGAGGGTCCAGAGGACGGAGGGCAGGCGCGCCTCAGGCTCGCTGTAGATAAAATCTCAGAGGCAGTCTCGCTTTTCAGGGACTCTTCCCACTCAAGGACGTGGTAACAGGACACCAGCTGCTGCCGGGATCATCTGGATCGGTTTGGTGGCTCAGACCAACTCTCCCTCCGACATCCTAAATCAGACCTGGTTACATCCTGACGTTGGAACATTTCAGCATCTACGCGGCGTCTTGGCGTTAAACAGAGCTTGTTTTATTTTTCGGTGTGGTGAGACATCGGCGGAGCTCCACCGGTCTTTACATATTTTATGATGCAGATTTGTCTAATGGTCCAAGGGTTAAGGCCCCTGATGGAAACAGGGAGCCGCTGTTACTGAACTAAAGCAGTTTCCCAGCAAGGTAGTTTCGGTCCCCACCTAAAAACCAGAAAAGCAGCACAAGGATAAAGGTGATGGCGCCACCTAGTGGCCAATGAACTGAACAGGAAGGACATCGGATTAAAGGTTCAGTTAAAAAAAGTCACTTTCAACTGCGTCAAAAACAAGAGCGGCACAAAGCAACGGAGCGCTCCACTGTGAAGGACGACACACTGAACGTCCTCTCCTGGTGTCACAGACGTCCAGAGGTGTGGGGACGTTCCCGTTTGGCCTTATGTGCGACAGCTCCCCAGCCCGCTGGTGAATCTGTCCCTGTCGACGCCCTTGTGATTGGGGTCGTGCTTGAAGGTGCAGTCCGACCTCGTGCAGCCGGTGGTTCTCCAGAAAAAGCACTCTCTGGATCGGCTGAAAAGAGAACCAACGAATCCTGCCTGTGAGCCCCTGGAGGCTCCTTCACCTCTCCGAAACAACAGGAACACCAAAAACCCCATGGGGGGGTCTTACCAGGGGTCAGTGACGCCTGTGGGGCTGGGATATCGTACCGTCAGCGGAGCCCCCTCCACCACCATCCCCTAGGGACACAAGCCCACAATGTGACATTAACTATTTAAAAATACAAACTCAGGCTCGGTTTTTTAATTCCTGTCCTAAAACGAGACTCCTTCCCATCATCTGTTTATCCCACCGTTTGGCTACGTTACGGTAACAAAGCCTAAAGGTTTAGCATCATCATTCCGCCCAGTTTCCACATGAACCCCTCATCGTGTGCGCGTACGTTGAAGCCCTGCACGGCTCGGACGCAGGCTTCTTCTTTGGTGTAGTTGACAAAGGCGCACTGTTGCTCCAGCAGCATCTTGATGCTGTAGACCGTCCCGGCTCTGGCGAGACAGCAGAGAAAAGAGGGGAGGCAGGAGGAAGGAAGACGCCCGGACGAGCGCTCCGAGCTCCTGCAGACCCCTCACCTGCTGAAGAGCTGGTGCAGCATCGCGTAGGTGACGGACGGGGCCAAGACTCCGGCCCAGACAGGAAACAGCTTCCTACACGCAGAAGCAGAGAGGAGAAATACCAGGACCCGGAAGGGAAACTCTCCTGGTACCACGGAGAACTCACGGTTTGACGGCGTTCCCGGAACGAGGGCCGGATAAGGAAGCAAAGCGGCTCGGGTTGACGGGCTCTCCTGTGCGCTGCGCTCTGGGCCGGCCGGATCGTTGGGTTATCCACTCTTCTCTCTCGCTGCCGTCGTCCTCCTGCTCGGCTGCCTGCTCTGTGTTTTCTGCGCCGGCGTCTGAAGGAAGACAGAGGAAAAGGAGCTTAAACCTGGAGTCGTCCCTGCTGTCTAGGGAAGGCTCCGGGAAGGCTTTACCTCTCTCCTCATCAAACAGCCATTCTATGGCTTTCTCCATGGTTGTGTGTGTCTCCAAGGCCTTTGAACTCTCCGCCCAACTGAATCCCATTTCCTGAAATTAAAGAAACAAGAGCGAACTGCAAACAGGAAACCGGCCGGCGAATGGCGTTCTGGCAGAGACACGCGGCACGTCCTCTCCCACCATGAGGTGCAACGTCTGGGCCCTTTTCAGCTCCTGTCTGGCTTCCACGCTGGAACCGTCCAAGTCCATCACCTCCAGGTAGACCAGCGAGGCCTGGTAGTATCTCTGAGGACGCGGAGGAGCACTTCAGGACAGCCGGCCGGCGTTCAACACCAACTTTAGGAAAAATGTGCTGATATTTGAGGAGCAAACGAAGGCGGCGCTTCACCTTGAGCCCACAGAGCGCCTTTCCTTTCCTGAACAGACCCTTTATCCATCCGGGCTCCAGCGAGAGCGCCAGGTCTGCGTCTCTGAGAGCCTTCTCGTACTGCTGCATCCTTTCGTAGCACAGGGAGCGGTTTCCAAACAACCTGAAGCAGAAACAGGCCAGGCCACTCTTTCCGGAGGCTCCAAAGACGCCACACAAACCGACACGGGATCGTTCTCACCTAAACTCCTTCGGGTGGTGTTTGATGGCGTCCGTGAAGAATCCGACCGCCTTCTCGTACTGTCCGGTCGCAGCCAAGCGAAACCCAATTCCTGAGCGAGAGGGAGGAATTCTGCCCGTTTCAAAAGCGTCCTGTCTCCTGGTCAGCATCTTAAACTCACCAGCAAGTTCTCTGCTTCTTTTCTCTGCGGGATCACCTGGGTTCTGTTGGAGTCACAGGTGGAATCTGTAATTCACGGCTGCAAAAAGGCCGTTTTAGAAGCAGTTTCCAGGAGAGCAAAGGTCCCCACAAACCTTTATCTCCTCCTCCTCGGCGGCCTCCTCCTCAGCTGTCTTCACAGATACCTCCTCCTCCTGATGAGCTTTACTCCTCTCCTCATCCTCCAACTGCTTCGCTCGGGGTCGGCGTCTGAGCCGATCCAACGGGTCCATTTCTTTCTCCGTCCAATTCAGCGAAATTCTCTTGGTTGTGGTTTTCAGAGTTCCCTTCTTCATCCTCCAGAAACGACAAAATAGGGAAATAGAAGAGAAAATAGGAAACCACATCTCAGAGAAAATAAGAGATTACACCTTCTGAACTCTGAACTTATGAGTAACTTAAAACCTACATGTAAAAGCGCTTTAACCGCAGTCTGCTTCTCTAACCGCTTCTCTTTTTTGCGCTGTAACACACAGAAGCAGGTCAAGCACCCAGAAGGTTACGTCCATTCCAAAAGTTCAATCCTAATATGACATTACTGACCAATTTCTTACGCCTGTTTTTCTCTGCTTTATCTTTACCCCTTTTCTCCTCTTCGATCAGTTCCTGCGCATGTTTTTCTGCCTCCTTCAAAAAAAAAAAAAAAAACCCCAAACAAACCGCGGAAGGAGATTTACTTTCGGTTTCGTTTTCCTGGTATTGAAAGCAGACCGTGTGTACCTGCTCGGCCAGTTCCCTTATTCTGGGATGTGGTTGTAAACCACCGGGAGCGAAACTGTAGGAATCATACCGATCGGTCATGTACAGGGCGGGGCCATCCGGGTCTCCTGGAACATGGAAACGTATCACAGATTAAAGTTCTCCCTGGTGATCCACTCTTCATCCCAAGTGTCTTACCGAAGAATCCCGACATGACAAAACTCAGAAAAGAGCCTCTCTGTATGTAATTCACAGATTCCTGGGAGGGAGAGACGTTCAGATGAGGGATTATTACTTCAGATTATGACTCTAATCTGCAGCAGTTGGAACAAAAACACTGGGTTGTTCGTGTTTTGGTGTCGCCGTCCACACCTGAACTAGCCTCCCACACACACTCGTGGTAATGTTGTCTATTTCAGGGGATTATACTCACAAATGGGTGCATCAAACTGGGGTCTTGTTGAAATCTAGCCACGGGAGCTCTGGCTGGGGGGCACAAACAAAACTCACCGTGACATGACGCCGTGTGTCACATTAAATACAGCCTAAAATTGTGTATTTAATGGGACACAAGTACACTGACACCGCACCGAAACGCGGCTAACTGTGGCTAACTATTTAGCTAACCGTTTGGACGAAGTTAAAACTACAGAAAGCGGTCATTAATTAAAACTTACTGCGATATAACAAAAAAAGGACGGTCAGTGGTTTGTTCTTACTTTTAAAGGTGTTTCTCCTCCTTGGCATGGTTTTAATTTGTGTCTGTAAAGCTGCCCCGAGGTTATAATTAATATAATGTTTTCTGATCCTGTTAAAGACGGATTATTGATCGGCGAATGTTTTTCCTTCTTTAAAGGGTCTGATGGGCTGTCGCTGCCGTGAATGTCTGTTGACACAGACGGGCTCGGCCAATAGGAAACGACTTTCACAATTTGTCGGCCACGTAGAGCTTTTGATTTGACGCCGGGTCTGTCCATCACTAAAAGTGGGCGGGGTTCTGACGTTTGGAAAGCGGTGTGATACCGGTAATTCGGAAGGCAATAAAAGCATGCAATAATCTACAAATAAAGGAAATAATCCCATGTCCGTTAACGCAATATGATTATTCAACACAATACACAATATCTGCCTTTCATCGAGCCTTGATATCGGTGTTCCCGTGTTGAGAACCGGTGATTCTTCGTGAGTTTCACCTGCTGGGGTCAAAATGAAAACGGAAATTGCGTTTGGAAATGTCTGTTGTTACGTTTTAATTCTTTTACAGTATTGTCTTTTCTAATTTTGTTGTCCTTCTTCCATTGTCGAAGACTGTCAGAGAACCCAGCAACGGGGGTCAGTGAGAATTGGTGAGATACGAGTTAGAAAAGTCTAAATTTGATGTAAGGAACAAAGGTACTCTGAGATATGACCTGTTCTTCCTTTTGCAACGTCATCATTTAATGCTAACAGTTTAATAGTTACTACGGTCGCTTTAATACTATTCTGAGACCTGGGGTTAGGTGACACGACGATTGCCTGTCTCTTTGAACAAATTACAAAATTATGATCTCCTATCCTAATTAAATAGAAATGACTGAAATCAAATGTAATTTCAAGTATTTAGCCAAACTCCGATATGTTTTCGCCCTTTCAAACGAACCCGAGCAAGTCATCGCTGTCACAGACGATCTTTGGCAGCTCAGTTCAAACTCTCTCGCGCGCCGCTGGAAACCTCCCGCGTGAGTTTCCGGGTTTTCGAGCCCACATATCCTAGCAACGCACTTCCGAAACGATCTTTGGGGGAAGTGGACGCTGTGTTGTGGCTAAACAGATCTCATCGACTTGTTTGTAACATGGCAAAGTCAGCATGACTTCAGAGGTAAAGTTTGTAAAAAATATAAGAACAAAACACGGCTTTCGTCGTTCCTTTTGCACGCGTTCACAACAAAAAAATATCGAACGTTGGGGCAACTTTGTCAAATGCTAAGCTAACATTCGTACAACCATGACTGCTCCGTGTTTTTTACCGGCTTTAAACTTACTATTCTACATTTGTATTACATTGTATGCTAAAAAATTATGTGGCCTTTTATGTACAGTTTTATTATTATGCCAGGAAGCATCAGCAATATGCATGAATAAGTAATTCACAACGTAACGTGTTATGCTAACAACCTGTTGTTGTTGTTATTAGCTAACTTTGACGATCATTGTTGCGTGGATACAGCTGCAGAAGTACATCTTTATAACATGAATTTAACTGCAAGTCTAACAATCCCGTTGGACCTAAATTCAAGTGAAACCTTTATTGTGTCTTTGCAACGAATCCCAGACTCGATATTGATCAGTAGCCATGTTATCGGTAATGGTGGGTGGGTGGTTGTGTTCTCAGGCAGAAACGGCTTTTCCTGAGAGGCCAGCAGATGCAGAGCCGAACCCGAACCCGAACCAGGCTGGACAGACATCAACGCAGCATCAAGGAGCTCAGAGTCATGGCTGTGCAGACGAGGACCAGAGAGAAATCAGGCTGGAGAACCACGGCGTTCAGCATCGCCAGCAACTGGGTGTGTGTGTAGGTGTGTGTGTGTGTGTGTGTGTGTGTGTGTCTCTTTCTCTTTAGAATGTTTAGGATATACACTGTCGTCATGTGATTTGTTCTCTGAGTTAAATTTCAAGTTATGTAACGGACAGTTTGTTAATATTTGCTGTTGATAGCTGTAGTCGCTGACATGAGGGTGTGTTTTACTTTGGTGTCAAACTTCTCGCTGGTATTGAATTGCTTCGTGGTTCCATGTTGTGCATTTTTTTCTATCAGAATTTCAGGACAGCACCCTATCTCCAGGTCTTCCTCTTTTGCCCACAAACCATGAAGGAGAACCTCAGTTGACTGAATATTCTTTATTCCAACAAAGTGGCAATGAATTTGCTCCTTTAAGGTAAATGTTTATATCGTGGCTTATTGTAGCTACACTTCACCATTCTGCTTTTCAATTTATGTGTCTGTGTTTTCCTTTTATAGGCCGGACCTTGGCATGTCCGTGGTGTCGGAGGAGGATTTTGCCCCCCAGGACTGTACCACTCAGGCCTCTGAGCAGGAGTTACTTTCTGAGTACCCTCTGATGGAGACAACGCTCCTATCTGAAGGTGAGATTAGCTGCTTCCCTCGATCTCAGCACAGCTTTTCACAACGCGATGAAGGCACAGCCAAGACAGCTGGTCCTTCCTCACTGTCCATTACAGCTGGCGGGAAGGACTCGCCACACACAGAAAACACAGAGCCTGTTAGCGGCCCCCAAGACCACCCCGAGGTAGAAGACGAGGCTTTCTTTTTGAAAAAGGAAATTACTGCGCAGCATCTTCTGGAGCTCCTCCAGAAAGACATTGGCATGCTGACTGACAGCAGCAGCACGGTGTCCTCGGAGTGTGTGGTGTCTGGGAATATCAACCCCCCCGTTCCTGCAGAACCCAGCAGTTCTCAGACGTGTGAACAAGCTGCTGCACCAGCTGAAGCTCCGCAGGAAGCTCTTTGCAAGGTCTCTCTTTCCCAGAAACGAGGGACTTTGGTGTCTGAGGACCCCAAGGTCACCACGGGTCCCCGCAGCAGCCGGCCCGATCGCGGTAGCAAGTGTTGCGCAGACAGCTGCTGAAGAGACGGAGCAGCCTAACAGGCGTCCAGGAGAGGCCAGTGGTACCGACAGGTTCTGGCTAAAGGTTCAGGGACTGGGCCATTTTCAGCAGGTGTAGAAAGGAGTCAGAATGAACAGCACCTCTGCTCACCGGGGAACCAGACAGACATCGATGGGTCTTACCTGGGATTCCTTCCTCAGTCTCAGTCCACCCCAGGGATTTTTAACGCTCCAGCCAAGTCCAGCATCCAGGCTAAAGCAGAGCAGCTGTCTGCCATCCAGTCCAGGACAGAGAATTCCTCTGGCTCTGACGCGGGCCTGCCGAGCCAGGAGCGAGCTGCCTCTGCGGACGTCCCGTCTCTCCCCAGCGTCAGTATGCTCAGAAAGTAGATGCCTGGAGGGCAAACCAGAGCGGCAGGACGTCGCTGTTGGACAGGTTAGCGCTGCAGGGATCTTCTGGCCTCTCTACTACAAAGACAGCTCACAGGGCAGCATTCGATACCCAGGACCACCTTCCCAGTGGGAACGTGAGCCGTCCACAACAGGTTCCTCTTGGCTCTGCATCAACGAGAAAGGAAGTGGCGTCCAGCGTTCCCGGTGGGAATGATGACACCGGTTGTTCCAAGGGACCTTCTGCCATGCTGTCCACTGCGTCACAGTCCTCCCCGAGCACAGTCACCTCAGGCAGGAAGCTTCAGCGCACCAGGAGCTCGGAGGAGAATCTGAGGACGGATAAGGTCCAGCAGGAGCCCAGAGCTCAGCCCTCCGCTCCCCTCGGCCTCGCTCGCTTCAGGGACGCGTCAGCCGATCCCGATCTGACACCGTCGACTTCGCAGGACAGCAACGGCAGCGGGACAAACTTCGCCAAGTCGATCGGAACCTCTTCGGTTGTCAGCCTGGAGGTCGACAACTACGCCCCCTACTGGACATCGAGAGCATCAACGCCTCCGCCTCAGCAACAGCCTCGAGAGCTCAACATCGAAGAACGAATTCCGGTATTTGTACACGTCACCTGTATGTCTGATTGAAAGTTCTCGAATATGCGTAAGGCGCACAAGAATTACTGCAGCAGCTTTGTCTACTTCCAGTCCTGCAGGAGAGCAGACCTCCTGCTGTGTGATCTGGTGCGAACGCTCCGTTTGTTTTTCGTGCAGGTATATCTGCAGAACCTGGGCATTGACCAGTCTCCCTCCACGATCCTGACCCCTTTTGTACCACGAGGCCCAATTAGAGAACCTGAATTTTCTCCCACCGACCTTTGTACTATTAAAGGATCGACTGGAACCCCAACAAAGAGCACCCAGACATCCGAAGGTACCAGAATCCACATTTGACTCAGAATGTTTTATTTTTTTTTCCCTTTATTGAAATGGCCTGTGTTCGTTGAAGGCGACAGTCCCAATAAAGCCGAGTTTTCCGGGGGCAGCGTGATGTCAGTGGACTCCAGTACATCCATTGCGTTTAGCCTGGACAGCCTGGGTCCAGGCGCATCCATCCCAGAGCAGCTGGTGCAGCCTTCCACTCTGGACCCCCAGGAGCAGAATCAAGCGCCGTCCTCCCCCCAGCCCGATGAGGACTCCTATCCGTCCACACTCCAGACTACGCTGCATCAGCAAAGGGGCAGCAGCCTGACCAGTAGCCAGAACACCATCCAGGTGGGGGACAGGTTCGACTCTGACGGCTCGCTGTCCACAGATGAGAGAGAGTCGTCTGAGTCGTCCTTTAGAAGCAGCCGGAGGGAATTCCCGGACACCTCTGTCGTTGGTTCCAAGCCCACGTCGGAGATGCGTTACCTCCCAACACAAGCAGAGAATGTGTTGTCTGCTGGGTCACGTGTGGCTTCTTCTCCAGCATCTCACATCCTGTCAGAGGAGAACACGCTCGTGGCGCTCCAGGAAGCCTCGTTCTCCTCCTCTGCTGCGCCAGAAGTGAGAGAAAACACTGGTGCAGGGTCGTCCCTCGCCCCGTCCCAGTCAGCACGGCGGACGGAGCCCGAAGGGTGCAGCGCCGCCCCCGCTCAGGCAGCCGCCGCCGCTCCGGCTCAGGCAGCCGCCGCCGCTCCGGCTCTGCAAACAGCCGCCCCCCCCCTGCAGACGCAGCAGACGAGCAGCAGGCCGCAGCGGGGCGTCCCGAACAGGACGTCCCTTCACCTCCGGCCCAAAGAGGACAAGGACCAGGGAGCCGCGAGTGACGGGAGCAGCCGGAGCTCGCTGGCTGTCAAGGTGACCCAGTTACTGCAGAGCGAGTCTCTGGGTTCTGTGGTTTCCAGTACATCCAGCATGACGGAGCAGCAGCAGGAGGAGGCGGCCGCGGAGGAGGAGGGGAAAGCCAGAGGTGGGCGTCCACATTCAGGACCAATCCTGGTTGGAAAACATCAAAAGAGGAAGTTGTCTTCTGTCCGTTTTGTGTGCTGCAGAGTGGATGAAGCTGAAAGTGTGGGGACTCTGTGAGCCTCTGGAGCTGCACGAAGAAGACCGAAGACGCGTCGAGGAGATCAAGAGAGAGCTGCTGAGAAGCTCCACCTCCTGCAGCAGTAGTGCAAAGGTAAGCTCCCGCTGAGGATGCACACAGCAGCATGTAGCTGTTCAGGTTCATAAAATATAAAAAACTAGTGTCTGTAGATCGGCTAACTATCAGAATGCTTTCATCTTTTGCATCCACTGGACCTGGGAGGACGGAGGTAATGGGTGAGCAGCAGGCCTGGTGTGACCTTCCCGTCTGGAAAACTCCATCACGCTCTGCTCTTTCTCTCTTTTTGCTGTGGCTCCATTAAAAAGTGCTGGTTTCTTCTGTCTGCTTTCAGTTCAAGGCTGTTTTTGTGTTCCAGAGTCAGGAAAGCACCGACGCCGAGAGCGCCACCTCGTCCTCCAGCTTTCCCCTCCGGAGGGAGCCGCCTCCCGCGTGGGAAGCAGGAACCTTCCCCCCCCGGCAGAGACACTGTGAGGCTCTCCGCCTCACCGCTCCAGGACCTTTCCCGCCCGGATTTGGAAGCTCAAATACGGGAAATTGCTGCCCGAGAAGGCGTGGCCCTCGGTAGGACCAACCTCCGGGCTTTCACCTCCATCACGGTGGCGCTGCACAGAGCGCCTCTTCGCCGGCTCCAGAGCCGCTCCATCTGTCCGAGCTCTCCGCAGCCTCGCTGGGTGGACACCTGGGAAAAGCAGTCCTGGGTCCCGGGGACTCGGGTCCACGGCGGGACGCCCTCACGCCCTCTGGGGGTCGCGAAGGGGTGCCGGGTTGTGGGTCAGAGGCGGCGGCTCCGGAGTCCCCCGCCCGACCGGGCCACGTGTCACATGTCCGCCTGACTCCGATGGCCTCCCCCGCCACCGACCCCGGCTCAGCGCCGACGCCCAAAGAGCCGCCTCCCGTCCTCCGCCGCTCCTCCGCGAGCAGCCTAGATGAAGGCGTCGGGTTGGCCAGTCCACCAGAGTGGTACCGGAACACGGAGCCAGTGACACCGGAGAGAGACCATCCCCGCGCCCTGTCCAGAACCAGGGACGGGCCAGGGTCCCCGGGCCCTCGCAGCCCATCGCAGAGCCGTGGAGTCAGCAGGACCCCCAACCGCCCAAGATGGAGGTTGGTCTGTTTCTGTTTGGTCAAAGAATCAGTGGGAAGGTTGTGGACAAATGGATTTAAAGGGTGTTTTCCTTTCAAAGCACCTCCGGTTCTGTGGCCCTACAAACCCAAAGGCAGCGAGGAGTTGTTCTACATCCCTCAAAGAGGAGCTGAGCTGACGTCCTCTGACACCACCATGGAGAGCTCCCATCCAGGTGTGTCCCCAGGGTCTCTGTCCTCAGGGGGACGTTTGCGAGGTCTGACAGTGGCAGAAGAATCGCGAGCTCTCATTTCCCCGGAGCCCGCCGGGGCAGCAGCTGCTCCATTGTAACCTAGCCGGGCCCGGCTATTCATTATTCATGTTCAGGGGCGGGGTGGGACAAAGGCAGCGTGGGCCCCAGAGACGCCGAGGAAGACTCTTGGCTGCTGGTGCTTAAAGAGCTCTTTTTTTGCCTTCTTTCAACATTAGACATGGTGTTTTTCTAGGTTCAGATGATGCGGTGCCGCCACGGTTCAGCAGCGACGTCCTCGGGCACGGAGATCCGGCAATAAGTCGCGGCGTCACCATCAGGCACACGGAGGGAATCTACAGCAGGAGGCTGGAAACATCCAGCTACCAGATGCAGAGAGGTGAGCCCAGCGTGCACAAGTGTTTTATACCCTTCTGCTGCTCATTGGCTCATTCGGTCACGTGACTCTGGCTGCTCTCTCGTACCAGTACCATGGATGTTTGTGTTGTTTGGCAAAGAACGTTAGCGTGTGGCTGAATCTGCACTCGTATCAGCAGAGTCGACCACACAGACCAACGGGAGCAGACCTCCGCTGCCGTCCTCCCCTGCTCCCGTTACCGGGGCGACTGCCTGGGGGGCCTGGGGCCCCAGTCCAGCACCCTTCCCCGGTTCCACCCAGTCGGAGAGCCAGGACGGGTCCCTGCCTGTGTATGAGGAGGTGCATCCTGTATTTAGCAGGGCGGGGCCTCCGCCAGGAGGCCCGGAGAGGCCCCTCCCACCGTCCTCCACTCTGGACCAGCTGTGGGGGAGCTTCTGTGCCAGCTGGAGGCCGGAGGTCTCCCAACCAACCAGTGAGGCCTCTCTGCTGGAGAGGCTGGAACGTTTGTCCGTTTGATCCAGAACGCCAGGGGGGACGAAGCTCCAGGAGGTTCTGAAGAGGAGGCGCAGAGGAGGACCGGAGGAGGACGAGCGAGGTCGGTGCTACCGGAGGAGGCTCAGAGAAGGTGGACGGACCGCGGCGGAATCCTGCCCCTCTCGTCAGGCCTGGAGGGCGGAGGAGCCGCCTGGACCTACCAGCGACTCCCTCTCCCACGGGGGCCCTCACCGCCAGCACCTCTGTCCAGCAGACAGGGACGAGACGGACGCCGGGTCAACACCCGGCTCCGGCTCCGCCTCCACCGTGGATACGGCGCGGCTGGTCCGAGCCTTCGGCGCCCACAGAGTCCGGCTGCTGAGGAGCAGCTCCGGCCTGCGGAGACTTTACAGCACCATCGACGAGCAGAGAGCAAGAGAGGAGCAGAGGGGAGCAGGGACGGAGGAGGCGCTGGCCTCCACCGCAGCGTCGCAGGCCGGCCAGGACTCCGCAGTAAGTTCACGCACGTTTTCCAGAAACCTCTCCAGAGCCTCCGGAAGGGTGTGAAAGGGGGTTTAGAGCTGAGCGCCGAGAGGATCGCCTGTGTAACAAACCCAGCTGGAGCTGCCAGTCGTCCTCACCACCTCAGCGCTGGTCCTCAGGTCACGGCCGAGTCGTCGTCCTCCACCAGCACCTACACCCTCCCGCCCCGCCACGCACCCTCCAGAACGCTCCAGGCTGTCCGGGTGGCCAACAAAGGCGTCCAGGCCGGTCAGTGTGGGTCCAGAGCGGAAACGCCGCCTGTGTTTGCCGCCTTCCTCCTTGACCAGTCGTCCTTTACTCGCCGGTTCCTCAGGTCACCTGGAGCTCGTCTGCAACGGGACCCGTCGCCACACCAGAGATGTCGGAACCACGTTTCCTTCACCTGCGGAATCCAGACGGATCTCCTCTTCGTCCAGCCTGGAAGGAGGAGGAGGAGGGTGGAGTTACCCCTCCAAGACCCGAGGACGGAGACGGAGCAGGAGGAGCTCGAAAGTGTCCCGAGGCACGTGGGGCTCCAGCTCGGCTCCAGCTGGGTTTGCAGGCGTTGAACTGGGTTTGTTCTCCAGGTGTTTCCTGGTTCATCCCGGCCGAGGAGCTGAGGGCCGAGGGCAGAAAGGAGAACGTGCACCAGGAGGAGGACGGGTGGAGGCCCAGCACCGCCTGGTTCGAAGCCTACGGCAGAATCCAGCCCTGGAGGGAGCCGCTCCGACAGAGACAAGCGCCCGAGGACGCCAACACACCCGGTGCAGCACGCCGCCACGAGGCCGACCTGGGGACCAGAGCAGCGTCTTCGGCTCCTGCCGGCGTTTCTTTGCAGGTTTGTCTGGCTTTGGGGGCCCTAACCCTGGAGAAGGATGGGTAACTGTCGGACCTTCCTGCAGGAGGCCTTGGCGAGGCGGCGCCCGGACTTCCTCTCCCAGTCCCGGCAGCGGCTGAGGCGTCTGGCCCTGCAGGTGGAGGCCCGGAAGCTGCAGGAGGTGTTGAGCAGACGCAGGGAGGAGCGCTACGGCAGGCCAGGAGGAGCGGCGCGGCAGCTCCAGCCAGCAGGTACCGCACGCAGCAGAGGGGAAAAGGCTCCTCGAAACTCAAACCAATCCTGGATTTATGACATCAGGCGACACCAGGAGAGCTGTTCCCAGGAAGGAGATGATCCAGAGGTCCAAACAGTAAGAACTCTGACAGTGTAATAACAGTGTAATAAAGAAAAGCACACTGACCAACGTCCCATGTGCTTTCCAGGATTTATGACAACCTTCCTGAGGTGAGGAAGAGGCGCGAGGAGGAGCGAAGGAGGGCCCAGTACGACTCTTACCGGCTGAAAGCTCAGCTCTACAACAAGGTAGGCCTCAGCCGGGCGACAGGAACCTGCTGGAGTCTGAAGCCACAAACGTTGTTTACGTCTTCCAGAGAATCACCAGCCACGTCCTGGGCAGAAGAACTGCATGGCAGTGACCAAAACACCCCTTTTACCAGGTTCTGTTTATTTTTAAGGCTGTTTCAGGTGGTTTTTAGACATTATGTAGGCGCTCCGTTTTAAACTTGGGGTTGCTGATGTTCAGGTTAGCAGGTGAACACAAGACTTTAAGTAAGGTTCTTAAAATGAGTTCAAAGAACACAAACAAGCTTTAACCAGCAATTATTAACCGGTAGAATAACAGGCAGCCAGTGTGTTACTGTTTGAGCGCTCTCATCCTTTTAGAACGTTTAGATGTGTGTAAAGTGGAATTAAATTTCTTTGTAAAAAAACCCCAAAGCTGTTTCTGTGAGTGAGCGAGGACGGATTCGCTGGTTTCCATTCCTTTATTGATGGGTTATGTTTGAGTAACACCGAGTCACATCAGGAGAGACAGACGAAAAGATAAATACAAACAAATATCTACAGCGTTCTCTCAGCTTTTACCTGGTAAATTACGATATAAAACAGTTAAATTATTAAATAAGTTCAAACTGGAAACGCGGGGTCACTTTGCTTTGGCAAACCTGTATCAAACCAAATTTGTTCTTAAACCACGAGGCAGGTGAAGGCAACAAAAATGAGGATACTCAAACTGGACCAGCCTAAACACATGCCGCGTGTGTGTGTGTCGACATTAAGAGTTTGCAGATTACGCCACAGTTAGAATTTAAACGCGTTAAACCACAACCATCTCTAATTAGCATTCCGCCAGCACGTTAACGTTGATCATTTAAGTAATTAGCGAAACACCAGCAGGATTACGTGGGATTAAAGCCTGTGCAAAACAGCTGTGAGTAAAAGCTGTTGTTGTTTTAACCATCTAAACGACTTATTTCCCTTTAGACAGTCTAAGAACGAGGAGCTCACCACGCCGGCGCCCAGGCCATCGTGGTCTGCAGAGCCCTGAATGCAGCCCCGGGTCATGGTGCAGGGTCGGGATATTCCGATGACTTTAGAACCCGACCCAGAGGCCTCAGACGTTTTCAAAGAGGATAATAAAACCAAACGAACCGCAGCGCTGCCGACGGAGGGGGGTGGGCGGCCTTTTAGCTCCGCAGCAGACTGTGGATCCTCCGCAGCTGGCCCTGCGGCAGCACCAGGCGGTGGACCTGCTCCTGGCCCCGGGGACACGGCACCATGACTCGGCCCACCAGCACCGAGTCCGCCTGCTTCTCCTCCTTGGCCTGCGGAGAGGGTGCGTCCCGACACGGTTGAGCGTCGCTCCTCCGGCAGCGAAGAATCCCACCACAGGGCGAGATACAGTAGGTCGACGCCCTTAGTCCCGACGGTAGGGGAGAGGGAAAAAAAGGGGGGGGGGGGGGGAAGAAAAAGAGGGGGAGAGAGGGGGAAGAGGGGGAGCGGGGGGGGCGGTGAGAAGGAGGGGAAGGAGGTTTGATAAAAGGTGGAGGGGGGGTAAGGGGTGGGGGGGCCCCCCCCGTCCCCGTCCCAGTCACCCCACCACACACACACACATGCACACAGTAAGAAACACTGTTCACTGCAGACAGCAATAGAGTATGAATGGTAGGAACTAGTTTCATCAAAAGTCATTTATTGTAATGTTTTGATTGCTTCAGCCCCCTTAACAAGCCGGAACCGTCTTTCTTTCACCAGAAGCAGCTGACGGGCCTGAGAGTTCAGGTCAGAGCCCACCCAGACCTTCTCCAAGTCAGTCCTTGATTAAACCAATCTCTGACCCTGATCCCATTTTTCTTCTGTGGCAACTGTGTTCATCTCTTTTTCTGCTCTTCGCCAGTGGCCAAGAAGCGCTCACGGACAACAGACGCTCACGTGCAAACACATCTCACACAAGGAGATACATCTCCTGCTCTTCATTTGTCAACTTCTGCTTCCTGTCTGTGCTGGGTGTGTGTGTGTGTGTGTGTGATGCATACACACAAGGCCTAGAGCATAATCATACACTTCCAGGTGTCATTTTTCACTTTCAGCTTAGATGGATGGACTTGATCTGATTACTGCTGCCTCAGCGTGGGTGGCTCAGGTCATCTGGGATGTGTGTGTGTGTGTGTGTGTGTGTGTGTGTGTGTGTGTGTGTGTGTGTCTCAGCCTGGGAGGGAGAAGACGCTCAGATGGCAGCCTGTTGGGGGTCGGACAGTTCCATCTCTGAGGCGGTTCCAACCTTCAGTCGGTTGTTTTCGTTCTTCAGCTGTTTGATGCAGAGTCGCTGAGCCTCGATCTGCTGAGTCAGCAAAGGCGAGTCGATCACCTGGAGGCCTGAAGCAGAACCCACGCCGGACACGATGGCCGCTGGGGAGCCAAACAGGTACACACCGTGACCACCTCCTCGTGTTTCTGTTCCCCAGAACCTGCTGACTCAGGTGTTGCTTAAAGCTTTGAAATCTAGGTTTCATTCAATAAAAATGCCCAGTAAAGAATCCAGAGAGATCACAGCTGAAAATGAGGACCATGCAAGGAAATAATGTTCATGCAACACTCAGAGTATCTGCAGGGTTCATAGTCAACAACCACCGCCGTGGCGGCTAATGACACCGACAGCGAGCAGGCAGTCGGGCCGCCACAACCATGTGACGGCTGCATTAGTGACACCTGCAGATATCCTGATTGAAACATGCAGGATCACCCGCAGGTGAACATGCAGCAGGTGGATACCTTTCTCTTCCTCTGGAAAGTGAAAATCAAAGACATGAATGTTTTTTGAAGCTCTGCCAGCGCTGTGGTAATGAACTAAGGCGGTCCTGGCGAGGCTCCGCCCACCCACCTCCTGCCAGTCCCGTCACCACGGAGGCGATTCCAGACGAGCCGCCCCCTCGGCCCTCGGGGCCCCCCTTGGACTGGCTGCCGACCCGCTGCTTCAGCTCGGCCTTCTCCGACTCCAGCTGGTCGATGTCGGCCTGCAGAGCGTCCATGGTCTCCTCGAAGTCCCTGCGGAGAGGAGGACAGCTGCAGGCGTCTGGCCCAGGACCCAGGGCCCAGGACCCAGGGCCCAGGACCCAGGGCCCAGGGCCCAGGACCCAGGACCCAGGACCCAGGACCCCAGCCCCTCCATCCCAACTCACTTCTCCTTCTTCTTCAGCAGAGTCTGAGCCTCGTCCAGCTGAATCTGGATCTTCTCCACTCGTTCGTCTGCGTCTTTGGACGAACTGTCCAGCTTCTTCTCCAGCAGGCTGAGGCGCACGTTGGCCTCGCTCAGCTCCTCTCCCTGAAAACATCCCCCATCACTCCTTAAACGAGTCCCGTGTTTAAGGGGCGAACTGTCGCCGTGGTGACTCCACCTTGATCTTTAGCGACTTCTTCAGCTCTTTGATGACCGTCTCTCTGTCCTCCAGCTTCATGCCGAGACCTTCGGCGTCCGTGATCTCCGCTCTGAGAGCCGCCGCTCGCGCCTCCACCGGCGGAGGGTTCTGGTGGGGCATCGGGGCAAGCCGTCACCACCAGGAGGTGCCGTCGGGTCCCCAATCTCGGTCTCACCTTGTTTTGAGGCTTCTCGGCGTCGTATTCTCCCTCCTGCATGGCCGTGGCCATCTTGTTCATGGTTGCTATGACGACGCTGCAGGACTGGCGCAGACAGTCGTAGGGGTTGGCGCCCTGGGATCCGTAGATCTGAAACGGTGATTCTGTCTTTGAGCCCATCACTGCGATGGTCCTGGCCAGCGAAGGGCCAGAACTCCTCCGTACCTGCTCTCCGGCCTTGAAGGCCACGTCCTCCATCTTGGCGGCCGACAGCCCTTCCTGCTCCCCCAGGGGCGACATCATCTGAGCCCCGGCCGCCGCCACCTCCTGCAGGACGGCCACCACCCAGGTCAGATGTTTCCTGCAGTCGGAGAGGGTGTCCGACACCTGCGGGCGAAGCGCCACCAACGTTCAGCGTCTCCGCTTCGACCAAGCGGGACTCTGGTTTCCACGGTTACCGGTTGTCCAAAGCTGAGCGCCGCTGGGATGCCCGGGGCGTCGGTTCCGGGCATCCTCCTGCGGATCTTCTTGCAGAACTGTCGAATGTCGCTGCAGGACGTCTCCAGGTCCTTCAGCAGGACGGCCAGGTCGGCCTTCTCCTGGCCGGCGTGCAGGAAGGCGCGCAGCCGCCCCACCTCCACCGCCATGCAGTCCAGGGCGCTCTGGGTGAACTGCGCAGAGAGGACAGGAGGTGAGCGCGGAGGCGGCGGGGCTGCGGGAGGCGGCGGCAGCGGCGGCTCACTCTGATGTGGTCGGCCAGCTGCGTGGTGCAGTCCTCCGGCTGCTCCGTCAGGTGGATGCTGTACAGGTGCTGCAGGAGGAAGCGGAGGAGCCGGCCTGAGCGAGGCGGCCCCGCGGGGCCCCCGGCGCCCCTCCCCACCCACCTGGTAGTATTTGATGGCCTTGGTCAGCGGCTCCACGTTGACCGTCTCGTCCAGCTGGTCTTTGTGCAGCAGGTCGATGAGGAAGTCCAGGGAGCGCTCGTGGACGCTCATCTCGGGGTAGAGGGAGCCCACCTTCTTGTAGACCTCCACGCTGCACTGAGCCAAGGATCTGAAGGAGGCCAGAGGCAGAACGCGTGGGGACGCATGCGGCCATGGCGCCGGGCCTTAGCTGAGGGGCTTACTGCTCGTATTTGTGGAGGGTGGCCTGCAGGAGGCTCAGCGAGTAGACCAGACCGCCGGCGAAGCTCAGCTGCTCCCCCACAGCGCCCCTCAGCCCCGCCCGCTCCACGCAGGTTTCATTCAGGTCGAACTTCTCCTGGGCCTGTTTGCCGATCAGCTCGGCCTGCGCACACCAGCGGGCTCCGGGTCATCGAGCCGGCTTCCTGCGGCTTCCGGCGGCGGTGAAACGAAGCGCTACCTTGCAGATGAGCCTGGGGATGAGCAGCAGCACCAGGATGCAGTCGTGATCGCCGCCGTGGCGGAGGAAGGACTCGGGCATGAAGGAGGTGAGGAGGGAGACATGTCGGTTGGCCTGGCCCACTTCCATCTTCCTCAGCTCCATCTCGATGGCCTGGAAGTGCAGGACCACCTTCAGCAGCTGAGGAGGACCCGGGGGCGGAGCACGAGCGGCTCTGACCTTGGCGTAGGCCTTCGTCTCCGCAAACTTAATCTTGAAGTCGAACATCTCCGCTGGCGGCGGCGGCTGCTGCTGCTCCGCGGAGGCCTCTTGCTGACTGGTCAGCTCTCTGTTCACATCCTGCAACAGGTGACAAAAACCCTCAGAAACGGCGGCGGCGACGCGCTGCTGTGGGCGAGGATGAGCTCCGCCCCTACCTGCAGGTGAGCCGTGAGCTCGCGGTACTTCTTTATGGTCTGCTGGTAGTCGGCCACCGTCTCCTGAGCAGCTTCCACTCGTTTGTCCGCCTCTCGGACTCTGGCGGCGCCCAGATCCAGCATCTCCCTCAGCTCCAGCTCCGTCTCTCTGGCGTTCTCCTGCAGCTCGTCGTTCATTTCGTTGATCGCTTCCTGAAACGTCCACCGGTGGCGTCAGTCCGCTCGGAGGATCTCCCGCTGTCGGAATTGCTCGTTTTTCCGACTACAACTCCCTCACCAGGTCAGCGACCGTCTCCCTCAGCTCCCGGACCTTCTCCTCCAGGTCCAGGTTCCTCTCCGTCAGCATCTCCACCATCTCCTCAGCCCCCAAGGCTGCGTCCACCTGAGCCAGACTCCTCCGTCAGCGCCAGGTCTCCTCCTGCGTCCGCTCCTGCTGAAACACTCACCTGCTCTTTCAGTTCGTCGATGGTCTTTTCCGCCGCCGCCATCTCCTCCTGGAGTTTCTCCTTCTGGCTCCTCTGAGTGTCCAGCTCCATGTTCTTCTTCTCCGTCTGCTTCTGCAACTTCACGTGTTCCTGCTTCTCTGAGGCGGACAGATCCCGCATCCTGGCCCACAGGAGGGAGCGGCTTCAGGACGCGCAAGCCGACCGCTGGAAATGCTCCTCAACTCCTTCCAACCCACCTGACCAGCGCCTCCTTCAGCCTGGCGTTCTGCTCCTCCAGCTGTTTCACGTGGTAACTGGAGGCAGCGCCATCGGAACCTGCGAGGAACCCCAGAAGCACCCCAGACGAGGCGTCAGAGATCTCAGAGTGCCACCAGCTGTGCGCTCGGCCTCTGCACCTTTCTCCTCGATCTCGTGCTTGAGGATCTCCAGGTCCATGGTGAGCTCGTCCACTATCTCCTTGAGGGAGTCCACCTCCAGCTGCAGCGACTCGGCCCGCTCCTCAGCCATCTCCTTGTCCAGGGTGGCCATCTCTATGGCGTCTGCTGTGTCTGACATCTCCTCCATGTAACGTTCTTTGGCCTCCAGGGCCTCTTTAGCCTCCTGCTCACAGAGGGAATAACGGTTATTCCAGGGTTGATCTCCTCCTGGCTGTTGCTCTGTTGCTCCTCACCCTCTTGGCCTCTTTCAGGTGTTTCTGCAGCTCGGCCTGCTGCTCCTGCATCTTGGTCTTCCACTCCTGCAGCTGCTCCAGCTGGATCTTGTGCTTCTCCAGCTCCTTCACCTTGGCCTTGTCTTCTGTCCGCTTCATCCTCAGCGTCTCCAGCTTCTCCTCCAGGTCCTTCACCTGTCCGCGCAGGGCCTCCTCCTCCTGAAAGCACCATCATCATCATCAGGGTGAACCATCTCGCCTTCAGGCAGGTTAATCCACATTAACACACACACACACACACACACACAAACACACACACACACACACACACACACACACACACACACACACACACACACACACACACACACACACACACACACACACACCACCACCAAAGTGAGGGGACGGTAACGATTCAACCCTGCACACAGGTGAGTCTGATCACCCCACCCAACAGAAGCAAACACCTTTTCAGCCACACAGCATCGGGCTTCGCTGTTGCCATGGTAATGTGGTCCTGATGAGACAAAAACGGACTGATTGATACATCAGATCGACCTTTGTCGGCTGTTTGACCTCGAGGCTGCGTTCTGCCTGCTGTTTCTACTGTTTGGACTTTCAACCTGAGCTGCTTCTCTTGTAGGCTGATTTTAAAGCGCTTCAGTAATAAACTGACTGAAAACCCTCCTCATGAACCGGAGCAGCAGGTAAAAGTGCAGAAGGTGACTCGGGCATCTCGCCCTATTGTTCTGCTAACTATTTAGGGGAAATGAAGCACAAACTAGCACCTGTGAGGCGGCTCCAACACAGTAAAGTGTGTCTGTGACTGAGGAGACGTCAACCAGCTGAAGCATCAGGCTGTTGGCCACACAAACTGACGCTGTGGAAAAAGGCACATTGATACGACCTACGACCAAGCAGCCGCCACATCTAATCCAGCTGCTGCCTGTTTTTCCTAGAAACCATGGCTCTTGGACGAGGCTGAGCGACCTTGCTGGGGGCAGGAGGCGCAGGGTTTCCAGGCGAGTACAGGCTGGGTATGACGGGAGCGGCCAGAGGCGTCTGGGCCGGCGTGCTGGCCTCGCTGCTGCTCATCTCCCCAGCCGAGGCCGAGGCCGAGCCGGAGGCGGCCCCCTTCCCGGCGGAGGCCGCGGCACGGCCGGGCTGCTGCAGACACACAGGGAGACGCCACAAGATGACACCAGCGGCAGCACGCTCGCTCCGTCACCGCGTTCATGAAACTGAGCTGCAGATCTAGGTTTTTGACCAGTTGTCCATCTGTGTGCAGCCGTGGTCCTTTCACCGGTTAAACAGGCAAAAAAACAGAAAAATTCAGTTTCATAAAAAAATGCCATTTTAAACTAAATACATTAATCCATCGCAGACACACACTTGCAGCAGAAGAGCAACGCTGTCGTATGAAAATGTGGGAACTAGTGTGCAGGGTTAAGGACTGGGCTCACCTTGGGCCTTCTGGCCGTAGTTCTGAGGAGGAGGAGGAGGAGGAGGAGGGTGTGGAATAGAGGCAGTGGAGGAAGAAAAGGAGAGGAAAGGAAACAGTTAAGGACTGGAAGAAAAGTTCCACACATCACAGACAACAGGTGTGGCAGCAGGATTCGGAACATCAAAGCTTTTCGAAGCGACTATCAGCGGGCGGATGTGACAGACTCTCCGTTGTTTTCCTCCGCTCTCTCTGGCTCCGCCTCCGGCCACCAGATCGGTGACTGGCACCGACACACACGCTGGGCTCAGACAAAACCGGTCCTGACAGCCCGAAAAATCCGGGTCGCACCCGAGAGAAACTTGTCTTCACGAACAAAGAACATCAAAGAACATCAAAGAACATGCTGAAGGTTCCGGTTTTTCATGCACGTGGGAACATCAGCCGAATATGGTGAAAGAAAGCGTGAAAAATGGAAGAATCATCCTTCGTGTTGAAGCTTCCAGGCGCATTACTGTTATTAGATTGTTCCTCCATCCATCCCATAATGCGGGGCTAACAGCTGACTGGTCTCAGACAGACTCCTTCAGGTCGTTACCAGCGTGCACACCTCTCCTGTTCCTCTCTTTCTCTACGTTCCCTCGTTCCCAGACCTCCTCTGGACCCAGACGGGTCCGTCGCTCCGACTCGTTATCTTTCCTTATCGGATTCATCGCCGATCATTAAACAGCTTCCCCAGACGGCCGAGTGGACGTGAACACAGCTGAGTTCCACCAACAAGTCACCATGATTTAGCAAAAAAAAGCAGAAAGGAGGCAGAAAGGAGGCACAAAGGAGGCAGAAAGGAGGAGAAAAGGAGGCAGAAAGGAGGCAGAAAGGAGGCAGAAAGGAGGCAGAAAGGAGGCGACCGCTGCAGGGAAGTTTGCAGGGACTCAAACTTGCGTAAACCTGAGTTTACAGCAGCTTCGCCAGCAGACAGACGTAACCACGGCAACACGAGCAACATCCCAAAAGATGAGGATGGTCACACGGAGGTCGGTACCTTTCGAGGTGCGGGAGTCTGCCTCATCATAGTTGCAGAGGAGGAAGACACACACAGAGACACACACACACAGACACACACACACACACACACACACACACAGACACACACACACACACACACAGACACACACACACACACACACACAGACACACACACACACACACACAGACACACACAGGAAGGTGAGAAGAGGCTGGATCCGCAGAGAGCCGGATCAGGCAGCAGGCAGGCAGACACCAGGAAGCTGCAGCGGTGCAAATGGCTGAAGCGCTGTTCCCTCCCCAGACTCCCTCCTCTCTGCCTTCCTCCTCCTCCTCCTCCTCCTCTCCTGGTATCCGACCCTCGGCCGCTGCCTCCCTTCCCGTCCTGCTGCGGTTAGCGCCGTGACATCTCGTGCAGCGAGCGTCTGACCTGCTGCTGCTCACAGGCCACGCCCCAGCCTCCCTCCCCTCCACCCACCTCACTTCCTCCCTCCCTCGCCTCTCTGC
Source organism: Tetraodon nigroviridis (assembly GCA_000180735.1). Lineage (NCBI taxonomy): Eukaryota > Metazoa > Chordata > Actinopteri > Tetraodontiformes > Tetraodontidae > Tetraodon > Tetraodon nigroviridis. The sequence goes on along the minus strand of CAAE01014634.1, from coordinate 136,160 downwards.
TTCACTCTGATTGGCCGGCCGCCGGCCCGCTCCTGCATTACATCACCGCGCCCCCTCCCTCCCTGCTGCTGCTCTCCCTCTCATGAGCACCCTCGGGGGGGCGGGGGGGCCGGCGAAGCCCCCAGGGTGATGCGAGAGGCTGGAGGTGGGCGGGGCGTCAGACTGACGCAGCTCTACTGGGACCTGGAAGATGAAACCACCTCACTCTTTCTTTTCCTTCCACAGCAGACTGGAGTCGTTCTGGGTGCTTTTCTTCCCCTTAATGGCGCCGGTGGTGTTTTATTCTGTTGTCACTGTCCACTGAGGAGGACATTCCTCAGCTCCGCTCATCTCAGCGGCTCAGAGAAGACCGTGAGAGGAGTCACTGAGCGGAGAGATGAAGCTAAAGGAAGAGGTGCAGACATGCTGACGCTGATGTGATGAAGCTAAATTAGACTCAGGTGTCGTTGAACCGGGTGATAATGAGAATTAGCGGATTCGCTAAAACAGACTAGAACGTGAGAAAGCTGCAGAAGCAGAACAACCCTGTGTGTCCCTGACAGGATACTTTAGTCCTGATCAAATACTGAGCATTAGTCTGAGTGGTGCAGGATGGGAGTGAGACGGGTCAGACTCCGGCTCCTCCACAAAAGACAACATTCTGAACACCACAAATGTCTGATTTTCTCCGCCTAGATTAGAAATCTCACCATTTTTTCTGTCAGCTTTAACTGCTGTCAGTACTGGGTTTATTTTCTAGGATTCTGTCGCTGTTGTTATGCTGACGGACGCGTCTTCCACACCAGCTGGGGTCCACATTCCCGGTTAAGCCTCAGAATCGTCTGTGCCATCTGTCCTGACCTGATCTGACATTCTGGGTTTATTTGCAGCAGCGCCGAGACCGTAACGCCGAGTTAACCTGACAGGAAATCCATAGAGGGCAGGTGTGGCCAGCGCCGGCCTGGGCGAGCTCTGACATTTCCAGCCTTCTTTCCTGACTAAAATCCTCAGCAAACGGCTCGTTTTCCTCCGGCTAATGGAGCCGCTCCACCTCTGCTCGCCGGCGGAGCGGATCACGGTTTGCAGGGTGACGTCAACATGCTTTCTGGTGCACGTAAAGCAAAACCAAAACAGCGGCAGACACCCAGGCCGGGGTCAGAGGTCAGGAGACAAGAAGCGTGTGTGACACTGATGGAGGCGCTCGACACCTCCATCCGGTTCCATCCCCCGCACGGCGGTTTGGGTAAATGAGCAACGAGGCTCCGTTGCCATGCAGCAAGCGAGGCCATTCAGAGCCACAGTTGCCACGGCTACCACAACCATCGCCATGACATCAGCATTATACCCGGGTCAGAGAAACATGCAGCACCTTTTTGGGTTTCACTCCTCGCTGCTTGGTGGAAGGCAAGAAGGAAGGAAGCGAGGGAGGAGAGGACGGAGGAGGATGTTAAAGGGTTGTCTGAGGCATGCTGGAGGCGGTGGGAGGGGTCGCCCGCCGGGGCCGCACCACAGACCGACACCTTCACGCACACAATCCCTCATTCTCCCACACAATAATCCAAATGAGATGACTCAGAACGACAGGCGCAACAGTTTCCACAATATGCAGGCATAATATGAGGACATTAAAGTTTAAGAAAGAACACTTCAATTAGCTTCTCTCATCAGAGGATTTGGGGGTCGGAAAAGAAAGAACATCTAGTTTCACCAACAGACCTATTAGGTGTACAGGCAAAAATACATAAATATTTAAATTTCTGACAAATTATTTAGATTTCTGACAATTAAGGACCAAACGGATACATTTTGAGAGCAATAATAAAGTTTTCCTCAAAGGTTAAAGTATTTTAGCGGGTTTTTGGGTAAATACCGCCCCCTGCTGGACAGACGGGTTGACGCAGATTTGATACATTCCGCTGTAAAAACCCAGAAATTCAACCAAATTATAATCCCAATCTCTACGATCTAATGAAGACACGTAAGATTTAATTTAAAAATATATAGGCAACATATTATATAAATCCAAGTGTACAAATACTTGAATTAGTTCAGTTGAGTCCACATCCTTATTTGGTTAAACATGCTTATATTCAAAACAGAAATCTGTTGGTCTGGACTGAGAACCGCAGTGTCAGTGTGGCCGTGAGAGTTTTTCATCACTAACGGTAACGTTTGGGCTGACTCACCACTTTGGAGGACTTGGACGACTCCAGGACGTCTGAAAGCAGAAAAGAGAGACTCTGAGAGCATCTCCGCTGTTACCGCTGAGCGTCCTCACAAAGAAGCCACTTTATTTAGCCTCTGGCTCTGGGAGCGTTATCAGCACCCTCCCGCACACGCAGCTCTCATCAGCTGAGCAAACGAGGCCCAAGAAAGCAAAAAAACCATCAACCTGGCCGTACCCCGTCTGGGAACCTTTCCGGAGGTGGGCTCGGGGGTGTCTGGGGAGGTGGTGTCGGCTCCATCCTCCACCAGCTGGATCTGAAAGAGTAACGGAGAACAAGGCTCAAGGAGGCCGGAGGGGCAGACGCTCCCTCCCAGACGGCTCTCGCCGCTTACCTGCGACTGCCTCACAAAGATCCCGTGATTCTCCTCGCAGCTGAAGTAGCGCTTGCCCTGCACCGTGCCGTCGTTCTTGCCCTTGGCCTCGTCCAGGATGACTCCCACCCACTTCCCGGAGGCGAAGAGGGTGTTGCCGATGTAGGCCACCGTGCCGCGCTGCCCCTTGCCGATCACCTCCACCAGGGAGCCGATCCTGGCGGGCCGGCCGCCCCCGTCCGAGCTCATCCTGCCGGGGGTCTGAGGGGAGACGGGGCCCAGGTTTTCATCCAGACGCACGGAAGGAACAACCGTGCTCCACTTCCACACAAGCAGATATTTGGGAAGCTCCGATGTGTTCGGAGGACCAGTGAACTCCAACTGTAACGTTACCTGAGGAGCTAGTTCGGAAGGGTGACTCAGCAGATCAGCTCCAAGTTATTCCTGATCCGTTTCCGCAGCGTTTCGCTGAACAACACGTACCCGGCAGACCCGGATCGTCACACATAGGAGGATCAGGGCATACTTCCAGGTCTGAGCGCAGGAGCCAACGAATCTATAGCAAGTCTGCGCTGGAATGTGTTGGTACACTGGCTTCTTTGTTCCACCGGCTGTTGTTCCACCATTTTATAAATGTACTTCCTAAAGTCCCGCCGTTGCTAAAACCAGCTGATCGTTCATGAGCAGACGGCGGTAGAGGCTGCTGTCATCTCCTCCGAGCGCGTTTAAACCAGGCGGAACTCCAGCTAGAAGCAGACAGGACGCCGGCCTTTACAGCCACCCCCTTTCAGCAGTTTAAAGTTTTCTGTTTTGGTTCATAATTCAGGCTTGTCTTCAAAAAAGGAATAACTGAAAGTAAGTCGTTGCAAAGGGCTTTTGGTACGATGTGTGGAGCCGAGCCAACGAGGACACGCTGAATTATTCAGAGCCACCGTGCTCTCAAACACACACACACACACACACACACACACACACACACACACACACACCAGATTAAAATGCTGTTCTGCGCTAATAAAAGTGATGAACGTTCTGATCCAAACTGCAGCATCTGCAACCGAAGGAGCTACTGATGTGATTTAAAGCAAAAGGAAGCGGAAAAAAAGGATTAAATATAGTTGGCAGCGCCTTGGTGGGTCCAGGGAACCAGCCTGACTCAGAGGCAGGTGACAGACTGGAAGTGTGTGTGTGTGTGTGTGTGTGTGTGTGTGCGCGCGCGTCCACCCGAGTCATCACAGAGGGCCGACACCGATCCCGGTGGAGGAGGAGACGACCCCGAGGCTGAAGCGGAGCCGGAAGGATCACAGGAGAGTGTGAAACAAGGGACAGGGCGGTGGTGGCAACCTACACACCACAGTCTTCCTCACAACTGACCCGCACACACTCACCCGGGTGTGCACGGTCCGCCTGGACTGTGACATCATTCCAAACAGCCGGAGTCGCCTGTCTCAGCTGAGGGACGGCGTTCCCGGGATGAAACAGGGACGATGCTCTGGATCTGTGGCTGCTACCGGAGCGTCTCTGTCCCTCTTCCTCTGCAGAATCACTCCATCCCCGCCCTCCTCCTCCCAGCACTGCCTTATCCGGCTCTGAGCCGGGCCTTTTGGGTCTGCTGGGAACTTTCAAACCTCCTCCAGTGACCAGAGCAGCTCCAGCGGGGGAAGGAAGCGGCAGCGCGGCTCCGTCGGCCCTGAATGCATCATCTGAGCGGCAGCACTGCGCAGCGCCAGCGTCTGCAGGAGGGAGGGAGGTCTGGGCCCAGGCAGAGGAGCTGGGTCCTAGCACCGGTCCCACCAATCGCTTACGCCTCCAAAAATGTCACCGGCCCCTCATCCGACGCCTGCTTTCATCCTGTTTGCTGTTTCCCTTCAAAAGTGCTTCGTGGCAGATCGAAGGACACTTCAGGCAAACCTACTGAACGCACATTTAGCCTGGTTTCACGACACAAGTTACACGATAGGAGGAAAAAGACGAAGAGGAGGAAGAGCTAACAGGTTTCTTTTACACATATAAGAACAAGAAGGTGAATCACTGCAGCAAACAGAGTAACCACGTCTATAAAAAGGTCCTTCCTCATTCCTGTCCGTTGGATGGATGTTGATTGTACCTCTCCTCTCCTGGCACAGTCAAACAGCTCAAAAAGAGAGGCGGTAAGCATCCTGCACACCAGCGCAGCGCCGTCTGATACTGTTTCTCTGCACACAAAAGGTCCAGATGGTGCCAGTAATGCAGCTCATTGTAAGCAGAAGCCAGAAGCTTGCATTAAGCTCCATCACAGAGGAAGGATTAGCCGGCCTTTATCAGCTTTTTATCAGCTAACTGAAGCTGGCCTTTTATTCTAAATCCGCCATCCTCTCTCTTTTCTATTGTCATGGCTTTTTGGAAAGAATTCAAACACTGCAGAGGTTTCTGTGTAAAAGCTTGTGTTTTTGCAGGATGACGAGCGATAGCGGAAGAATCAGAACAAGATAAAATTCAGGAAAAGTAACAATCTGGACAAAGAAGCATTCGCTGAAGCACAAGGAGACACTTTCACGGGTAACAGGGACACATTTGAGCCTCTTTGGAGATATTGTAATCAACGTTTTACAAAAAAAAAAAAAAGTTGCAGCAGGCTGCACCGCTGCTGATCAGCCCTTCCTCACTGATGATCAATAAAAATCGATAACCGATCTGTCCTTAATCTGTCCTTTACCGCCACCTAGTGGTTCCACGGCCTCATTGACTTGAACACTAATTTAATTTCAAGGCCAATTTTTTAGATAAATTATCAAGTGCTTTAATGTCCGGGGTTACAATAAATCGCAGCCCGGGGGCAAATCTAGTCCGACGTAAATTTTTCTATATAACCATCCTAAATAAAATTAGGGTGGCAGCTGGTTTATAATTAATTAAACCCAAAGGAATACTAATTAAATGTAATGTCTGCGTCTCCACCAAATGCTCACCAACGAAAGCTGACAAGAACCCTTACAGCAACAGATATATTGCCTATGATTCTATATTTTAACGTGAAAACGTTGAATTTTAACGAATGACAGCGACATCTCAGCGTCCCTTTAAACACCGAGTCGCTGACACTCCCATTCCACCTGCTAGCACAAATAGCCGCTAGCTTGGGTTAGCTCCGCTCTCGCTCTCACACACACACACACACACCTCACCTCACCAGGTGTCATGTCCAGACGCGTCTGGCTTAATGATTTTAATTAATCTCATACCGTGTGGACGCCGTGTGCGAGCTGGTCTGGCGTCCTTCCTCTAGCGGCCCTGCTGCGTCCGTCCCAGGCTACATCCAGCCATGATGATGCTCAGGACCCCGTCCACCACTGAGGTGTCCGAACTGATGCCTGACCCGGTCCGGGCTCCACAGGCCCGCTCCTCTCAACAAAAAGCTCTACTTTTGAAATGATAATCACCTACCTGTCTGCTATTTTTGGAGTCCTTTGACGATAAGGTACAGGGTATAATCATTGAAAGGTTGTAAGTAACGTTTTATGTAATATCTACAATACACATATACAAGTACATTGGTTTTGGGAAGTAATTTATATATTGTTCTGTAAAAAAACCACTAAATTAACAAACGCTCGTTACTTCTCTTTTATTACCACTTGGTTTTAGGCAGACTTGTGTCATTTTAGGGTAGCGGCAGAGAATTAAAATGCCTCCAAAGCAGCAGCGTAACCTTAAAACTAAGGGTATAAAGATAAAAGTGTAGTGCATTTCATATTACTTTTTTTTTTTTTTTTTTTTTTAGGTTTTCAAGACCTGAGCAATATTAAAAGCCAGTGTTATGTTTGACCGCTGACTAAAGCCTAAAGACATGCCATAATCAAATACATGTAAAAACACCCTAACCATTTATCGTATTTCGGTGTTTCCTGACAATTACAAGCAACGGTTACATGCGTAGTCCTCCTTCAACTGGTGGGGAATAAAACAGAAAAACGATGGTACATTGAAATGGTATTGACAATAATTAAGCCTCAGGTTAATGAAATGAGAACGCAGAGCCTTTACCATCTTTTAACCAACGTTAGAGAGATTTCTGCTGGAATTTATACTGAAAGCAGCCGACCTGCAGCAGCAGGAAACAGGCCTCCGCGTCCAGCTGGAACAGTGTTCAGTCCTGAGCCACGGCTGCTTTAGTTGCGATCCTAATTCTCGGATTACTCAGGCTTTCGTCTGTAGATCCAGTCTGTACTCAAACAGAGAGAAGTTTGTGATCTTTGCAAAAATCTCCGGAGGGTAAAACTCCCTGATCCTCTCGAAGCCCATGTGTTCATACAGCTTCTGCGCGTCTGTCTGCACCACAGAGGTGTGCAGGACCACTGCTGCAAAACCCCTTTCGCGGGCGAACTCGGTCATTGTCCGGCACAGAGCCTTAGCGATGCCCATCCCGCGATGGCTCCGGCGGACAGACATGCGTTTCAGCTCCATGCACCCCGCCGCGTCCCTGGCGGGGTGGCAGGCCACCGAGCCCACCAGCACGCCATCGCTTTCAGCCACCCAGAAGCAGGAGTCCTTGTGCTTCAGGTAGCTCTGGGTGATGTCGCCGAGGTCCTGCCTGAGGACGGAGTCGATGTAATTGTTGAACATGTAGATGACAAACTGCCGCGTTCCAGCCAGCAGGAAGGTGACGGCCAGGATGGGAAGCAGGAAGGATTTGGAGCTGGCCATGAGAGCGCAGAACGTGCACATGAGCACCATTTGGTTCACCGGCTGCTTCAGCAAGTGCATAAAAGCCGAAGGCACGTGTTCGCTCATTCCCATGGTGAATAGTGTCTTTACTTTAGCATCATCCTCATCCCGATACTTCCGGATCTGAAAGTTGGCCATGGCTCGGACCTGCAATTCATTACATGTTTTCAGATGGAGGGTTATAAATGAGGCATGGCACATGGACAAATACATCAACCATCCAAACCATCTAATGTACATATTAACAATTGATTTCAGGTTGGTTTTTTTACATGATTCGTAAAAAAAAAAAAATCAGTGTTAAGTTTATACAGTTATATACAAAGTTGTGCAAGTTGTTTATTATCAGAGTCGTACTTGGACCACTGCCTCTCTAGCTGAGGGAAAGCAAAGGATCTTGAGGAATATATTTATACAGAAAAATAAACACAAACCATGATGCAGCAATGCCTTGTATCAAGCTTTAAATGAATAAATTAATCAGTAAGTTGTAGGACACACTGTTCAAGGACAGGACCGAGCTGACTACACTTCTCCACTGTTTAGCTAACAACAGAACAACAGCTAACGGTATTAGCCTAGGAAGTAGCCTCATAAAGCTGCCTCGGCGTCTGAATGTTCCCGTGGTAGAAACCGGTTTAAATGAACACAACTTACGTTTTTGATCGTGAAGTTGCAGGAAGAACATGTAATTGCGACAAGCGCGTTTGTAGATAAATATCTTCAAGTCAAATATATTCATGAGGGACCGTCCTCTCGTGCGCTACTTCCTCAGGTCGCTGCGTGCTGCATTCAAACGGTGGGACAAACTAATGCCCAAATGTTAAACATTGTTTGAGAACAAAATCGTTTCCTGATTTGGAAAATACAATTTATATAAATAAAAATTTAGTTGTGGTTTTTTTTTTTAGAAAATTACAGCTAAGTTGTGGAATTGAATAATTAACAATTATTAGTAATTTCTTTACTGTTGGCTGCTCAAAGTACAATGTGTGCAAATTACAGGCACACGTGAAGGCAACTTTCGTAGTGCGAAAGAACGATCCGTCCGCAATTAAAACAATTAAAAGATCACAAACACAAAGTTAGATTTATTGTGAGACACAAAAGCGATTTTATTCTGTCTTTGATTCATTTACTGTTCTCATTAGTAGTATGGTGCAAAGGCGACGTATAAAAAGCACGCATTTGTTAATTTGTGTTTTAAAAATTGGGGGGGAAACAATATCTTTATTAGGTACATTATTTTATATAAATAATATACTTTGAATTTGTTTTTACAACGACAAAAATGGGTGCAGTTCAAATAGCGGGTTATTACGGAGCAAATACACCATTTGTCGAATTTAAATGTGTCGACATCTGCGGAATTCCACGTTATTATGCGGTAAACAGCAGTAACCTTTTTGTTTTTAACACAACCACTGACAAGTTTTCATCGAAATGAAACCCTGAGGAGAAAAACTCAAAACAACACAGGGCAGACCTCAGGTGCTACTAGCTTCACCACAATCAACTATCAACTCATCAAATTTAACATGTATGGTGAACACTGTTGTTGTATGTGACTTTACATGATTCTTAAATGTATAATCATCACAGTGGAGTTTAAAGGCAGCAGATATGAAGGTCACAGAGGTCATAAAAAGGTCATAAAAGCACATCTTATGCCAGTTTACACCGAAGCATCGATGAGGTATGTCAATAAAAGGCTGAAAAAATAATTTATTCCCTATAGTTAATGTATCAAATGATTGTAAAAACTTTCCCTTTTTATATGGAGTAAAACTAGAATGTACAAAAGCATTATCTTCCTTTAAATTATTAGCAGTATTTTTGTTTTTGCTTATAAAAAAAAAATCACATTTTATATCTCTTGCAAGCAAAAAAGGAAGGAGCTTGTTTATTCCTCTATTCTCCCCCTTTCAGGGTGTGTGTGTGTGTGTGTGTGCATGGAGTCCTCCTCCTCTCTAGTCCAGGATGATCTGCCCCCCGAACATGGTGATGAGCAGGATGACGGTGAAGCCGCTGAGCATCCCCAGGTTCTGAAAGAAGAAGAAGACCACCTTGGAGGAGGCGTGGGCCTGTTCCTGGGCGATGCTGTCCATCTCTGGGAACTGAGGGGGAAACGGATCGGATTTGTCTCGTGGAACAGGGGAAGCACACCGACACTGGGAGGAATTAAGCCAGGAGGAAGCGTAAACGGCCTCTTTTATTTCACTACATTTTTGTTCCCCTCAGCAATTCAACTATTTAATCTTTCATGTTTTAATTACACTTCCGGTTTCTTACACCAGCACTGCAGATTTTGCAACCATACCCAACAATTACATTTAAAACAGCCTCCTCCGACAACGATAATCATTAAGATAACGAGTGGTTGTCATCGCCCCGGAGGAACAAGGACTTGGGCAACAACCATGTCTGTTAGGTTGCGTTCCATCAACCATGTCTGTTAGGTTGTGTTCCATCAGAGGTGTGTTACACCGCAAACGGTCGAAGCAGGTAAGAACTCTGCATGACCCTAATGACCTAAAACGCTGTTTTTAACCAGCGATCCTTCAAAAGAGCGGTAGATTTTCTGTGTAAAGCACCAACAGCTGAGCGCCGCGGCGTCCTCGCAGCACAACTCACCATATCTGCCAGGGCAATGTACAGGAACATTCCTCCAGCAATGGCAAAGATTACCCCGGGGGCAAAGGTGCTCCCGATCATGATGCCCAGGACCAGGCCGATGTAGCAGGACATCGCAGACAGCAGGTTGAAGAAAATGGCCTGCGGGATGCTCATGCCAGCATTCAGCAGGATAACGAAATCTCCTGCAGAGGAGGAACAAAGCATTTTAATGGCAGGATGAGAAATTTGAGACCAGGACATGATCAGGAAAGAGGAGGTGTGGTTACGTAACTCTGTCGGTAGGGGGCGACAAAGCTTATATATTTTTAATTAGAGGCCGATAAGGACTCATCAAAATGAATGAATGAAAACTAATTTGCCACAAAATTTCACCAACACGCTCGAGGTCTTTAATCATTTGAAACTCACCTGCTTTCTGAACCAAACTGAGTAAAGATACGATGCTAATACACACCTAGCTCGTGGGGAAACTCCTCACACACAATGGCGATGGAAGTGCTGAAGCCGGTCATGATGGACACGGTGAAGGAGGCGCCGATAGCAAGGCCATCGATGAAGTTGTGGAGCGCGTCACTCAGCGTTACCATCCACGCCACCGTCTTGATGCTGGACACGGGCGTGCCACGCAGCCAGTGGCACGACACCCCGCCGGACACCTGAACGTCCCGGGCCAACAAGGAAAGGAGAGAAACAGAGAAACGACACAGAAAAGGAATCAGGGGAACTGTAAGGAAGATAAAAAGTATGGAAATCAGAACCTTTCAGCAGACTCAAAGAATGCGACATCAGCAGAACAACGCTTTGACTGTTTTTAATGTGAAACCTGAGAAGAGGCCGACATAAAGCGGGCCTTGGTTGGAGGTACGCCGCAACGACAAAACATCCTTTTGTTAGCCAAACAAGGGGTCCTTGTCCTCCGGCCAGACGATTCCGGCCTTAAGGAGGACAGACATCGGAGGGCTTCGTCCCAGGATTCCCAGCTTCACCTCTCTGAAGCAGCTCATGTTTGTTTAGGACGGCAGAACCTTCTATACCATCAGGGTTCCCTGTTAAATATTAACAGCAGCTCTGTCACTGATAAGGGTTCAAAAGACGACTCCTGGGCTCAAGTCTGCACCGCGGCCTCCAAAAGACGAGGGAATATGCTCCGCTATCACATCCTGAACGACGCCTAGGGAGACTGAGTAGAGCCAGGAGGGAAAACTCCGGTTTAAAAGCTCCTTTGGAGAGATTTCTGCAGAAGAATGAAGCAAAAATGTTGGTGTGGGTACCTGGTTGGTGCTGCCTGACAGCGGAGGCTCGGGGCGCGGGGTGCTCCTGCCTGTGGCGATGGTGTTGACGGTGGTCAGAACGACGGAGTCTTTTTTCTCCATCACGTCTCCGTTGTGGAGGGAGGCTTCCTGGTTGGTCTCCACAGGATTAAAATGGCCGTGCTGGCGACAGGAGGACGAGCCCTTTCACTCTCTCCGCTACAAACAAGGGACCCCCTCCACTCTTACCTGATGCTCCACCTTCAGCGCCATCTTCAATATCTTCTCCACAAAGAACAGCATGTAAAAGCCGCAGCAGATGCCGACGGCGTTGGCCACGTAGTTGTCGGTGTCGGGGTCGAAGCCCAGAGCCTGCAGGCGGAGAGCTGTTACAACATTGTCCGCCCGCGCGGCCTCGTGCAACCGTGTCCCCAACCTCCGGGATGAGCTGGAGGACCGCGTTGGAGAAGAGCGTCCCGATGGCCAGGCCGATGAAGTAGGTCAGCACTTTGGGGAAATAGGGCTTCTTGGTGAAGGGGATGAGGAAGAGGCCGAGCAGAGACGCCAGGTTGATCATGGTGACCGCCAGGAAGCCATAACCCCAGACTGGGGGGAGATTACACCAGCGTTAGAGCAACCCTGCACCGGACCGGTTGTGTCCCACCCGCCAACCAGAAGCAGAAAAACAGACTCCGAAATCTAAAACATGGAGGGAAGGTTTTCTCAAATCCGGGAGGGAATGGTCAGAGCTCGGAATTACGCTGACCTTTTGCCGTGTTGACCAATGGTTGTGGTTTCAGGAACTCCCACCAATCTCATCTGATCATCTCAGAGCTGTCGACTCATTGTGAGGACGGCACTTTCGCCAACCGTCAGGCCGTGATGACACCTTCAGGGCCCAAAAGAGGAAGAGCTGCCTTCTCCTCTTTTCCCCTGTCAAGAACGCTCCTGGCGTCGTGTGACGACGCTCCAGCTCGTCAACCGTCTCTGCGGTGACGCTGCATTCCTCGAGAGAGGAGTGTGTGTCGAAAGCGAGGCGTGACCGTGTGTGTTCGGACTAAAACACTCACGTTTTTTAGACACCCAGACGGAGAAAAAGATGCTCCGTGGGCAAGGCACAGGAGTCAGGGCCAAACTTTTCCGAGAGCCAGGAGCTCGTCCTCACCAAGGTGAGGGTGGACACAAAGGTCCTGATTCAGACGCTGACACAGGACGTCCCAGCTCGCCGCACCGACGCCCCTCAATCAGCTGGTGATGGATGATCAGCAGACCGCCAACAGGCCACCATCGCACGCAAAATCACTTCCTCTTTGAGCAGCTTTGAATAAATAAATGTGGTTTTCCACCTTTCATCTAACTCACCCTCCCGGTGGCGCTCAGAGCTGTTCTGAGAGGAACTTCTGATATTCTGCTCTTTGCTGATCGAACGTGCGAATAAAAAACGCCTGACTGAACCGCGCGGTGCAGTATGTGCGCTAAGGGGGGCCTCACAAACAAACCAGCGGCGCGATGAAGCAACTCACCGCTGTAGTGAACCGGCGGCAGAGACGCGGAGCTGGCGTTAAGGCAGGAGGGCGGCAGCAGCTGGGTCAACACGCCGGAGCAGATCCGCTCCAGATGTTCCACAGTCAGCTGACTGACGCTGCTGAAGCCCAAAAACGACAAGAGCTGCCCGGTTAAGGGACACTGAAACAGAAAGAACGGCAAAACCATCATTTCCCCACCTTTAAAGGTCTTTTTTTTTTTTGTCTGTTGGCTTTTTTTTAAAACTAATTTTCAAGTTAATGTGCTGTTTGTGTAGCTTTTATTACAATTCTTTACAAAATAACCTTTATCCCGCGGAAAAAATGGAGAATTTCAACAAAATGGCCAAACGAGAGGTCGTATTTGAGGTCAAATATGCAAAGAAGCCAAACAGCACATCACATGAAGCCGTAAACAGAAGATTTGTCCTGCCACAGATTTAATTTAGCACCACTGGGGTTTACGAGGCTGTATAAAGGAACAAAGGGTGTTGAACATAGATGGCAGCCGTTTTATTTCTAATTGCCAGAGTGAAGAAGAGGCTCACCTTTGGGTCAGCCTGCAGCTTTCCATCAGCTCCAGTCTGGTTTGAGATCAGCTGCAGGAAAGCGGACAGGTCCGTGGCTGGGATGGAGCGGTTGCCTCTGTGGAAGTGGACGACTCTCTCCATTATCTCTTCTCCATCGTGCTCCTCGAAAACGCTGCTCCGGGTGGAGGAGGTAAAGACCAGCAGGCAGGCGAGAAAAAAGGTCAAATGAGCCATCTCTGCTTCAGGTTGTCTCTGCGAAACCCAACCGACCTAAAATAAGAATAATATTAATGATAATAGTAGTAATAATAATGGAAAAGAAATTTTAAAAAAGTCTGAAAACGCCGGCAGAGTGGGTGCGAGAGTGGGCGAGCAGTGGTGCGTGGGCTCCAAGTGACCCGTCACGACTGTCTGAGGTGGTTCAAAGATCACGATACGTAAACTTTCACAGAAAGAAAAAAATGGAGGTGCTCGACCGCGCACGCTCGCCGATTCCACGCTGTGTTTAGAGTTTCTCCCCTGGTATGCACGCGCGCGCGCGCGCACACACGGCCGTGTCGAGTCAGCTGACGTATCGCTGAGCTGAGACGCGTTCACGTCACCTCTGCACGCGGAATTCTCAAACAGCTGGAAGATGGAGAAAAGGACATAAACAGGAGAACATGTGGAGGGTGTTTGGGTCTGCGCGACGCCCCCTGGCGGCAGCGGGCCACCCACGCAGCGACCGATTATTTTAAATTTTAATTTGAAGAAAGTAAAGACAAAAAATGTCAACATTTTAGGGCGCACTTATGTGCTCCAGTGGTTTGTCGTGTTTTTTTTTTTTAAATTCAAAACAGATTTATTGCCCACGGATGTAAAACAAACTGGAGTTTTAAGAAAGTGTAATGGAGGCGAGGAATTGAAATGTAAAAATTAGCCCTGATTTGTGGCCCCGAACGGGCTCGTTATAAACTGGAATAAACATTTAAAAGATCTTTTCTGCTTATTTTGATTTCGAGCAACCACGCGAATGACGGAAAAGTACACGGCCACGATTTCTGTCCGTGTAATATTAAACAGAACAGGTTTGCTGAGTTGGTTGTGCTCAAAGAAAAACAACAACTCCCAGAATGCCACACGCCTTCCGGCGGGAAACACCCACATTGTTGCTTTGCGACCCCTGCTGTTCGGGAGGACCATCGACGTGCAGCGTCCGCCTCGATCGCCCATAAAGTCTAATATTGTAAGAGAAATTCCATTTTTAGAATAAAAAAGGTTTTCATTGTCCCACAACGAAAAAATTTCAGTGTTCCAGCAGAATCCTTCAAGAAATAAATACTATAAAAAGACTTTGGAAAAATAAAAATAAAGAAGAGAACAAATCCAACAAAAAGAAGAAAATATTTGCAAAATGTATAAACCATTTCCCTCTGGCTTATTTTATACTTCAGTAAGCAGTATAAACTGCCCAACTGTACATTCACAAGTAAAATTTTGGCAAATAGATGAAAAATATTTTATTGCTTTTCAGCTCAGCACAACTGTGCCAACCACTACTTGATGAGCTAATTCGAGCTCAACAAGCACTAAAGAAGCAAGTAAAGAGCAGAAATATTTTACCTGGGTCATATTTATCTTTTTGTCAGGCCCGTGTGCATTAATGTCCCCGGCCGACCGTTAGTACACATCCCGCAGAGACCTGACGCTGAGGGACTGGGCGAGTTCTGCCACACTGGTTGGAAGCCAGGCGTGAAAAGTGACCGTCCTGTTTCTGGAAACCATCAGGAAGCCGTTGGAGCTGAAACGACCCGGGATGTCTCCCACGTCGAGCCAGACGAAAGGAGCCGCGGCAGCGGCGTGGAGGGTAACGTGGTATCCCGTCTCATCCTCGTGCACCTTCGCCTACGGGAAAAGCAACGCAGCCTGGTCGGTACAGTCAGTCCGGTACAAAGTACTTGCTCAGCAGATCGTCTTACAGTGATATTTGGTCTCTGGAGACCCTGAGCCTCTTTAGGCTTGGAGAAGAAGTGATGGTTTGTGGGACCCTGCTGGCCGTTGCCGTCCTCCAGATGAAAAGTGATCAGGCAGGAAAAGCGGGTGCAGCGTCCACATCCCGTCAGCAGGGCAGAAACCGGCTGCTGGAAGATGGCGACGGCGCTGCCCGCAGGGACCACGCGCCGGTCGGACTTGAGCGTGCACACGGAATCCAAGTCAGCCCACGAGTGCACGGTCACCTGAAAAACAAAAGGAACCCGATCCAGATTTTTCCTGTTCCAGAACTCTGAAAAACCCTGCGTTAGCTGCTGAAATTGACAGGATCAGGGTTTGGGATGTAAATGCGACCACCACACACCACAGCCGCCAGCGCCGTGTCGCGGCTCAGGTCCGAAACGGCGTAGATGTGCAGAGCGCCCTTATCCTCAAAGGCGACGGGCAGGACGGCTGCGAAGAAGTCGTGTGCAAAATAGTGCAGCATTTTCCACTTCCCACCAAACTCTGCACACGGAGAAGAGAACTGTTGCAAGAGAAGCCACATTTGGATAAAAAACCTCAGTGAAACGGACTCGAAAGCATTCTTACCGATCGACGCCCAGGAGGGCGCCTGCCAAATGTCGTTAAGCTGCCAGTAAAGGGCGCCCATGGTCAGACCTTCGCCATCGATCAGCTCGGTCCGACTGCGGCGATAAAACTCCGTCTGAGCCTTCACACACTGAGCCTGCATCACCTGCACGGGGAGAATAACCATGCACATCTACGGCAAAGCCTCAGCAAACACCTAAAAATGATGCTGAACGTCTGGCGAACCCATCAAGTACAATCAAGCGTGAGGATGTGTGTGTGTGTGTGTGTGTGTGTGTGTGTGCGCACTACCTGAGTTATGTAGAGTGTGTCTGTGTATCTTTGGATGGGATCGCTGGAGTCCGGCAGGGTGAAGTGCAAAGCCGCCTGCTGCAGCATCTGCTGGTTCCCGTTCTCGTGGTGTTGTCGATGGGACGTGAAACGACTGCTGTAGCTCCAGTCTTCCTTGACGGAGACCTTCAGGGCGACAAGTTCCCTTTCAGGGTTATTCCCTCACTCCGGATCATGACAGACGGAGCGGTCGTTCACCTACCGGCCGCAGGGTGGAGAAGGAAGGCCAGGACTGGAAACCGTACTCGGAGACAAACCGAGCACGAGGGAACGTCCTCCAATCCCAGCAGTCAGGCAGGTAGCTGTAGAAATGCGTGTCCCCGTAGAGGGGGTCGTATGGATTCGAAGCCACCCATCCTTCCTGCTCCGATTCAGCCCCGTTTGTCGGACTGGAGACGAGGAAGGGGCGAGTCCGGTCCTCCTGGAAGCAACCCCTGAAAATGACTCTGTCACTTGTGACAACGTGACACGAGGCTTCGCTCTCACCTCCTCCACTATCCGTTTTATGTTGTCAACGTAAAGCGTCACATAGTCTTTCAGGTACAGAGGCTTCTGGGAAGCCGGGATGTGGAACCAGTCGGTCGCCAGGGCCGCTTCGTTTTCATTGTTCCCGCTCCAAACGATGATGGAAGGATGTGACTTCAGGCGTTGGACCTGATCAGAGAAAGAGAATTTCAGCGCCAACAGGGAGGACATGACTGTGCTGTGCGGATGTGCTGTAAAAACAGCCCGTAAGAGCCTCGTCTTGCCTGCTGGACGATCTCTTCTCTCACCGTCTCTATGAAGTCCCTCTCAGTGGGATACATGGCGCAGGCGAACATGAAGTCCTGCCAAACCTGAACACACACCAACCTCTGAACGTCCATCTGCTCAACTATGTGTTCACACACAAGTCGCAGTATTTTAAAAGGCAAAAAAGAGATTTTTTTGGGTTTCTAATTTGGTCCCAGAGTTAGTCAGTACTGGGGGTTGCCAAGGATCTGCTGCAGCTACCATGATTCCCAGCTCATCACAGATGCCATAGAAGAGGTCCTGCTCGTAGACTCCTCCGCCCCAGACCCGGAGGACGTTCATGTTAGCATCCACGGCCGACTGCAGCAGGTTCCACAAGCTAGAGGACAAGAGGACCGCGTCATTCGTAGCTAAAAAAAACTGCCAACCGGTGTATAATCACTGGGGTTTTACACTCACACCGCAGGAGCGACTTGGTCCTGGAAGGAGTGGGCTGGGATCCAGTTGGATCCTTTCAGAAAAATGGATTTTCCATTGATGCGGAAATAAAAGCTGAGTCCTGGAGACCCGAAAACTGGGTCCTGGATGAGTTCAACGGTGCGAAAATACACCTGTAGGAGATATTTTTCACAAAACAGACGGATTTACACTGTTATTGCTTGGTTGGTATTGTGGGAATCTATTCAAAACACAGGTTAAATTAAAAAAAGGCCGCTGTAATCAGGGGGGGCAGTTTCTCTGACCTTAGATTGTGTTTTAAACGCTACAATTCCATCCAGAAACCCCGTGACGGCGAGACGGTAGCTGGGTTGGTCTCCGTGTCCGTTGGGCCACCACAGCCTCACTGAACTACTCTGATGGAAGAGAAGAGGGTCACGGGGCTCAACAGGCACGCTCACGCCACACAAACCATACAGATGTGTGCATGCAGAAAACATTTAAACTACCGCTTTGATGTTCAAGGTGAAAGTGGTTTTAGTCTTTCCTGGGAGAAACCTGGTCTGGAAGCTCTGCTGCGAGTGCAGTTCAGGCACCGACAGAACAATTAGCGCAGGTGTGGCCTGACGGGCATCCAGGATAAGGTCGACCTGGACTCCCCACTGGGAGGAGTTGGCATCTGGACACAGAGACAGAACATACCAAGGACAGAGAACACACACACACACACACACACACACACACACATTCAATGTGAACAATAGCTGCCAAATCCCACAATCTGGGAAAGATGTAGAATCATAAATTTAATCACTGTACTGGAGGAAAAATCTATACATTCATACTACATTTGTATATTTATATTTGGTTGGTTCATTCTATATTTGTAGAGACTTTAGAAGTGTTAGAAATAACACTGGATTTTGTCAAATTTGGTCTTTGTTTTGTAGTTATAGGAATGTTTCAGGCAAAGGTTGATCAATTAATTATGTATATTTAAAAGAAAAACTGTTTTTTATGAACACTTTAAGTATTTGTTTAAAATCTGTGGTCTTCGGTAATGCTTTAACAACATGACGTAAAAAGAAAAAAACCTGGAAACCCACCATAGAGAGGGACGGAGGAGAGCTGGGAGAGATGCAGGTCGTCGAACGCCACCAGACGAGCCTCCTTCCAGAGACCCATTGTTGGAAACGAAGGCCCCCAGTCCCAACTGAAAGACCTTTGTTCCTTCACCAAACAGAGACTCTAATTACAGCGACTTCACTTTCACCGCTAATTTAAATTTATAGCCACATTAACAACAGCTAAAAGGTCATGGTCTCTAAACCCATCACAATCTGGCTTTTAAATACAATTTATCCATTTTCCGTTTCTTTCCTTCTGGAAACGTTGCTTGATAAGACAGACTCACTTTTCTAATGAAATTGACGTGACATTCCCCCTTCTGGACTTCTGGAGGACACTCGGGAGGAACTCTGTAAGCAGAATGAGCTTTATACCTCTGAGAAGCATAAAGAACCGGAGACTCGAAACGAACTTCCAGCTCGTTTTCCCCATCCTTCAGCGAGTCTCCAACTGAGAAATCCTGCAGGAAAAACAAGAGTTTATTAGACACATAGCAGAAAAATGACAAAAAAAAAAAAAAGAGCTGTTGCCCTCGCCCTCGGAGAACCTACATATCTACGAAACATGTTGTCCGTGCTGCCAACCTCGACTCCATTGAGCCAAATGGATGATACAGTGTCAACGCCATCAAAAATGAGAAGAACCTTTTCTTTGGCTCTTTTGGAACAGAACAAACGGTTAGGGACAAATTCAGAATAATGCAGCAAAATAATTTAAAGAAGGAAGGTAAAAAGTTTCACCTCAGCTCTGCTGATGCAGTAAATATTGTTGAATAAGTCCAGTTATCATAAGCAATCCACCGGTAGGACAAGTCGTTGAACCTGAAATACAGGTCCTGAGGGTGAAAGAAATACACTCAACAAACAAGGCAATTTGTTTATTTCAATGCATGCAAGTCAAAGTCACTTAATCAGACATGCCATTTATGTACGACATGAATAAACGAAACAATAGTCCTCTCGGACCCACGGGGCAGCTGAAATGTAATCTAAAATGTATTAAAGTCACAAACTCAGAAATCGGCACCAAAATAAAACTTAGCCCATATTCGTTATACGCTAAAGTAACGCTATTTTACCGTGTAGTATCGTGGCTTTCTTACCTGGATGTATCCCTGTTTCTGCAGAGCCGTATGAACACAACCAGGTACTTCTGCAGCCAGCGACACAGAAGCGTTAGCGTTCGACAGAGTCCATTTTCCGCTCAGAATAAAGGTCTGTTGGCGTGTCAAAGAATCTAATAAAACGCCACGAAACGACCACAAAACGAACAACAAAACACAAATGTTCATGATTCCAGAGAATCACATGATTGACCCTCAAAAGTGGCCCGAAGATCCTGCCAATCCACCCCCAGACTTGTTTCCGCATACAATAATCATGTGACCAACCCGAAAGTCAGGTGACCAGAAATAAGGAAATGGACTTGGCACTCTGAGCAACATTTCGTCGACGCGAATTGGCAGCCATCTTGGTATTTTGGAGGCCGGGCGCGAATCCGCTGGCCAGAGCACCGCGTTGAACACACCCCAGCAGGAAAAAACGACGGTTTCTACCTGACAAAGTCCTCTGATCAAAGAATATTTTAGCCTGGGTATTTCTATACAACACCAAACATTCATTTTAAGGTTTAAGTAACTTTATTGAGGGGGGAAAAGTAAAAACAAACAGAGCCACGAGTTGATTATCAACCATTAGCTTTGCATCAATAGTTATGGGCTACAAGAAGACAGTGTTTGAGTGGGCATAAAACTGATCGATCAACTGGCTTCTTTGAAAAGAAAAAAAAAAAAAAAGGGGGGGGGGGGGAGAAGAAAAGTAGAGACTCTGAACGGGAAATCAAATTTTACCAACTTTCAGCCTTACATTTCACTTATTTGAAGAAACAGATATAAGTGCCTACCTTAATTAACATGCATAAAATACAACATACAAGTTCTTATATCATTTCCTTAACATTGATATATATACTGCTGTTCTTTTCTGTACACACGTTGATAGTGAAATAAGATTCTTTCCTCGGGTAATGATTCCTATACTAATCAGCAGATGAGCTTATCAACGGCACACAGTTCAGAAGAAAGGTCACACACTAGTCCAGGTGTTAGATTCGACATTTCCTTACGGATTTCTCTTTATTTATGCAGAATGCGATTGGTTTTTGTCAGCTGGAAAACATTAAAATTTCACAATTCTCAGAGAGTTCTCTGCTTCTCTGCAAGTGCCCAGTAATCAAATATCAACCCTGGAGGGTTGAGACAAGGTAGCAATATGAACGTTAGGGGCTTGCTATGTAAAATGCTGAGTGTCAAAAGTTCAAAATGTTTAGACGTGAATGTGATCATCAGCAAAATTCGAGTTGGAAAAAAGAAAAGCCTTGCGCGTGCTCAAACCATGCATTAGAACCACCGATTTTAAACTCCATATAAACTTAGACTGAACTCCACAGAAACTGGCAGAAAACTCTTTAGGACTTCACAGAAGTTCTAAAGAGAAAACACTATCTTCTTATGAGCACAGGCGGGAAAATTGAGTAAAATGGGAAAAATGTAGGGAAAAAGTGGGAAAAAAAAAAAGAATTTTTTTTTTGTTTAAACCAGCAACATTGGCCACCGGCCCTCGATCGACGCCATCACATTGCATATTTGGCTGTCCATTCTTTTGCCGTTCTGGTGTATCTGCAAAGACAGTTACAAAGGAAGGACGAGTTAGAGGGACAGATGTGTCTCAGCTTCGGAAATAGTGGATCACCTGTCTTTGGGCGGATTCTCAGCACATGCCGGTTAGTAATGTGTGCGCCAAACCAAAACAGCTAAATAAGCCAGCCTAGTTAAAACCATTCCCATTATGTGGGCTCAATTTGAGGACTTGGAGTAAAGTCACTGAAAGAACACAAACTCCTGAAAGAGATTGATTGATAAGAGCTAATCTGGAATGTCAATCCCACTTGACCAGGGTGGCTTTAACAAGGATAAGACATTTCAGGCTGGTATCAGAATTTAGACTGTCATTAAAATGCAGACACAAGTAACAACTTTGATCTCTGTAATGATATCAGGTCAACGATTCCTCGCATAAAACTGCTGATTTGCTATGGTTTGCTTGACCATCATACAAAATTCCCTCTTCTCCTTCAGTTTTACACACATTGACTCACAAATGCAGAAAAGTACAGCCTAGCGAGGCAGGTAAGCATTGAGAAACATTTTCAGATCAAGAGTTTCATCTGTGTATATACAGAGTCTAAAATTAGTATTACATTCATATCAGTGCAGTCAGGCTTTTGGTTTCGTCGACGAGACCGTAACCAGCCAATCACATAACATCGGACAAGATGCAGCGGGACAGCAACCCTGACCTTACCCTAAAGCATGGCATACTTTGTCGTCCACTCCTGAGCTAGTTTATTGTACCTGACAGAGTACAGCCAGGTTATATACAATCAATCACCCAGACTGGGAGGACAAGTGTCATTTTATCAGGATTTGGTCATTGTAAAGCACACAAAGGAGAATTTCACCTTGTAACATCTGTTTTGTAGATTCGTGCGATCTCTGGCACCAGTGGGTCATCAGGGTTCGGGTCACATAGAAGTGAGCAAATGGAGAGAAGAACTGCAAAAGAGATGATCAAGGTTACCTAGTGAGGTAGTTTGTTTACCCACAGCAGGTAAAATCCTGTCCACCGGTCATTTTCTGTGTTGTCTGATACAGCAGCTACTGGAAATAGGCCAAGTGCACCTGATGATTTGGACACCTATTTGACAAACCGTCTGACACACCTTTAGAGATCGTGAGTGCAGGAGACCACTGTGATCTGAGAATATCCAGACAGATACTGCCGTTACTATTAATATTTGGGTGGTAAATTCTCGTTGTAAATGCGACCTGCGGAGACACAAAAGAAAGAACACTCAGAAAAAAAGCACTGGTTTCAGAAGGCAGCTCTGTAGATGCAAGCCTGTCACGCATCTGGTTCAACTTCTGGAAAAACAGGTCTGACGCGTGAGCTTTCAACAAACAACGTTTGTGATTACAACCCGCCAAACTCAAGCGTCCATTCGCCCCCCGTCCCCTCTGCAATTACAGCAGACAGCTCCCGCAAAGCCACAGATTAGCCATTACCGCTGCTGACAGGTGTGTTGATAGTGATGCCAGCAACTGTAGGTTATTTACATAAAAGTAGTTGCTTCTCCTAAGCATCCCGAATAAGAGTGTTTAAGAAAATGTTCCAAGATAAACACCAGGTTTCAGGTGTGCTTAATCTCACCTTGGGTGGTTTGAAAGGATAATCTGTTGGAAAATGAATTGTCAAGAAGAAAACTCCCCCCTGATATGGACTGTCAGCCTGAAAAAGAGAAATTTGTCTACGTCAGGAGAGCACGGGTGACAACCCCGCCCCCCCCAGCCACACATTTTCATCTGAACCAGCAAATTCAATTTTTTAGCAGCCAAAAAACCCTCCGACATGTGGCGACGCCTTTAAAGGGTCAGGGTTCAACACTTGTCATGAAACAGCTACTTACCGGTCCCATGATTGTGGCTTGCCAGTGAAACACTAAAGAGAAAAAAAGAAAGAGAAAAAAAGTAAAGTTTAGAAACACAAATATGACAGAAATGTGAACCAACAAGAAAAACCTAAAGGTAATTTTAAACCGATTATGGCTGTATTCTCATACATACATGCTTAATGTAATTATCCTTGGCTGGGAAGACCTGTTCTCAGCACCACTACTTTTAACGTTTTCTACGTCACCTCCTGCGGCAGTACGCTGAATACATATTTAGACGCAAGTATACGTGCTCTTACACCAACTTTTACGAGCATTAAACCCAGATCATTTCAGTTAATGACCAAATTTGTACCGGCATTTCCTCTAGGGTCTGTTAAACATTTCCAAGTACACTAAAAGGTCATTCGTTAAACCAGGAAGTAAAAATTCCTGTTGTTTTTTTGTGATTTCTTCCCACTGTGACCAATAATAATTATATTGTTTGCCCTCTGTAGGTAATTGGCCTGTGTATGTGATTCACAGGAGTTTCCAAACATGTCTGTACAACAGTCAATTTCATGTTTGAATTAGTAAACCAAAACTACTACAACTGCCACTACACGCACGCACAAGAATGCCAAGAATTTTTCACTGTGAAACAAAGGGTGCAGGTTTCTTTACCGTGGTAATGTTTAATATACCGTAAAAATATGTGCACTTACTACAACATTGGTCAGATACTTACGGTCATCGCCCACTGGGCCTGCTGAGCACTGAGATGGAGGGTCGCGGGACAGGTCAGCGAGCTCCTGTAAAGAAAAGGGCTTTATTTCCACCAACACATTGACAAATGTTCCAACACTAGAGCCATTCCATCTGAGACACGTGCCGTGGCCGACATTCAATATCCCGGCTGTAAACACTATGAGGATCTGTCAGGGGAGGTGCTATATGAGAAGTTGTGTACTACAACCATTTCACACCCCCCCTCTCCCTAATGTTGCCTCTTGTAAATCCAAAACCACAGCAGCCAAGGTGGCAGGCTGGCCGAGTTAAAGGCAAGATGAACACGCAGCATATATCCTACTGCCTGTTATTTTTAGTTCTGGAGCTACTTTAGGGTGATGTTGAGGCCGCTGCCCCACCCAGGCCTGCAAACACACACCATTTTACAAACCAGTTGAGGGACCTCAAGAAGGGTTCTAGTGAAGAGGCAACAGTGTGTGGAACTTTGGTGTCGCCCTACAGTCGACGAAATAGCCCCATTTAGGTACCAGAGTACACGGTGTGGACAAGACCAGGAACGAACGCTTTCACGTATTAAGGAAGTGCATCACCAACACAATTCAGGCTGCCAAAAAACACTGTGCGCCTGATATGAATCATGGGTTCTGATAGGTGGTTGGCAATAAAGGAAATGCTTTTAAAAAAAACATTCGATAGCACCTGGTGTCGACGGGAATTGCGTGAAGAACGCTGTTGTGAAGTCAGACAGCTTAGCAACATATGCGTGGTTATGTAAAGGTATGGTGTGTTGGGCAATTGGTGCGGCCTTTTCGAAGTCAAGCCAGACTAACCGAAACTACCATCTATCGTAGGATAGTTGGTCAGTAGCGACGATAAACACGGGGATATATTAATTCGCTCAACTGAAAACGCACTGAAAAATAGTTTACTGCCGACACTTCTAACGAGCTTGAGTGAGTTACCCTGTTGGGCGGCTAGCACGGAAATAATGCGGTTAGCTAACACTGAGCTAACAACGATTCCCTACCTTGTTAATCCTTTTTAAAGCCATCCTCTCACGAAGTTTCTCTCTTTTGATTCGGCCTTCTGTTTTATCCAAGCAGTGGTGGGCAGCTGTAATATGCCAGAAAGACTCTCCGTCAAATTTCTTGACTCTAGGCGAACTCGACGGCCTTCCTTCGAAGACTAACGTAGTTAGCTAGCGAGCGAGCTAAAACTACGTACGCTCGGAGGATTTTCTTTTTAAAGTTAGCTATTACTCGGGCTGTTTCCGCGGTAAGACGGAATATACGCTGTCGTCCAACGCTTTAGGTTGGTGTATTTTCCGTTTCCCTAATCGAAATACGAAAAGTGCGTTTTCCAAATGCAAAAACCCAGAAGACAGAGGTCCTTTTCATTGGGCTTCAACCGCTGCCGGTACACAACTAACAGGCGACGGTGTGAATTTGAGGCTTTATCCGGGGGGCGGTGCTTGTGGCGGCTGAGTGACAGGTGGACGGAGGCAGCGGATTGGCTGACAACCTGTAAAAAAAAACAGCACAAATAGTCAGGACGTGTCAGTGTTACAGGTGTTACACCTGTACCGGGCTGATCAGGTCGGTACTAGAAACCAAATTATTTTATCTCATCAAACACACACACCTGAGGACCGATACGCTGCCCGTGGACTGAGATGATGGTGCTTGTTCACAGCTGATGTTTTAAACGCTGGAAAGTCTCACATGTAGTGAATTACATTAATTGGTGCTTTTTTTCCCCCCTTTTTTTAAACTCTAACTACTGGTACTTACACAGCTGGTACACTTAACCTATCTGGTTAAAAAGTCACAGCATCGCTAAGGTAAAATAGCTTTAGTATATGCTCATACAGATACCGGTACATGTTTAAAAAGTTTGAACTAATAATAATGTAAATTCAGTTTGTCTCTCCTCAGGAAAATCAATTGGTAATTTTGATATTAACATAGAAAATAATACTATTTAAAAAAAAATTCTCTCCAGGTTTAGGCTATAAAAGGTATGTTTATTCTTTTCATCGAACATCTGTTGTTTTTTATTCATCAAAGAACTATGGCAAAATTCACTGTTGAGTGTATGAGTGGGGGGATATGAACCATAATTAAAAAAACAATTGCTACATTTCTTCAGTATCCCACAGCTTTGACAAAAATGTCAAGTGATACTAACAGAAATGACAATTTTGTAAATCTAGTAAACAATTATCTTTAACTTATTTGTTGAATCTAGAGGCAAGACAATTGTGATTTACACATAATTTGCATCTTTTTTCAACCTTTTTATAATTGTTTCCTTCTCAAATGTTAAGCTCATTCACCATATCCAGTCTCTGTACATACGATTGAAGCACAGTCTGTACACGTTATTAAATGAGAGGAGGCAAATGTGCTTCGTTATTAAATATGGTGAAATATCCTTTCCAACTCCTTCAAGGCACTGATGCAGGGCAGCGGGTCTTCGGGGACTGTCGAGGGCCAGTTTCAGTCTGGGGCCCATCCAGGTCCAAGTCTCAATCACTGTAAGACTGTAAGAGAATCGTCATTGTCTTCTAAGTTCCCTTTTAAGGATTTAACTTCCGTCTGGCTAATAAAAAGGCTCGTACTGCAGGAGTCATGTGATTTACATCTGCTCTGTGATCCGGGTGCCTCCCTGCAACTTTCACTTTCGTTATCATCACTTTGTGGTACACCATTAGGTTTAAAGTCTGTTTCCCTAATCTCTGCTGGGCTGTTGTGATCCGCTGCGTCAGAAGATGATGGCAGTGGCGACTCTCTGACACCCTCCTCGTCTTTTTTGTCTCCACTGGGGCTGAAATGATTGTGGTCGTCCCCCTGAGGTTCTTCTGGCCGGTGATTTGTCCCACCACGGATCTCCATCTGCTCCTCAGTAAGATCAGGCACGGCAGGGGGGGGTTGTGTCTCCTGGGACGCCTCGTTGTCCTCATTCTGATGCTTCTCTTGGACCGGGGGCTCTGCCTCCGCAGATGGAGCCCCACCTGAAGCCTGGGCCCTGCCCGGAAAGGTGGGACGAATGGGCTGGTGGCACATGGGACACGTCTCCTGCACGTATAACCACTTGCGGAGGCAGTTGCCATGGAAGAAATGTCCACAGTATGTGATCACAGCAGAGCTCATTTCCTGTGAGAAAAGACACGTTTTATCAGTTAAAATGAACACATAATGGACGAGTCCCTCCAACAAAATAAAAAAAAAATGCCAAAATGAACTCAAATTCAAACTGGAACTCAAAAAAAGCAGCTCCCACAGCGGCAAACAAAAGGTGTAACAATGCCACTGCAAATATGTAACCGCTTGTGGAGTGTAAGTGGAAGAACAGGAAGAATATGCTGGAAGTACCTTATACACACACCTTTGTGTGCACCTATAATAACAGCAGCTGTCGTAAAAACGAAAGCAGGTGGACCCACAAGACTAGTTTTGTGTCCTGTCTCTATGCTAGCGTCAGCTTTGCTCTGCAGTATTCTCTGAAACCTAACCTATCCAGGTTTTAGACGGTGCCGACAGCCGACCTGCCCACCACAGCCCACAGTGTAAAGCACCTGAAAGCAGATGGAACAGACGTCATTGTGCTGCAGCAGCTGGTGGGTTGTGGCTCGGGGGAGGGAGTTGATCTTCTTAGCTGCCTCCTGTCTGAGCAGAAAGCTCCTCCAGCCAGACTGAGCGCGGAGCCAAACGTTGAAGTACGAGTGGATGATGATGACAGAAGCCCCCATCCAGCTCCATTCCCCAAACAGGGACTCCCAGGCTCCGTAGGCCACCACGCAGAGCGCCACCAGGAACTCCAGCACCCTGCTGATAGCGTTTACCCAGTAGATCACTTCGTCTAAGCTCTCTATGGGGTCAGTGCGAAAGAGTTCCACCATGAAAAGGGAGTAGATCAGCATGGTTCCTATAACCTGGGCGGAAAGAAATATTTTCATTGAGAATTGAGCCCAGTTTTTCTATTAGAATTACTAGCATTCATTAACATTTTATTTACCGGTACATTACTTTTTCAGCTTGCTATCCCTTTTTTAAAAAGAAACTCGTACAGTTCGTACCTGAAGGGACGTCAACATGCAGCTGGAAACCAGGATCAGGAGCCAGAAGTCCATATGGAAGAACTGGGAGATTTTATAAGCCATAAACACAGGAAAAACCAGTAGAAGCAAACACATGCTGAGGCCGCGAAAGTGTTTCCACACACTCCTAAAACAGAAATTATTCTTCGTTAAAATACAAGTTATGTAAATATAGGCTCCGGGAAATTTCTGTCTCAGCAAGTTTGCCGAAAATTGATTGACAGTACCTGTTTCGGGAGGCACCCAGCGCCAAAATAACAGGATCTGCGATTTCAATCATTGACTGCAGAGTGGAAGTCACAACGATGAAGAGGATGATACTGAGGAGAAAGGTGCGCTGCAGCGTCTGCATATCCAGCAGGCCCGTCTGGAGAGCGAGCAGCAGCAGGGTGACGCCTTCAGTCACACCTCTGAGGACATGAGCAGTGAGGATGTCATCACAGAAAAAAGCCCACTAGAGCACAAAGTTCAAAGGTCATGACCATTTCGAAGAAAACCTACTTTTCTATACAATAAAAATAGTGTTTAGTCCTCTAGACCGACACTAAAGCTCTCACTGTTATGTAAACAAGGTGGGGAAATCTTTTAAGAACCTCCACCCTCGACCCCCAATATTAATCCTGAATTTCCGGGAAATGTTTGGCTTTCAGTCACGCCGAGGTTTGGCGCCACCTAGTAGTTGACGACGCCATCCCACAGGGAAGGAAAAAATCCCCCTTGAAATTCCCCTGGCTTTGTACAGTTTCATCATTCTGACAGATGAAACTTAACTTTGGAATTTTCTTTTTTACAGAATTCCTTTTTAACACTGTGCAGCCTTGTCGAAAGCTGTTCCGAGCTAAAATTAGACCAATTCTTGAGTAGAAAGTAGTGAACTGGTGATAAACTAATAGTGAAATGACCTCACCTGTGCATGACATTTTCATTCTGAACGGCTGCATAGCCTCCCAAGTAGAACTTGCATAGGTTGAGCAGTCCGAGAGCAAGATAGGACACCACGAAGGTCAGGCCCAGAAGAGCGTATGGAGTGGCACAACACTCAGAGACACTGGATGTTGAAGGGGAAAAAGTAAATGGGTGGTCTGAAAAGGAGACCCACAAACAAGTGGAATCTTCCACACTTTACAGCACCTTGTGAGCAGGAAGAACAGAATTCCCTGATGGCCTAATGAGGCATTTCCATTCATGGTGTCTGAGCATAGCTGCACGATGAACAGAACAAACCAGAAGACGCTGAAGAGCACTGGGACGGCAAACTGGTTCCACAGAGAGATTCCAACTGCAAGAAGCCTGTACAACTCAAACACCTGAAGAACCAACAGACGCAAAGTACGCATGAGAGAAAACCTAAATGAACGTGAGCAGAACTCAAACAAAGGCGCCTTTTCAAACAGTGATTTTTCAGAGAAGAGTACCTCCACGTGCACAAGCTCTAAATAGGCAGCCCTTGCCAGACGATATGGCAGAAAGAGATGCGAGAGGAGGAAGACAGCGGCTCCCGCCCCCGTCAGTCCCATGGAGAAGGTGCTAACGGTTAACAGGGTGGGACGAGGAACGGCGCAAAATCTGGCCAGCAGGGGGAGGAGGTGAGCCGAGAAGAGCCACACCTTCCTGGTCTTCATGAGGAAGGCACACAGGGTGCTGAGAATAATCTGACCTGCACACAAACGTGACAACAGCAAAGGTAAGCGTGGGCAAAAAGACGACTTTCTGCTTGTTGCAAATCAGGTTTGCTGAGAGACTCCAAGATTTTTCAGGTTGATTAATGATCAGACTTGAGGTGTCATGTTACAACTTGAAGCGGGGACGCTGGTTGTGGTCCTGTTTTTAGTATTCCCCAAACACTGCCTTAGAAACTACTTCTCTTTGGAAACTGAATCACTTCCTGCCCTTGCTGCTGACTGTTGGACTTTTGGGATACTGGCCCCTGATGATGATATCAGAATCATCACAATCATCCATGACAAATTACAGAGTAAATTTCAGTTCCAGGAAAGTGGGTTAAAAACACAAAACTGAGAAAAAGAAATTATTTTCCATTAATAACATCAGATATGACAGTGTTAATGTTCGTCATTGCAGAAACAATCTGTTGAAGGCCAGGGAATCGAGGTACACTGGTCCTTCATAATCATATTGCAGCTCCTCACGAACATAATCCCTGTAACAGGAAAAAAAACATTTATTATTATTAGGCTGTATTTTATCACACGTGGGATTAAAAGTACACGGTGACAGTGACTGAGTACTTTACTCAAAAAACATCATGGACTTTATAAAAAAGAAAGAAATGAACAAAGGAAAGGCCCATGTTAGCTCAGCTTTGTCAATGTACTATTTGCATGGATTTTCTTAAAGCGGTCCAGCTCCATCCCACAGTCTAATCACATACACTCTCGGTTGATTGGAGACTCTAACTATACAGTATCAATACCGTTCCAAAAGTGGTGTTCCTTACTTGGAAATCTGATGCCCCATGTACAGAAGAAGGGCAGCAAGGACATGCAGGTAAAGCGTCACAATGTGTCTCAGCGGGAGAATCAATACAACTACGTTTACCAGGTGACCTGAAACAGAAGCAGAAATTGTAGTTAAATTTACTCAATTCCAGCTTTAACCCTAACATCTTTAAAGTCTTGGACGAACTGACAGGAGAAATGTGAATGCATTCTGTTGTTCGGCTGCTTTAGATTGAGCCGCGACTCTTTATGTTGATGAAATTGATGAAACGCATCTTGATGGGTAAACAGTGAGAGTAAACACACGTCCAGAACAAGCGGTTTGTCCATGAAATGACCTCTCATTACTGTTAAAGCATCAGAGCAGTTCCTAACAGTTTCTGAGCAGAAGCAAACAAGATCAGACCTGTTCTGCAAGAAGACTCAGACAACATATCCTGTTAGTGATCGTTCCACTTCTCATCAAAACTGTCAGAAAACAGTGCCAAGTTTTAATTCTACCATTTATCTAAATAATTTGGTCTGAATGATGATGTATTGTTTCATAACGACCATTGTATTCTATCGGATTAGATTCAAATTCGATTGATGGATTCCTCCTTGTCCTGACAGACTGGGATCAGACATGTCTCAGGAGGTCTTTTTCCCTAAAACCTTACCAATATAATACATGTTCCAGATCAGGTACTTGTATTTGAAGAGCATGTCTTCATTCTTGGCTTTGAGGCGATCCGTTAAGCCTTCTATGTCACATTTATAGAGCAGGTCCAGCACCAGGATGCTGGGCACCCTGAGGGCAACGTTGGCCAGCTCCTCCAGACGAGGCATCTTTGTGACCTTGTACTGACCAGCACGGCTCGCTTGTCACATGCTTATTGTTTCGCCCGTCTTCTTGTCATCTGAAAATAACAACACGTCCTCAAGTTATTACGTGAACCAGAAAGAAAACAGGCGACCAACCAGGCCTTATTTGAGCCGCTAATTCATGGCTTAGCGTCAGGCATCGTTTAACAAAATTCTGCGCATGTATGAAGGCACGGCAACGGCAGACAGTTTGTAGAAGTAGCAAATGGTGAAATGGCAAATGTTGACTTACTTTGCACAGTGACAGACATGACAGGCGAACAGCCATTTCACAGCTCGAGCGTGCTGGTCGCTAGCTTCCACAGCGGCTAGCAGCATGTTTCATATCACTACGCGCCAGGTATTTACGTCTTTTTCGGGGGCTACCTTTCAGGAACAGTTAGAACAAGTCGTAGCAGAGAATGTGAAAAATGTTATTTAAGTTAAAGGATATGAATAAAAGTACACAGTCCAATGCAATGTTATGATTCACTCACGCGGCCATTTCTGGTGACACGCCATCGGAAATCGCACCAATCAGGTTCAAGTATTCCCGATTTCAAATTAAAAGCATATTTTTGGAAGAGAAAAGATCATTTCTACCTAAAACATTTTTTAACGATTTTTTTTTTTCTAAAGTACTAAACAAATTATAAATATAACGAACTAACCTAACCGGAATTAATAAAGATATGAGAACGCTCAAAAGATGTGTAAGTATTTCCCAGAAAGAGATGACTCATGTCTTGTGAAAACGCTGACTCTCTGTTTGTGGTTATCCTTTTGTCTTCTCTTTAACTGTCACGTTGATTAGTTTATATTTGCTTCCAGTCAGGGATTCTTAGATGGGATCCTTAATGTACCTCCCAACTGGGAGCACATCACACAGGACTTGTGAAATACCTTTCTTTAAAAAAAAAACACAAAAAAAACCCCCCATCTTTCATTGCTACAGTTTTATTTTTACCAGATGGTGGTGTGAGATCCCGAATCTCTAAATACACACAGCAAATACAACAGAAAACTTTCAATTTAGCTGGTTTTAAATTCTTATTCATAAGGTTGACATCGCCCTAGGTTCCGGTAAACTGGAAACAAACTTAGTAAGTTGTTAAATCGTAAACAGATCATGTCCAAATGCAGAACCGGTTTGGAAATGCAGATTTGCAGCTTTGAGGTCAACTGAAAGTGTACCAGCTGTTGCAGGAGCAGCAGCGTTTAACTGATATCCTGGTTGATCCTGCCAATCAAAGAGACAGCTTGCACACACAGGATGCACCTGTCACACATTTTTAACCTTTCTGAAATGCAAACTCCCAAAGACTCAGTGAAAAGATGAAATCTAAACTGATTCTGTATAGCATCAAGTAGATTTGTGGCATTAATCAGATCTTGCTACAATTATTTCACATGTTGCTTCAAGACACTTTTCCCAGTGTGTTCCCAACTCTCTTTCATGAAGATGCATAAAGCCTACATTGCATAAACTGCCATTATGTGCTTGAATCACACTTTTTCCATGCTACACAGGCAGGATTTTTGGGAAGGATGGGGGGAGGTGGCATTGAGGACAGGGAGGAGGGAAGTGGATGGATGTCTGGCCCTCTTGGATCCACATAAGCTGCTCGGTGGGTTTTCAGTCGTCACTTTGCTGCAGCAGCCAACGACGATGGAGAAGTCCTTGTGCTTTTTGGCTCTAGCGTTCCTCCTCGGAACGCTTCTGGACACAGCGTTTACGGACGACAACGCCACGACAGATAGCTTTTTAACCTCGACCAACGGGACGACTGCCACCACCGCCGAGCCTGTGACCCTGCAACGAAAGACAGACCCGCCGACTCCAACGACAGCTCCCGGTAAATCAGCCAGCACCACCGTCAGAGCCAAGCCCAACAACAGAGAAGAAGAGGACAGCAGAGAAGAGGACAGCAGAGAAGAGGAGAAAACTAAGCTGGGTAAGGAGTGGTTCGGCCTCAGGCTGTGAGATATAACCCAACCAGAAATTTAGATTAAGAGAATTAATGAATACATTTAAGATCTGTTCTCAGTTTTCATGCATGTTATCAAGGAACCCTGTTGCTGAAGGACAACCAGGACTTCTAATCAAAACTATTTTTTCTTCCCTGCAGTCAAAGTTGTCCTCACATTTTATTCCTAATATGTGTGATTATTAATTCCATTTGAATTATCATAGATTGGGAGCTGGAAAAAATTATTTTTGTGATTTGTGCATAGTGATTCAGGACAGTGTGAGACGCAACAGGCACTGTTTCCGGAGCTGAAAATGAGTCCAAGTTAACCCAATCCTCACTTTTTAAAATTCTCCGTTCAAAAAAAGACTGTTGACCTTAAAAGGAAAATAGGATTATTCTGTTTTGAAAAGATAGGAAGTTTCTGGGATTAATGGGACGATCCTGGCCGGTTCCCAGAATGGCCCGCAGCTGTAAGTCGTGTCCCTGCTGGAGGTCTCTTGGCTCTGGAACTGTAGGCTCGGATTACATCCAAAGCCTGCTCACATTCTGTTTTTGAAGGGGCCTCCGAAACTCCTCTGAACTTAGGAGAACCATTCCACGTCAACTTGGAGCTGTTATCACTCCAGGCAAGCATTTATGGACTGAGAGGAACTGAGAGTTCTTGTGAATTTTACCCCAGCCCGAGCCCCTCCAGACAAGCACAGACTAAGAACCAGAGCAGATTTCATCTAAGTTATTTATCTCTTGCTTGCAGAGTGCCCTCCCCTCGGCCTGGAGTCTCTGCGGGTCGATGACAGCCAGATCCAGGCCTCTTCCTACCAGCGGATGGGTTTGGGTCCACACAGGGGGAGGCTGAATATTCAGGTCAGTTTGGATCTGGAGGAAAAAACAGCCTGCCAGAGAAAGAGAGATGAAACAGGGTTGAACAAAACAGGGTACGACAGTATCATTTCTGTGATCGAATAAGTGGAAGTGCTTCCAGGAGTCCAGCATCAGGTTAATGGGAATCACAGCTGACCTAAAAAGGAAAAACCCTTCCTGTGTAACATGTGTTTCCAGTCTGGCATCGAAGACGGGGACATGTACGACGGAGCCTGGTGTGCCATGCATCGGGACCGACACCAGTGGCTGGAGGTGGACGCCATCCACCTCACCCTGTTCACCGGAGTCGTCCTGCAGGGCCGAAACTCCATCTGGAGGTCAGGTAGTATCTGGATTTTGAGAGTTTTTAGATAAGTAGAGTCTGTTTTCACTCGGTTGAAACGAATAGATCACTGATTTGCCCACCCCGGTGGTCTCTATCGTAGCTGGGATTGGGTCACCACCTACAAGGTCCAGCTGAGCAATGATTCCGTGATCTGGAAACCCTGCATGAACGGCACCGAAGAAGCAGTAAGAATGCTTTTTTTTACCATCTGCTAATATGAAGATGGACGTATGACTGAGCTTTAAACGTAAGAGCATAAAATGAAAACCAAACAAGAAGCTGGAGCCTGAAATGAACCCTGTTTTCTTTTCTCTTCAGGCTTTAATTAGAGTCATATTTCCCCTCCCTGTTGCCAACTTGCTCCTCTGTCGTTCTTTAGCCAAATGCCAGTGTCAGCTAATGTAGCTGTGACCTGCAACAATGCCCGTTAATTAGTGCAGAAATTAAAATGAGCGGCAACAGGAAACACATTTTTGTAGTGCTTCTTTGCTAATTGACTGTTTCTTGCCAAACTGCACAGATTTTTGAAGGGAACCAGAATCCAGAGATCCCAGTTCTGGGGCTCCTTCCTGTTCCCACAGTGGCTCGTTTCATTCGCATCAACCCTCAGACCTGGTACCCCAACGGCACCGTCTGCCTCAGGGCGGAGATCCTCGGCTGCCGCGTTGATGGTGAGCTTCCTGTCGCGCCGACTCAACATTTAGCTCAGCAACAGTTAACTGTCCCTTCAGGCCATCGTAAACACGTTTTGATGGTCGCCTTTGTTTATAGATCCAGGAAACCGCCTCTACTCAGAGGCAGACAGGTCTTCCAAGGACCCCCTGGACTTTAGGCACCATAACTACAAAGACATGAGAAAGGTGTGTGTAGTGCTAATGTCTCTGGGGGCTTCCTGAACTTGACCACTGACAGGTTTCTACTCAGATTTCCTTCACAAATTCCAGATTTAACCCTTTGAAGACTTTGTTTAACCTGTCCCTTCGACCCTAAAAGCTCATGAGATCCGTGAATGAGGAGTGTCCAGACATCACACACATCTATACCATCGGGAAAAGCTACATGGGCTTCAAACTGTACGTCATGGTCATCTCCGATAACCCCACTAAACACGAACTGGGTGAGTGCGCCGCAACCACCTAATTATTTAGCATTTTTAGTCCAGTTGGGACTGAAAAACTGTGTTTTACCGACAACGACCAAATGCATCAGAGTTTATCCTCTTTTCTAACTGGAAACCAGTTAGCTCGGCGCTCACGCTGGCTTTTCTCCTATGGAGGGGGCCTCTCTTGTGTAAACTAGCTGATAAGTGGGTGAAAGGGGAGCCAAAGTAATGCAATTTCCCAGCCGTGTTGTCTGCAAACGCAGGGCTTTTGGAGCCACTCTGACTCAAAATTAAATTAAACGCAGCCTTTCTTATCGGGAAAACCACACAAACATTGTGAGAACGAAAATCCCAACTGAGATGAGAAACCGGAAGAATCCACGAGGACTGGGATTTGTGTATTTTCTTATTTCTTAGCTACAAAATTGCTGCTTCATCAAATGCAGATTCTAAAACTGCATAAACTTGGGGAATCTCAGACACTCGGATTATTGGCTGAGTGCAGAAGGACTGAAAAACGATCCAGATGTGCTTCGGTCTTGTTCACGGATGCCGTGTTTTCATGTTCACTTCATGACCCACATTTACTCTAAAAACTCCCGTTTGCAGGAGAGCCGGAGTTTCGCTACGTGGCGGGGATGCACGGCAACGAGGTCCTCGGCCGAGAGCTGGTCCTCAACCTCATGCAGTACCTGTGCAAAGAATACAAGAAAGGCAACCAGCGTGTCGTCCGGCTGGTGACTGAGACCAGAATCCACCTCCTGCCGTCCATGAACCCAGACGGCTACGAAGCTGCTTATGCCAAGGTGGGAATGAGAAGGCTCTTTCTCCAGGAAACTGGAATCCTCCTTCTTTTTTTTTTTCAAACAGGGCCTCTGTCACGCTTCTGAGTCGCACAAATTGGACCCAGATGCAGACTCCCAAAGCTGCCGCTGTTCAGTAAAAACTGACAGGATAGAGAGGCTTTAAAAGGGTCAAAGTCATAAAAAAGGAAATGAGCCCAGTCAAAACAGAAATGAAAGAGGGGGAAAAAGAATCCCACTGGGAAAACAGTCGTGAGTGCGAATAGAAAATAAAGCAAAAAGGGAAATTTCAGTATTGATTGTGTCTAACCCTAACCCTCTGCAGGGCTCAGAACTGGCCAACTGGGCTGAGGGACGGTACAGTTACGAAGGCATCGACCTGAATCACAACTTTCCAGACCTGAACAACATCATGTGGGATACTCAGGAGAAGGCAGGAGATGCTTCCAAAGTCCCCAACCACTACATCCCCATCCCAGAGTACTACACCCAGGAAGATGCCATGGTAGGCACACCGGCTAAAGCTGCTAACTGGTCAGAACCGGGTAATAACTGTTCTGCTGTCAGAGGCCTTACAGCAGGTTTCCAGTTTAAATTTAGGTCACAGACACGGAGGTTTGTAATTCACGTGTGGAAAAAACTCTTTTAAAAGCTCCAACTACAAGACGGTGTCAAAGCCAAGTGTGCATGGGTTTTTTCCTAGAAACTGAAACTCTTCATTGGGCCGTGTATTCTTCCTTTTCCTTTCCTTCCTAACTGAATTTTAAAGACTAAATATTTATTATAAGAAGAAATTTACAGAGGAAAGGCCAAGACTCTCTGGCATCGCAGCAAAGCTAAAGGAATTCCTTAAATTGCAAGGAAAAATAGTATGAAAAGTGCTTTAATTTGGAAGAAAAAACGAAACACCCAACTTTCTCTGCATATCATAAGAGAGCCGAGGCTCCCGTAAACCTATAGAAGGCTCCTCCATGGCTCTGTCCTGCCAGGTCGCCCCAGAAACACGCGCCGTCATCAACTGGATGCAGGAGATCCCCTTCGTGCTGAGCGCCAACCTCCACGGGGGGGAACTGGTGGTCACGTACCCCTACGACTGCACCCGCGACTGGGCCCCGCAGGAGGACACGCCCACGGCCGACAACGCCTTCTTCCGCTGGCTGGCCACCGTCTACGCCTCCACGAACCTGGTCATGTCCAACCCCGACCGCCGCATCTGCCACTACGAGGATTTCCAGCAGCACCACAACATCATCAACGGGGGAGCCTGGCACACCGTTCCCGGCAGTGAGTCGCGCTCGCAAACGTGGCATTTTCACCGCCGCTGCTCGTGATATCCGCTCCTTGGACCTCAGGCATGAACGACTTCAGCTACCTCCACACCAACTGCTTTGAGGTGACGGTGGAGCTGTCCTGTGACAAGTTCCCCCACGCCAGCGAGCTTCCCATCGAGTGGGAGAACAACAAGGAGTCGCTGCTGGTTTACATGGAGCAGGTCAGTGGGCGCCGCCGCCTGTCCCAGTGGAGAAAAAACGGGTTCCGGCTGTTTTTCCGCACGGTTTCAGCCTCTCCGCCGTCTCGCCCAGGTTCACAGAGGCATCAAAGGTGTCATCAGAGACAAGGTGACTAAAAAGGGGATACCTGACGCCATCGTTAAGGTGGAGGACCACGACCACGACATCCGGTCAGGTGAGCGTCTCCATCTTGCTCAATTTGGAAACATCCAACCGACTTTTTCTCAGGTTTGTTCCCCGGGCCATCGAAATGTTGACTGTATTCCTAGAAAAAGGCAAAACATTTTTCTAAGTATCTCGAATGGCCTCCTGGGAAACGTAGTTTCATATTGTTATCTGATTTTCTGTGACCGCAGCCGCTGACGGGGACTACTGGCGGCTGCTGAACCCAGGCGAGTACAAGGTGGTGGTCTGGGCAGAGGGCTACCTTCCCACCATGCGCCGGTGCCACGTTGGAATGGAGGCACGGCCGACGATCTGCGACTTCGCGCTGACCCAAACGCCCCTCCAGAGGTTGAAGGACATCCGGGCCAACGGAGGAAAGATCCCCAGGGACCTCCAGCTGCGTCTCCGGGCTCTGAGGCTCCGGAAGCTTCGTGCCAGCACCAAGGCCATCAACCGTCGCCGGGAGCAGCAGCAGCAGCAGACCCGGCGGGCCCGGTCAACCGGAGCCAGGAGAGCATGAGCACGGACGGGACGAGGGGCTTCCAGATGGGCTGGAAGGTGGTTTCTTCACTCCAAACTGAGAAAAACTGACCTCTGGGAACAACAGCAGGTTCCAGTGAATGTTAAATCAACGTTAAAGGGCACTCACCCTTTCCTGAAATGTTTGTCTCCAGGACAATTTTTGTGCTAACCAAAAAAGTCACTTTTTTTTTTTTTAAACTGGGTTTTCCAGGATGTACACAGAGTTTAGGACAGAGATAAATGTTGTTTCTTTTATATTACAGTTGGTGTTGGCTGATTATCTATAAGGAGACGGATTGAAAATGTGTGTCAGCTGGTCTGATATGTGACGTTTCTGTCCTTAAACGCCTCTTTTTCTCTGAGCAGGACCATAAAGTCTCAAATCAATATCACTTGTTTGTGTGGTTCTTATGGAAGAGTCGAAATTTAGGATGATTTTAGCTGCTGCTGGTGGTAAAAACGTCAGTGATGGATCCTTAAAATCATGAACAAAGGTTAAAAGATGAGTGAAAGGTGCAGAAAAACATGCAGAAGAAACATTTCCGCGCGTCAGCGCCCCCTAGCGTCCGGCTGTCTTCAGGAAATAGATGTTTCAGAATAAATTCCAAAACACTGAGAGGTCAGCACTGCAAAAGGAGTTATCTTCTTTATTTTGGGTGGTAATATGAACCTTTTTATATCATTATGGGAGTCTTTGTTAAGAGAGTCAGAGCAAAACTTCATTCTTGTCCTCACCTCGCCGGTTCGAGCCAAAACTAAGAACGTTCTATTATTCTACAACAGAATGTGTATGGAAAAAAAGCAAACAGGTGAAAGTGACAGATCAGACAAGGCTCACCCTTTCACCCTTGGTCAGGACTGTTCCTCTGGGAGAAGAGATAATGATTCTCCCAAAGTGATCAGTGGCTCCTGGCCTGAAAGGAGAGCAGACACAACCTGTGAGGTGCACATTTTGAAGTGTTAGCTGAGGTAAACCTGGCGAAGCGTCCTTGTAAATGGACACAGGGCCGTGTCATAAGCTGAGAATGAATAAATCACATCCTGATTTTTTTTTAGCTTAGCAGAAACGGCTTGCTTGCAAATAATAAATGCATCTACAGTTACGTATGCAGTCCACTATTTAGTTATGTGGTTCAATCAACGTAAACACAGATGAGATAAAAGCGTCTATTTGGATGTTAGTGTAAAATCCAGCAACAGTTTGCTGACTGGTTGTTGTTACAAAACACACAACCCCGCCTATTTTCTGTTATTAAGCTGTTTCATACAAAAAAAGAAAACCGTCTATTTCAAGCTAGGCAGCTGCTACCTTTTAATGGAGGCAGAAAATAGCATATTTTCAACCAATTCTTTTTAGCATTGATTCACTGGAATTCTCGGCTCACGTTCAACTGCAGAAAAACGCTCACGCGACATATTTTGGCATCTGGAAGCTCAGAAACACCATCTTCAGATAAGAGCCTGCGTGAAGGCTGGTTCAGCGTGCCAACACCTGTAGAACAGCTGTTCTGCAGGCGCCACGCACGGCCACCAGCCTAGCATCGGCACGCGTGCCTGGATCAACAGTTCACATTAAAGTTGAGAAAAAAAGACAAATAATGACAGAAAATGATTGACCTGGATCAATACTCGTCACGCTGTTTAATGACAGATAATCCTAGGAAGTGATTTAAACATTTTAATGTAATCTTATAACAGCGGGATTCTGTTAGCTTGATAAATGTGGCAAAACGAGGGCGTGAACAAAAAAAAGGTGAGAGGAACCAAACCCCAAGTGATGGCAGAGGCGTGAAGCTAAAGGAGGACGGACAAGGTTCGCATGGCCATGACAGCGTCGAGGAGCAGAAAAAGAGGAGCGTCCATGAGGAGGTCCTGGAGTTCAGAAGGTGTGAAGCAGAGAAGAAGCACCTGTGAGGTGGGGAGGCGAGAGCAGCGTGGACGGCGGAGGACACCGGTAGCATCCACAGGAGGCAGGGCCTCGTTCTCCTCCAGCTGGGTACTTTTAAAAGGAGCGCTGAGCATCCAGGTTAGTGTTTCTGTTTCATATCCGGCCAAGCTGCAGCTCGATTCTAATGCCAAGTTGCCCCTGCGGGGGCATTACCTTTAATCCTTCTTCTCAGGTCTGGATGGAAGGACCCGACAGTTCTGGGGTCGGTCCTCCGTTGGTGACGTTTGCAGGAGGAGACGCCGAATGTGAGTAGATTTAAAGTTAAGGCTACTAAGATTCCTGTTTTCAGGTTCGTGTGAGGGAAATATAACACCATAGCTGGAGTCTTTGCACCCGCATCAGACGAGGAAAGATTAAAAATCCTGGAAACTGGGCAGGGCTGGCCGTGGCCTCGGCGCCCAGGTGTGCGGTGCAGGGTTCTTTGGCAGCTAAAACTTGGGCTGGTAAAGGGCCACGCGTCCGCTGAGGCAGCCGGAGGCCAGCTGGCAGTGGGTGGGGGAGAACTTGGTGGTGAGCACCACGTCGCTGTGCGAGTAGATGGAGCGAATCTCC
The DNA here is from genome assembly GCA_000180735.1 of Tetraodon nigroviridis. NCBI lineage: Eukaryota > Metazoa > Chordata > Actinopteri > Tetraodontiformes > Tetraodontidae > Tetraodon > Tetraodon nigroviridis. Next base: position 95,387 of record CAAE01014634.1, on the reverse strand, counting down.
CTGAGGCAGCTGGTCTGGACGGGCAGGCAGTCGGCCAGCTCGCCGCACTTCTGGTCGAACGCCAGCAGGCGCACGCCGTAGCCGTACGGGGAGCAGATGAGACGTCCGTCCGGGCTGAAGCACAGCTCTTTGATGTAGCCCCTCCCCACGTTAGCCTCCTCGATGTAGTGGGTGAGGCGCAGGGAGCAGCGGGGTGACACGAGCAGGCGGGTGGGCGCTCCCTCCTGGAACTCATAGACACACGTCCACTGGAGGAAGACGGGAAGAAGCGGAGACGCACCGTCAATGTTGAATCTGCCCTCCTACAATAGTCCGTTAGCGCCGTTAGCATTTGTTTAAACAGGCTAGCAAAGATTCTGCAACAAACATCAGGGTTAGCTTCTCAAACTGACCACCAGTAGCGGTCCTTTACCGATCGAGTTAGCTAGCATGCTAACAGACCGGTCCAGGATCAAATACCGACTCTTGTACCTTTGCGTGGCTAACCTCAATGCTAGCTAAAGAGCCAGAGTTCAGCATTTCTTACATTCCACCGGCTAGTAAAACAGTTCTGAAGAAGATTCTCCGGGATCACGTGTCCGTCAGGCCTGATTTTCTCACCTCCTGGTCGTCTGTGTTGCTGGAGCATCGGATGAGGGTGGCCCAGCCTTTAGGATGGAGCTGGAGCGACGTGATGCAGTTTCCTCGGTCACGCTCTCCAGGGATCTCTGGGGTCAAGACCTCCAGGCTGTTCCTGGGAGAAAGGCCTGCAAGGACACATGCGGTCAGCTCCACCTGGGTGAGCCCGCGGGTGGACGTTACGCTCCGCCGACCTTCTCGAGGAGGATGGGTCTTGCTGGAGTCGTTTCCCTGGCGAGGAGTTCCAGCCGATCTGGATGCCGATGTGCCTCCGTCTGCGATTCCAGAATAAGGTCACATGACTGAGAAAAGTGGAATCAGCACAGCGACAGGAAGACTTGTGTCTTTCCCATACCGGAGCTGAGGGGCGTCCGCCGGGCACGGAGCATCCGGTAGCTGCCCACCTCGAGGGACTGAGTGAGGTCCAGGTCGTGGAGGATGAGCAGATACCCTGAGGAGGTGGAGATGAGCATCTTGGAGCAGTCGGGGGTCAGACGCATCCTCATCAGGTAGCGGGTGTGGAAGAACTTTTTGTACGGGCAGCCGTCCTCTGTGAACCTGAAGGGGCCGGACAATCACGCAGTGGAAACGGCATTTTGAGCGAGACGCGCCGACGGGTGCCAACCTGTTCATGTCCCAGGTGATTACGTTGCCATCGAAGCCCGACGTGACCAGGAGACGAGTGTTGGTGTCGTACTCTATGTTCTTCACCCAGCTGGCGTGGCCGTGCAGGGAGCACACCTTTGAGTTCAATTTCCGCAAGTCCCACAACGCGATGGTGGTGTCGTCGGAGCAAGTGGCAAACAAACGATTGTCCAGGAACCTGCAGGTCGCCATGGAAACAACACAGGGGGACTGTCAGGGGAGCCGACGTAGGATTTCGATCACCGAGGGCTGAAAGGAACCCCACCTGATGTTGTTGACGCAGTCCTCGTGGGCCTCCGTCAGGGTTTTGATGTGTTTGGATGAGATGGGGTCAAAGAGGAGGACCTCGGTCTGCTCACAGGCCACAGTCAGCACGGATCTGAGCACAGGACCAGGTAGGTGAGAAGCCTCCAGCTGCAGGTGCAGCTGCAGGTGCAGGTGGTGCATCTGCAGCTGCCTGCAGCCCAAACAAGCTGAGCCAGACTGGCCGCAGATGGACCCGCTTGGTCCGCCCGGTACCTAACCCTGGAGGGCGGCCACCTGCTCGGGAGCTTGCGGCCAACGTTTCGGTTCGTTTAAACAGTAGATTACACATCCATTGAACGGCTGATTTCACGCGTGAGCCGCGGAGAAGGCGGTCTTACCCGTCGGGGGAGTACTCCAGATTGAACACGGCTCCGTGCGTCTGGGTGCTCAGGTTGACAGACTCCACGGCCGAATTCATCGAGCAGTACAAACTAGTCATTGTCCTAAAGTTGTCCCTCGCCGGGTCCACAAACACCCCTCGCCTGGTAGGCCTGCCCTGCAGCCATGAAAACAGGCTCTTCCCTCGGCGGAGGTCGGCGCTCAGGTCCCCGCCGCTGCCCGACCGCGGCGCGGAGCCAGTCTCCGCTTCCCCCGGACACGTCGCGTTAGGTTCCGCCGGTCCGCCGCCGTCTCCCAGGGGCAGAGGAGAGCACACCCGGACGATGTCACCCTCCGCGTCCGAGTCGGTGCCGCTGTGGGGCCTGCCCTGCGGCTCGTCGGCATCGTCGCTGTCGCTCGGGTGCTCCGAGCTCATTGTGGATGCTCCGGCGTCCACGGAGCCGTCTGGATCTCAGAGCTGTCGGACTCCGGTCAACTACCAGGCATAAAAACCAGCGTTGAATTCCAGCGGTTCACCGCGCCATGGCACACGGTTTTATCTGCATTATGTTAAATTGGAAAAAATAGAATTTGTTGTTCCACTTGGCAGCGCCTTATCGTCGCTCGCGCAAAAGCGACCGGAACCTGGGACAAAACTTTCAAAATAAAAACACGCATTTATATTTCTAGAATAAGTGGTGGTTTATATGTAACACAAACATTTAAAATGTAACATAACACATTTGAATACGATATAAATTTATGTTAGAGCTTATTTTGATATTGGATTGAAAAGGATAAAGCTTACCGAATATGTCTGTACTATTATTTTGTTTTATTGGAAACGGAATTAAAGCATTTTAGTTCGGGTAACTTGCTCTATTCCCCAGTACCCAAAACAAACGCAAAATCGTAAGTATGACGATCTTCCGCTTCCGCATCTGGTTTCTACGAGCGACGCTTAAACTAACTACCGCCACCTGCTGGCTGGACTCGTTAACTGTCGGCACACTTGGGTATAAAATATTCACTATTCCCAAAAGGTGGTGCTTTTGCTTGTTTTTTTTAATACACTGAAGTCTTGTAATTTACCCCCCCCCCCCAAAAAAAAAAAATCAAGAGCCAGGTTTTTTAAATTTTTTATTGATTTTAGCATTTCAACTTAGCGTAACAGTTACAGGTGTTACTCATTTAAGGCAAGATTAGTGTCGGGTGACGGGCCTCCAAAAGCTTGACTCAGACTTTAGAAACCAGTAAACTATGATTCTAAAATAAAAAGGAAATCCAAAACGTGCAAGTTCCCCTCTAATTACATTACAACAATGATGTCGAGCCCAAAAGTGCAAAGAGGCTGCAAATACAGTTATTTTGTTATAAAACCATTTTAATTAGCAGCTTTCCAGTTTTTTAAATGTTTTTAGGAAACACCCTCTGGTGTCCAGGACAGAAAATACATAGCTTGCATAACTTGTGCTGTTTTATTTTTAAAATACTCATCCAAAATGAATTTGTGAGAGGCCATCTCCATGACAACAGACTGTATTTAAACTGTGAGCTTTGTGCTACCTGTGTGTGTGATCCTTTTAGTGCTTCTTTCTGTTATCTTATTTACAAAAGCTGCATTTAATTGTGTTTTGCCAAAGTAATTATACAGCAAACAGGATTTCAATCTGCAGACCTATCCGTCAGCCTGTTGGTTCCCCTCAGCGGCTGATCTTGTAAACCGCGTCGCCGACATGCAGGACGCCCGTCCTCTTGACGGTGTGCAGCTGTCCAAAGAGTGGAGACGATTTGTAGATGTGCTTCTCCGACGGCTTGCAAAGGCGGTAGCTGTGAGATCAAGACAGAGATCTCACTAAAATGACTCAAATTTGGAATTAAAACTTTACTCGATAACGCTGGAGGGCAGCTTTTACCTTTTCAGCGTTTGCAGAGGCTCCTTCCTGCTGATAACACCTGTCTCGGGGTCAACCGTGGTGAAAACACACCTGGAAGCAGACAAGCGTTTATACATACTCAGCAGTGCCCTCTTTTTTTCCATAACCAACACGCTTAAATTGAGGGATTGTGAGCGTTACCGTCCACACGACATTAAACGCTGCAGTCTCACGCTGCCAATCTGGATCTCCTCCCACGAGTCCTGAGGAGAAATAAATAACAAAACAGTTGGTTCTTTGAGATGGAGATGAAATTAGTCCACACAGAGTATTAGTCAGACACAAAGGGCCCAATGATCCTTTCACCCACACAGGAGGAGAAGTACAGGGTGAGAACCTCTCGTCTCGGCGTGAATCTGGGGAATATTCTGTTGTATCCGGGTCATAAATACCTCTGCGAATGGCTCGCAGTCGCCAATGACGATGTTTGGACGGAAACGCTCGGCGGTGACGCCCTTCTCTAGCCTGCCGCTCAGATCTTGCAGGGAGGCCTCGGAGAGCAGCATCACAGGGCCCACGTCTGGATACGCCACCTGATCGGTCAGCAGGCAGCGAGCAGCAATGGAGGAATGCAAATGAACCAAGATTTAAGCAGGAATATATCAAATAATAAAAAGTACATTCAAGTAATAATAGTAAGTCCTGCATATACGGCTGCTCACGTCGCATCGTGGAAAAAAAGGCTCGTTCTCGGTGGAACACCTGGTCCTCATCTCAGGTTCAAAGTGCACCAGGCGAAAGGTTCTCTCTCCTCCCAGATAACGAGAGAGCCAGCGGGAAGCCTCTCCGCCACAGTCCCGACCCTGGACGTCAGTCTCAAACACTCTTCACAGGGGAACAAAGCAGTGGGATGAAAGTGTCACTTTCTAGCAGATTATGAGGCAACAGTTTGTGTTCTGGTGCAGTTTTAGGCTGCAGCACAAAACATGACAACTGTTTCCTGCAGAAGTACTCAAATGACTCAGAAATAGGCAAATGACACTGAAGGACTCTGTGCCATGACCAGCATGGGTTCAGCAAGCGTGTGCAAGACCTGCAGCTGATGACGGGATTCTCCGGCTGGTGGATGGGGACCTGCAGATCCTCCATGTCGGGTCCGCTCAGGCGAACCCGGCCGCCCTGGCAGGTCAGGGACACCAGCACCAGACGAGGTTCTTGTCTGCCCGTCACCATGTGGCCGTCGTCTGTGACCACCAGCCAGTGTCTGCAAGAACCACCAACACCCATGGGTGTCCCGGCCTCACCTGCGCCGTTTGGGACTCTGTGACGTCACCAACCATGCACTTTAAAACACACCAATCACGTTTTTATTCACCTATTTGGGTCTCGTTTGTTCAAATATATGTGCAAAAGCACCGATTAAGCACTGGGAATGCTCGTTCTACGTGAACATTGCGTAACTTCTGCGCGCACCCTGGACCTGAGGACACGTTTACCGACGTTTGACGGGGATCCACGAGGGTTCCCCGAACAGGCTTTTACTGTGTTCAAAGCGCGACGTGGGCTCACCGGTCCTGCAGCTCTCCGTGCTTCAGACCCAGGTCCCGGCACTCTGCCACGGCCACGGACACCGCTTTCCCGGACTTGAGCGGGTGGATGAGGAGCTTGGACACGACGCCCACGCGGACCAGCTTCTCGGGCCTCCGCAGGTGTCTGACCAGGAGCCCGAAGCCCAGAAGAGCAGCGCCGGCACCGCCGAGGAGAAGAGCGGACCTCTTGTTCTGGACCAGTTCTCTCGGGTTCATCTTGCAGCCGAACACACTTCGGACCGTGAAGCAAACGTGTGGCGTTCAGGGAGCGACGGAAATCAGAGCGCTACAGGTGCCTGACCCCAGGTACGGTGGCCGAGAAAGTGCGTCGCAGCGAATCTTTAGACAAAGTAGAGCAAAATCTAAAAAACTAAAGAGATAGGAAGCCGAAGCGTGAAATCAGTAAGTTTATTTTTAATTTTTTTTTAGATTTTAGAGCACATCCTTTTTTAATCATCAGCTGCGTCCATCCTGTCTTCTTTGGTTTGACCTTCCACCCTCTGCCAGGTGATACAGGTTCATTAAAACCAGGACACAAAGACTCAAAAACAGCTCCACGTGTCTGCAATACGTTCATTTTCTTGAATTATTATTATTATTTTTTTCCATCTCGACTATTTGTATATATATATATATATATATGTACTTGGATTTTTAAGAAGAACCCGGCTTAAAGAAGGATCTTGCTGAAAGTCGGCTGGATAAAGGAGAACAACCCAAAACAATCCATGAACCATTTTTAACAGCTCCCCCAGAAATAACTTCTCAAGGGAGACCATCTCCATGACAACAGACTGTATTTATATTGCGAGGGCTGTGCTACCTGTGTGTGATCATTTTAGTGCTTCTCTCTGTTATCTTAATATTAATGTTTTGCCAGAGTAATTATCCAGCAAACAGGATTTCAATCTGCAGACCTATCCGTCAGCCTGTTGGTTCCCCTCAGCGGCTGATCTTGTAAACCGCGTCGCCGACATGCAGCACGCCCGTCCTCTTGACGGTGTGCAGCTGTCCAAAGAGTGGAGACGATTTGTAGATGTGCTTCTCCGACGGCTTGCAAAGGCGGTAGCTGTGAGATCAAGACAGAGATCTCACTAAAATGACTCAAATTTGAAATTTGAGTCAAGCTTTTACCTTTTCAGCGTTTGCAGAGGCTCCTTCCTGCTGATAACACCTGTCTCGGGGTCAACCGTGGTGAAAACACACCTGGAAGCAGAGACACGTTGATGCATGGGCATTAGCAGTGCCCGTAAACATGCTTAAATGATTTAGCATGAAGGATAGCGAGCATCACCGATCACACGACATTAAACGCTGCAGTCTCACGCTGCCAATCTGGATCTCTTCCCACGAGTCCTGAAGAGAAATAAATAACAAAACAGTTGGTTCTTTGAGATGCAGATAAAATTAGCCCACATAGCTTACGCTGAAAAGGCCAGAGTATTAGTCAGACACAAAGGGCCCAATGATCCTTTCACCCACACAGGAGGAGAAGTACAGGGTGAGAACCTCTCCTCTCGGCGTGAATCTGGGGAATACTCTATTGTATCCGGGTCATAAATACCTCTGCGAATGGCTCGCAGTCGCCAATGACGATGTTTGGACGGAAACGCTCGGCGGTGACGCCCTTCTCTAGCCTGCCGCTCAGATCTCGCAGGGAGGCCTCGGAGAGCAGCATCACAGGGCACAAATCCGAATACGCCACCTGATCGATCAGCACAGCAGCAGCAAGCAGGAATATATCAAATAGTGATAATACAAAGTACATTTAATGACATAATACAGGAATCACAGTTTTAATCAAAATAAATGTGGACAAACAAAAGCGAAACAATCAACACTGACACCCAGCGTCTCAAATCGGTACTGCACCCGGAACCTACAGCAGAAATGTCTCATGCTGTTGTTAGGGGCAACGTTAGACAAACAACCCCTGGGGTTTAATAAGAGCTTCTGGCTCTAAATCAATACATTAAATCATACATACAGCTGCTCACCTCGTGTTGTGAAAAAATAGGAAAAAGAGGATCGCTGCCTAAGGGACGCCTGGTCCTCATCTCAGGTTCAAAGTGCACCAGGCGAAAGGTTTTCTCCTTCCCCAGATAACGAGAGAGCCAGCGGGAAGCCTCTTCGCCACAGTCTCGACCCTGGACGTCATTATCCATCAGTCTTTAAAGGAAAAAAGCACTCAGAATAAACCGCAGTGAGGAAATTGTCACATTTTCAGTAGACGAAACGTCTTCTGTTTTGGAGCAGTTTTAGCTACTTTTGGGTGGCAGAAATATTCAAGTTACTAAAGAATCTGCAGACAACTTTAGAAAGGACTCTGTGCCATGACCAGCATGGGTTCAGCAAGCGTGTGCGAGACCTGCAGCTGATGACGGGATTCTCCGGCTGGTGGATGGGGACCTGCAGATCCTCCATGTCGGGTCCGCTCAGGCGAACCCGGCCGCCCTGGCAGGTCAGGGACACCAGCACCAGACGAGGTTCTTGTCTGCCCGTCACCGTGCGGCCCTCGTCTGTGACCACCAGCCAGTGTCTGCAAGAACCACCAACACCCATGGGTGTCCCGGCCTCACCTGCACCCTTTGGGACTCTGTGACGTCACCAACCATGCACTTTAAAACACACCAGGAGGCCACTAGATCACGTTTAAGAGCTTTTTTTTTTTTAGTTCTTTGGGTCTTGCTTATTTTAATTTTCAAGTGCTTAAAGAAACAACACCAATGCAGCACTTTGTTCTACAGGAAAGTTGCATAATGGCCGCCTGCTCTTTGGACTTAAGAACATGTGTAACGATGAGGAATTTGACCGATGTTTCTTCAAGAATGTGTTTTTTCTAATCCCGCAAAAATAAATAAGAGGCTAATAGTAGAAAATAAACACAAAAATATGGGTAACCACGTGATGGGCAGAGTTTTTGTGATAGTTGGAGAGCGATGGCGCGGGTCGGACCCGGAGGCTCACCGGTCCTGCAGCCCTCCGTGCTTCAGACCCAGGTCCCGGCACTCTGCCACGGCCACGGACACCGCTTTCCCGGACTTGAGCGGGTGGATGAGGAGCTTGGACACGACGCCCACGCGGACCAGCTTCTCGGGCCTCCGCAGGTGTCTGACCAGGAGCCCGAAGCCCAGAAGCGCAGCGCCGGCACCGCCGAGGAGAAGAGCGGACCTCTGGTTCTGGACCAGTTCTCTCGGGTTCATCTTGGAGCCGCGAACACACCTAAAACACACTGGCTCCACTGGCACGCGGCTTTTACGCAAAGTCCACCAGCGGCGTCAGCAGCGTCACGCCAAATCACGCACACCGCGCGACTTTATTACTTCTGAAGATTAAAACATTAACACTGTAAGCGTTCGTTTGAGCAAAAACTATCACCCGCGTACAAATGCACTCCTCCACTCTTTTCGTCAACAAAAACTCTTAAAAAACAATCGCCCTAAAAAAACCTTTTATTTTGATAATACCCGGATGTTTTGTTTTCTCTTCTTACCCAACTTCCGGTCCCACACGCGGTGCCCTGTGCTAACTAGTTGAAGCGTGTTTCGGTATCCGACTGAAACAGTGATGCGGGTTTTGTGGAAGGACGATCGGAACCCGCATCCCTGTCGGAGCCGCAGCCAGTGATATTTTGATATTTTGATATTTTTGATATTTTCGGGGGTCGTGCGTCGATTGGTGACGTTTGGGGACGGATGGAAATTTGGTGGCGCATCGCTGCGAATCCAAAGGAAAAGTAGAGCAAAACTACACGGATGAGAAGCCAAAGCTTTAAAGAATGACTTTATTTTCTTTTTTACAAACCACGATCTTAACCTTCTTCAGTGGTCAAATTAACGAGCCATCGTAAATATCTTAAACGTGGCCATCCGTCTTTTTTCTTTAGAACAACTTTCCCCCTTAAGATATTTAAGGGTTGACAAATATGTATTTTTAACTCTGACGTTCAACTGGCCCGTTTGGCCCATTAAAGTCATTTGTGGCGGGGGGCAACCCACCCAATCATTCCATTCCAATTTCCATTTTGGGAGTTTGGATGTTCCAGATAAATATGTGTTTTCATTTCTGGGTCTCTCTGTGAATTTTGTTGTCATTAATGTCTCTTTTCTCTTCTGTTATCGAACAGCTGTGGTGAATAGGGGTTATACTGCTTGCCATTTGTAAAGAAATCTTGTTTTCAGTATGTTAAGTGTCAGAAACTTTAAACTCCGGCAGAAAACGGTTGGCTAAATTCCTTTGAGTTCAGGTAAAATCTCCAAAATAGCAGGAATTAGTGATAAATCATCGTTTGAAACCTGCCTGGAAAAACTTGCTTTACATGAGCCGCACATGACCTTCTGAGTGGAACTATTTCTGTCTTTGACACAGATACGCAGGTCTGTGGCCAAATAGAAAACAGCAGATGCTGCATCTGCAGGGGGTCAATATAGGGATTTGTCCATCGGATCTGCCTCTTCTGCTGTCCTCTGAACATAAATGGCTGACAGAGTTTCACAGGCAAAGGGCCAGGAAAGGCCTTCAAACTTTTAAACGTAGCTCACACCTAATTTTGATCACAGAAAAACGTGTCGCAGCCGTGGAGGAAATTTAATGTGACATAACCCAAGTTTTCCTGCAGAAAGATAGAAAAGTTTGTAAGTTATCCCAAAAAATTGCAGTTTGCCATAGATTTTTGGAAAAAATGTCAGTTATCTTTTGAAATAATGAGCATCGCCTTGTTTTGATGACTGTAACGAGAATACGTGGTGGTTTTAAAAACACACACTCTTTCCCCTTGTGACGAACCTGCTGTAGGTTGTCCGGAACTGGACTTTGGTCAAAATTCCCAGGGGGAATCCATCTGGACCAAAGGGCCATTTCTATACATTCAGCGTGCGTTTCCCAGCCAGCACATGTCCGTTACCAGCAGGGAGAAGGAACAAGTCACGCCACCGCTCCTGATCCAGCACTTTTATTTTCAGCACACAGCTATGTCATCAACCTACTTTGCAAATTCTAGCTGTTAGGCAATTCTCTTGGTCCAAATCACGTTTTTTTTTTAACCAGTCAAGATTTTTTTTTCAATTGAGTGTTTTCAGGCTTTTCGACAACGGGCCTCTGGGCAAAACACACAATGAAAACTGTGCATGCGCCCGTGTTGCAGGTGGAAATACAAAAATGTTCACTTATTTCAAGTACGATTGTCACATCACCTGCAAAATGTTCTGCCTTCGTTCAGCTTTAAAAAATATTCTCATTTAAAGAGGAAAAAAGCAGAGAAAGGTCTGTTGGAGGTCGCTAAATGACTACAGTACTTGTTGTTTTTCTGGGCCACTTGGTGTTAAAACAAATGAAAATCACCTCTCTCCTTCAGTTATGGAGTACAAATAAAGCGAGAGACAAGAGCTGAGCTCAAATGAGATTTGATGGCAACAATAAACGGCAGCCAAATTCCCGCCATCCTCAATCACACCGTGTTGTGCGGTGGGTTATTAGCCCAATGTGACATCGTCGTGTCCAACAACTGGAGGATATAAGACCAGAAAGGCAAGAAATAGTATCTGGAGGTGGATTTGTCTTTTTTCTTTTTCCATCAACTATTGCTTTTGTGGCGTAATTATCTTTGATTGACAACCACCTATTATCCATTGTCCCAACACTGAAAATCCCCTCCCAGCTGCCGCTCCATACTGCTTCTAAAAATAAGCTCCATCTCTGGTTGGATCCACGCGAGATTGGAGCCAGCTCGGTGTGTTTCTGTCTGACTTCTGAGAGGCCCCGTTATCCTTCAGCGGCAGGAGCGGGGAAATAGCTGCTCGTAACCAATGCCTCGCTTCCCTGCCAGACCCCCCACAAAAAAGGGAGCTCAGCTGTAAATAAATATTTTATCATCTCGGTAAAACGCTTCAATATGAGGAGAGACGGGAGAAATTTACTCCTGTTAACTGGAGCTTTAAACAAGCTGGTTACGCTTGTTCGCCATTCCTAGTGTTGAAGTAAATCTAGGTGAACTAGGGCACAGATGGCCGCAGGTGAGAGAGGAAGCAACTAGGTTACATATTTACCAAAAAGACGCGTCTGGGGGTCAAAAAGCCAAGAGGTGTCCTTCAACAAAGTAACGTGAAGGCTCAGCATTTTGGGCAGTTAGCGGTTCTCAGTGACACTCGCCAAATAAGAGCCAGGCTAATGGGCATAATTAATGAGGCAGGTGTTCCGTGCGCACGGAGAACGACCCTAACTGGGCTCTTCAGACGACAAATACAGTAACTCATGGCTCCTCTGCCTGGACGTGACCAACCAGCAGCCACATGTCCTCAGGAAACCCTGCAGCTGTGTCCTGATGTGCTAACGGTATTGACTTTTGAATGAGCGTATGAACCCAAGGGCTGTTTAAAAAAAGCAGTCTTGATGGAGCATTGTTAGAAAAATAAATATCCAGCAGGTACATCTGTATTTGCCTGCACCATTGTGACGTTAATAAAACGTTTCCCAACTTATCCCAGGGAAAGTTTTCCCCTCCGACGGCACAGTTTGTCCAGAAAAGACTGAAAAGTGCCAAAAACAGGGAGCAGCCACTGAGGGAATGAGTCACGCTGAATTATGTGTCAGCTTTCCAAAGGTTTGGACCATTTGTAGGAGAAAATGAGGAGATGCCGGAATCGGTCAAAGATTTTACGATGGGAAGAAGGAAGAAAACCCAAAACACATCGAGTCCGCAAACGTGCAGAGGAGAACTCCCACGAGAACTCCAGCAGCTCCAGAAGAATCCGCATCTCCCACTGCAAAATAACGTGATTTATTGACGGCTGTTGCATAAGAACTCATTTTACCAGCGACTGGCAGAAGCGCAGCCCTGCCGCTGCCGCTCCAGCTGTGCTCGGGCGCACCAGCGGCGGTAAGACGAGTTCCTACACGAGCCGGACCACACCTGAGGCGAGATTTCAGAGCGCGTTGCATATTCACAGACAGATACTCAAAAAAGGGTTTGCTGAATTCACACTTTGTGTGTGCTCTCTGCTGTTGCGCGTCCTGCTGTTGGTTTACTCAGATTATAGCACCACAAATATCTCCTTGCAGTCATGTCTTGGCTGTGGGGACTGCCAAGAATCTGTTGTCCCCTTGGCAGCCTGGACCTAATGTGTTGTGCTGCAATCTGCTGCATTGAAAAGGCTACACGGAGCTGCGTCTCTTAAACATTCGTAACGGGGAGAGAATGTGTAGGCCTGTTGTTATGGAGCTTATGCTGGAACACTGACGTGGACTGCAAATGCAGCCTGTTGACAGCGGCTCCGTGTAGTGATGGCGGTTGCTGTTCTGCTGCACGTAGGCTTGGGAGAAGCTCAGCTCCTGGGGGAGCATGGCTGGCATGGAGTCCGGCAGCTTCTCCTTGTTCCTGTACCACAGGCACGAGCACAGCGTCTGGAAATGGAGCACCTCGGTGTAGGCACCGTTTGAACCGTTGGACTTTGCCGTTTCCTCGGCGATGGGCGTGGAGGCGGCGGAGGCTGAAATGGGTAGGAGATGCGCCACCTCGCCTCTGGGGCTACTGACGGACTTGAGGGCCCGCTGCTTGGCGTCCCTCCACTCGTCCTCCGTGTTCATGGTCAGGAAGCGGAGACCACCAGGTTGAGGAAGGCTCCGATCACCGTCAAGCCCATCAGGATGTAGACAAAACAGAACAACACGTAGCGGGGGTCGTTCTGCAGGGCGTTGTCCCGCTGCAGCGCCACGTAGTCCCCAAACCCGATGGTGGTGAGCGTGATGAAGCAGTAGTAAAAGGCGTGCAAGAAGCTCCACCCCTCGCAATGGGAGAACGCCGCAGCCCCCACGCACAAGGTGCTCATGCAGGAGAAGAAGCCCACCGTCACCATGTTCCGCATGGAGACCGCAGTCCTCCGCATCCCCAGGCAGCGCTTGGCTTGGTGCAGCAGGTACCTGACGAAGGTGTTGATCCGCTCTCCCAGACTCTGGAACATGACCAGGGTCAGCGGGATCCCCAGGAGGGCGTAGAACATGCAGAAGATTTTCCCTGAGTCAGTGCTGGGCGCCGCGTGGCCGTAACCTGAAGGAGAAGAGAAAAAATGAAGAGACGCTTCAGAGGTTAGGGTGGAAAGATGAGGGGGAACGAGAGTTTCAGGGTTTTGGGAGAACCCAACATTTTAACAAAGACAAATAAAAGGGAACAAGTGTTTTTAGTTTTGCTCCCAAAAACCCATTAATGCTAATTAATGCCTAATCTGCCCTTGAGCAAGGTGGAATACTCTAGAGCAACTTATTCACTCTGACACCTTTACGCAACGACTGCAGGGGCACTTTTTTTAAATTTACTTTGCATGTTCATGCAAATCAATGTTTGTGGACTAAACAGAAGGTAAAAATGCTTATTTCACCTTTCTGAGAACAAATACAGTTTAGTATGGAAATGTCCAAATTAAAATATTACAAAAGCAGTGTTACATAAAATCATTACATAAGCACATTTAAATAGACGGCCGGTGAAAATGGAAAATGGAAAATATTATCCAGCTCCTGACAGATGTTGGTTTTTAAACATATGGTGGCACAAAAATATACATAGATGCTGACTGTTGTTATTTATGAGACCACACTGGTGGAAATCACATTTCACCAGTTTAGAAAATGGACAGGAAGTTATGGAATAAAAAGATCAAATGGCAACGCAAGTCTAATTTTTACATTACATATCATTTTAGGCAACTTCCTTTGTAACACACCTTTAAATTGCCTCATCATGATCAATCAGGACTAACAAGCATCAAATTCCCCTCAAAAATCACCTTTATAATGGTATAAACTACACAAAGTAAAGAGAATAATCATAAGAGGCTGAATAAGATTTGGTGGTAATGATATATCAGACGTTTGGTTGGAAATTGATTTTCCGCTCCATCCACGTGTCTTCGGGTCCAGAGGTTTTGTTGTTGACACTTCTGCTGTTCAAATGATCTTCATAAATTCTGATAAGGAACATTAACGGACTCTAGAATCTTTGGCTACTGCACAAACAGGTGAGAAGGACCAGAACCAACGTTTAGGCCCAAAGCTAGACGCTCCACACGCCAGTCTGAAATCACTCACACGCATGCTCAATCATCAAATTAAAACCATATAGGAAGCTACATTTTCTTGTTGAATTCCGTTGTATAATTAAATTTTAAATGGACCAGTGACTATAATTAAACTGGGAAGGCAAGATTTAGCTTTACGCTTCTGCCTTCTGCCAAACGGTGTGCAAAAAGTCAAACTTTGAGTACAAACTTTTAGATTTCTACTCATTTAAAAACTTGTCAAAATAAGTTTGCGTGCGTGTGTGCGTGTGTGTGTGTGTGTGTGTGTGTGTGTGTGTGTACGCGCGCGGGGGCGGGGGCCGCAAACCCAACCGTCGCCGGCGCGGCCCCGTCCCAACGATTCTGCTCACCTATTGTCGTAATCACAGTGATGGCGAAATAGAAGGAGCCTGCAAACTTCCACTGCACCCCCGCCTTGTGGGGTTTGAGCTGCAGCACGACGTGTTCCAGCTCCTCGAAGTTCTCTTTGGTCAGGTTGTATTTGCGCATGAGCTCGAACTTCCTGGCGTCCACTTTTCTCTTGTGATTCTTCTCCTGCTTCGACTCCAGGGTCTCGAACACGGCCGCCCCCACCACCAGGTAGGTGAGGATGCTGATGATGAGGGCGAGGGTCCGCGCGTTCTGCCTCTTCATGGTCGGGTCCGAGCGCAGGTGAGCAGCGGAGACGCGGCGACCTTCTCTTTACGCGCTCTGGATCCAACAGCGGGGAGACTTTGGAGAGGGAGCCGCTCTCTCAGAACCACCCCCACGTCACAGTTGGGTTGCTACTGAATTTGGAGTATTTGTCACCGACTTATATTTAGATCCCTCTGAAAAGCAACACAGGGCAATCCCACAGACGGTCAGAGGCGGGTTTCTCGGAGTAATCGCCTTTTTGCGCACGCTCGATCCTGGCTTTTTTTTCCCTTTCTCCTCCTCCGGAGGTCAAAATAAACTGAGCTGTCTTCGACTTGTTCTTCCGCAGATGTGCTCCAGACGCAACAGATAGTCCCCTAACTCCAGATATTGCCTTCAGGGAGATACATGTGTTCATTCGCAGATAAAATATTTGCTCAGTTTGCTGTTTAAACAGAGTTGCTCTACTGGCTTCACAAGTTGTCTGGCAACCAAAAAGATAACCGCCCTTTCCGCTGAACAAATACTGGAGTCACATCCCCTTTTTTTTAAGACGATCAGGCAGATTTGACACATGTGCAGAAGATAGAAGCTAAAGGAAACGTGGAGCTTCCTGTTTTAATGCGGTTCAAATGGTCTTTGAGCTAATTAGAGATGAACCCAAATAAAACAGGACTGACAGATGTGAGTCTGCACTTCTCTACAATAAAGCGCATTCTTTCTTTGATCACCAAAGACCAGGACTTTGAGGGCTTTCATGTTACAGGTCTTTTATCGTTTATTTCACAGGCAAGCCTTTGGCCCAACTACAGGTCGCTGAGCGGCTCAGAGCAACGTACAGCCGAGGGAAAAAATGGAAAAAAGTTGATAATCCTCTGAAATCAACAATCAACTCCAAATCATGCTAATCTCCCACTTACTCAGAGCAATATTTACATTTATGAAACCCTATTGAAGTATAATCGGATATGTATCATTAGGTTTTTAAGGTTTACCCAAAAAAATTAGCAAATTAGCAATAAAAATTCTTAAATTCTGTGCTGTTTTATGAAATAAATGTTCATGACGGAGAGAAAACTGTGACATCTTGTTTTGACTTGGTTTAATTGTAGCGCGCAGGTCTCATCCCAACAGCATGAGGAACGTTGGCGCTGGACGGACCAGCCCGTCGGAGATGTTTAGGAGCATCGTGTTCTCTAGCTAAACCTGAACCGCGTCAATAAACGTGGTGGATAATTTAGGCGGATGCTTCTCCTGTGGTTTTTGTGAATCAGGTGGAGGAGCGTCGCTGTGCGGCGCCCTGCTGAGGTATTTGGGGGAGATCTTTGGGTCTGAGGGTTTCTACAAGGCCTCGAACTCATCGATCCTCTGCTTGGTGTTGCCCTGACGGATCTGGCGCAGGGTTTTGTACTTGTCGCGGCCAGCCTGGATGTTTTTGGCATGGAGAAGGTCGTTCTGAGTCTTCCTGTTCTCGTACTGGGACTGTTCCAGCTCGGAACTCAGGGCCTGCGGAGAGGAGGAGATTCCAGGTTTTTGCCAAACCCTTAACCAGGCGGCTGAGCGGAAGGTGTCCTCCTCATCTCACCTTCAGTTTGTCCTGCAGCTGCTTGTTCTTCTCGGCCTCGGTGAGTCGCTCCTCCTCCAGGTGGTGGTTGCTGAGATCCTGCGTCTGCAGCTCGGCGCTGTGGGTGCTGTTCTCCTCGCTGTGCTCGTGGTCGCTCTCGCTGTCCGAGGAGGAAGAGGACGGGGAGGAGGAGGAAGCGGGCTGCACCGACTCGGACCTCCTGACGTTCTGCAGCTCTTCCTTTGTCTTCATCAGATTCTCCTCCACTTCTGCCACCTGGCATGAAGATACGAGGGTGAATTCATCCGTGCGGATTCTAAACACGAAGACTGACAAGATCATACGAGTTCCTCCAGCTTCTAGAGAAATGAAAGTGTCTCCTTCCCTTCCTGAGAAGTGATTCATATCTCTGGATGGGGTGTGTCCTTTCTTGGGTTGGGCCTGTTTTGGAAACGCACCTTGCTGTGCCACGACTCCGCTTCTTCCTCTTTGGATCTCTTGGCCTCCTCCAGCAGGGAGATCTTGGCGCTGTACTCGGCCAACTCTGCAGCCTGCAGACGGAGAGGGAACATCTCACCCAACGTCACGAAGAACCTCCGAAAGCCCAGGAAATGTGGTTTCCATTCCCGTCTACGTGATCGCTGCTTCCTCGGCGCAGCGTTAAAAGCGTGAATCGAGAGGCTGTCTTGGTGCGGAGAAGACTCACCAACTGCTCCTGGCTCCTCAGCTGGTCCTCAGCTTGCCTGGCCAGCTCCTCCTTGGCTATGATGGCCTCCATCCTCTCCGTTTCCAGCCGGGCCGCCTCCTGCTCCACTCTCCTCCTCTCCTCCTCCAGCCTCATGGCCCTCTCCAGCTGCTCCTGAAGCTCTGCGAGATAAAGACGGCGTTAAATAACAACGTACACAGAGCGAAAAATCAGATATTTCTTTGGTTTTCTTGTCTGTTTTTTTTTTTTTAATTTAGGACAAAAGAGAATACCGAGCCCCAGCGAGTGCTCTATAATAGGATTTTTTTCCCCTTAAAAACCTAAAAAAAAAGGGTTAAAATGAGAACTAAAGCATCAGTTCTTCATTTCTCTGCTTCATTTTTGATCTTTTTTTCCTTTAATTTCCTGACGTTCACGTCTTCTCTGTGTTTCAAGCAGACAAACAGAGGAGGGCAGCACAGCTCTGGGAATGGACGACTGTCAGCAGCCAACAAGAACCTGCCACAGCGTTCAAAACCGAGCGCGGTTATTTTCTTTAACCCTTCTGTTCTCTTTTTCTTGGTTAGCCTGTAAAAATAAATCTGGTGTTCACTCCTGCGTCTCACCCCTCTCTGCTCGCTTGGTTGTCTCCTCGTACTCGTACAGCTTGGTCATCAGGTCCTTCTTCTCCTTCTCCACGTCCGCCTTCTCTCTCTCGATGGCCTCCCTCCTCCTCTTCTCGCTCTCCAGGCGATCCCTGCGCGCCGGACGCGCGTTAGCGGCGGGAAGCGAACGCTCCGACGGCAGCGGAGCGGGTGAAACGCTCCGGCCTACCTCTCCATCTTCTTCTGCAGCCTCTCTGCCTGGGCCTGAGACTTCATCTGCTGGACCTCAATGGTGTCGGGGCTCCGGCGGCGTCTGTACAGCTCGTGGTTGCCCGTGCACATCTGCATGATGCACTTGTTGACCCGCAGGCGGGGCACAACTAGTATGAAATCCTTGGGAAGAAAAGGGATCCACGTGTTTCCAGGGATACCTAAACGCTTCAGGCTACAGATAAAACCGATTTCCGAACTTGCGTCTAATACCTAGCAAAATGTCACTGACTGGAACTCTACTATTGAGACACGCCTCTTCTTCTTCCTCCACATACTCACACTGGCTTTCTTATCCAAGGGCTTGATGATGAATTTCTTGTCGTTGAATGAAACGTTTCTGATTTCGCTCCAAGGAAAGCCGATTTTCGGCGTCAGCCTAGAAGGGAAAGAAGTACAAGTTATTCATCTGGGCAACTCGCGTGTCTGTGGTTTGATTTGCAGGCGATTTGACAAAGTTGCATAAAACTTGTAGTACAACCAGGAGAAGGAGGTCAACGGCCTCCTCAAAACAAGAGCCACGCGGTCAAACGTGTCATTTCAAAACCTGAGCGGCTGGGTTAGAAGGCAGCGGAGGTCAATGACTGCGTGTGTGTCGTCCTAGCAGCCGCCACCAAACAGGATGGTGAACCCACGACCCCCCGGACAGCCTAACGAGCGAATGAAGGAAGGCAGAGAGGCTGTGGCTCACTTGTCCTGCTTCTCGTAGATGTTGATGCCCAACGCGTCCACCCCCAGCCACAGGTCTGTGCCCTTCTTGTTCTTGATGTCAAAGTAATTGATGCCATACATTTCCAGGTCCTGGGCGATTTTCAGGTATTCAGTCATGGCTTCTTCCCTGGTCAAACACAGATGGAACCATGTCAGGATTTTTATTTGCTTTTAAAATTTAAAAAAAAAAAAAAAAGATTTGAATATTTATCACTGAGTGCTTTTCATGAGAACAGTTTTTCTAATTCTCACTCCTAAAAACCACTTTAAATAAATTTATTTGCAACAGCGCCCCCGGTGGTCACGAGTGCAAAGTACATCATAGCGCTCGAGGCCAATAAAGGAAGTAAATAAAAGAGGTAAATAAAAGAGGTAAATAAAAGAGGTAAATAAAAGAGGTAAATAAAGGAGGTAAATAGAAGAAGATGCGAGTCACCAAACCACTTCACTCACTTCAGCATCGATCCGTGCTCTTCGTGCCAAACCTGGATTCTGTCTTCCCACTGTTCCTTGGAAAGCCTGTGCTGTTCCAACACTCTGAGGGGGAGAAAACCGACAAAACAGACGAGTTCAATCGAAAAAAAACTGGACAGGTGAGATCCACAAGTCATGTTTGCTGTTTTACATACACCACCATCACATCTAAATTGAAAAATTCAACTATACTTTTGCTGATTTCACATTTTCAGACATTTTTCCTCCATTACAGCGTTAAAACCTTTGGGTTTTGACCTGTCCTAAGCAAGAATCCCAACTCACCTCTTTGGCAGCAGGCGCTCGGACGAAAGGTAGCCCTGTTGGTGCTTTGACTTGTCGTACTCGCCGTATTTGACCTGGATGGCGTACGAGGCCAGGAGCACGGCGGTCTCTGGGGGGCAGTAGACATCCTCTAACAGGATGTTCTCCTTCACCTGGAGGAAAAAAAGCCTCTTGGTGACGTCCTGGATCAGCTCCTCGGCCGCGTCCTCGGGGTAAAACTTGACCCTCAGCTTGAGCTGCAGCGGAATCTCCTTCTTCACATCCTGAGACATCACCTGCAGCCAACCGGCACCGGGTGGAAATGAGAAATATATGAGATTTAGGATTTTAAATGGATCAAAACCAATTGATGTTCTGATATATGTTTCCAGAACAGACGGGTTTGGCGCAGGAATTTCATGCCTTCACGCTGAAACACAGATTTACCTTCTTCTCAGGAATCAGCCAGGAGCACGTTCCTTTGGTATCCATGTACTGCAGCCCAAAGTACCAGGTCTCCCGCAGCCCGATGGTCCGGGCGATCTGAAACGAGCGGAATAAGCGGAAAACCACTCCAACGGTTACTATTAAGTCCCACCTGAATCAAATAAAAGACTTTGCTCTAATGTGAGGCCTTCAGTTATCAGCAGAGATGGGCGTAATTGCTTTTAAATGACCAAATTATCTGTCAGTGGGATCAGAAACTTTATCACCTGACAGTTCACATGGATGCAAAAAAAATTATACTGAGACACAAATGTTTAAAAGTCAGTGGGTAAACGGTTGGGAACGTGGACCCTTTGGTGTTTCTACGCTTCCACAGACCTGGTCAAAGAGCTGCTTCCCTGTGGTGCTGGGCTGGAAGGAAAACTCCAGCTCCGCGTCCATGGTGGTGACGCGAACGTTGACCTGCAGTCAAAAAAAGAAAGAAAGAAAGAGAAGAAGGGAGAGTCGGTGACTTGTGAACAGTTTCTTCTTTAGTTAAATATGTAAAGTAGTTTAAATCTACCGTGCATTCTTAAAACAAGCAGATTCTGTGCGTTTTCTTCTGTGGTTGTGAAACATCTATAGTGAAGAAAAGCCCTGGTGGTGCGGATTGTTCATAAACCATAATTGCTCACTATCTCTATAGACTTTGGACTATCCTTGGAAGGTGCCACAAGGTTGCACAGATGCAGAAGAAAATATCCAAACACTCAGCGTCTGCTGGGCTGACTGCAGCCCTTAGAGGACGGAGTCTGCAGCTCTGAGGACAGGTTACACCGGCACACAAGCGTGCCGGCGGCAAAGTGAAAACGGCTCTTTTTCATGGTTTTCTTAAGAAAAACTCTGCGTTAGCTTGGGCCAGCTAGTCAAAGTTACACAATCGTTTTATGAAGTTACACTGAAGCACGCCCCAGGAGTCGTAAAGATAAACTCAGCGAAACCTGGGCAACACAACCTGGGACATTCATTTATGAAACAGTCGTCCGTTTTCGAGCAGTCTCGTTTTCCATAACTTCCTAACGTCCCGTGTCTGCATTCCTTGGTATTAGTCACAACCGGAACTGTTTCTGCAATCATTGACTCTGCTAACCGCAGTAATGGGAAGGGCGATCCTTCCCGATCAGGTGCTGGAAAGTTAACGGCAGAGATATTAATGGATAGCCGCAGCTTTCTGGCCCCGGAGGGTCAATAAAAGCACAAAGTTGCAGTTTTCATGGCCGTGCGGCCCTTTCTTAGAGCAGTTGTTACGGTGTGTGTGTGTGTGTGTGTGTGAGTGTGTGTGTGTGTGCTGATCCTGGTGTCACTGAATATGACAGGTCCAATCCCTGAAGAGCCCTTTCTGCCAGCAATGTCTGCAACGTGGGTCAAACTCTACATTAGGTTAATGAGTAAAAGCCAAAAAGGCTAGGTGCCCTTGTGAATCACTTCCCAGCTTAAAGGCTGAGCAGCAACATCACGGCCCCAACTGTGGAAACCCAGACCTGCTCGTGAGGTTGGTGGCCTATTTGATGGCGTTAACAGGAAAAACCTCCAATATTTGAACAGAATCGTGCATGAAGGCCGAGTTGATTTGGGGTCCTACCGTTTTGGGCATCCTGGCTCAGGTTGGCGTGAGCTCCAGCAGAAGAGTTTCCCAGGCTGACGGAGGCTGCAGTGGGCGATCCCAGCGGGGCTTCCACCTGAAAAAAGAGTGCGGCTCCGCTCTCGCTGGGCAGGGCTGCCGTCCTTTGAACCGGGAGTTTTTTCTGGCTGGTGGTGACGTGACGAGCTCGGTTGCTATAACAGAGCAGCCAGCGCAGCCGCCAGTGGACGAGACCAGGCTCCGCCCAAAGAGAAGCACCTATCTCAGCACCTGAACGCCTCCGAACTTTGACCGGAGAGCGTGAGGGTATAAAGACCTGGGTGCACTATTTCTGCTGCCGGTTTGAAGCTGACGCCAGTCACGGGCTGTCGTAAAAGAACCGAAGATAACTTCCTATTCTATTTATTGCTCTAATAAACGCAGATTTTATGTAGGTTTCTTTATTACTTGAGAGAATGTCTGACACATAGACCTACAGAGAACTTTGACATCACAAATGCATTCAAAAACAACTGTTGGCTCTAACTGTGTGAGGTATTTTGTGGATAAATATATTTCATTGCTTCGAGCTCTAAAACTCCTCTTTGACCTGAAAACGAGGCTGCTCCTCCGGTTTGAACTCTTTGTTGGGACTCCCGTCTTCGTTGAGTATGCGTGATGCGGTGTAGCCCACGATGGGATACTTGGCTTTGTAGGTGCCTTCAAACACACCTTCCAGAGACTCCAGCTCCTCTTCGCTGAGGCCAGTCTGCGGATGGAGAAACTTCCCAGCGTCAGCGCGGAGGAGTGTTTCAGTTGTTAGGCCCCATTAGCGCCCATGCAACGTGCTAACCAGATATGGAGAATATTAACTTTTCCAGTGAGCGCTTAGACAATTATAAAACTTGGCATAAATGTGGGTATTTGTCTTTTCCTGGAATGTTATTTAGGACCTCGTATATCTTCACAGTAGTCACATGGTGCCGCCCTTAATCCACTATCAGCTGTATTCAAGAGAACAGTGTGTGTGTGTGTGTGTGTGTGTGTGTGTGTGTGTGTGTGTGTGAGTGAGGACATTTAAAATACACTTACGGTATCTGAGGTCAAGTCTGATGGATCCAGGGACATCTTGGCTACCGCCCGTGTGGAGTCCTTCCCCACAAGGGCGTTGTATGGTGCATCTTTTCCATAAAACTCTGCATTCAATGACACATTTGGTTTGCTGAAAACCAGAACTTCCTAACAATTTTAATATTTTGAGCCTCGACCTGTTAATTATTAAAAAGAATTCCACTGAAGCTAATTAAACTTTTCAAGTATTGCCGGAGAAATTAATCATTTTTCGTGCAGTAAATCATTACGAGAAGGCTAAATGGTGCTTTTATTTACCTTTACCCTTGGTGACATCAAACACCACTCCTTTTATTGCCATGTAAATGGGATGTCCTTCCTTAGACAGAGGAAAACAAAGGATTGAAAACAAAGATTAGCCTGTAATCGATACGGCACGTTGATCAAAGAAGCCTGGCTTCTTTGTAATCGGGGAGAAAACCTCACCTGGCTGCCGTCGAACCTCCGCAGTTCCTCCTCGGTGAAAAGCCGGACAGGTTTACTGGAGGACTTGTATATTAACTTGACATCTTGGGCGATAGCGGTAGAAAACACAGCGAGCAGCAGTAAACTTCTTGCCGTTGCCATGATACGGTGGCTGTTTGCGCGAGTTTGACGCGGGATCTACTTCCGATTCCGCGGCCCCGCCCCTAAGTTCAAGCTGCGTTTGAGGTTGTCGGAATGTTTAAAGCCGTAAATAACTGGCGGAAACGTGGGTAGGCTTTCTGCAAAATACATATCAACATTTCAAATCTCCTAAAAACTACGTTTTCCCCTGAAATAAATAATATACGTACTTTTACTCTCATCCAGCCAATAATACATGTTCGACAGCATTCATAGTTTGTAATATTTATTGTAATATTCAAAAAATATTCTTGTTTTTTTTTTCCATTTCGTGTATGTATATATATTTAGCTTTTTTGTAAAATTTACATCATTATCCAGACAGTAGATTGCGAAAAACGAAGAAAAAAGGGGGGGAAGCTTATTTAGATGCGTTGATTTGCGATAGGCGTGAGCAAATGTGCGTTTGAATAAATATACGTACCACAATAGGAAAGAAGGAAGGGGGGAAGGAAGCCCGGGACTTAGGTCAAGGATCCTTTGTCGTCCTATTGGGACGCGGCCTGCCGGAGTCCTCCAGGGAAGGGCTCCTCCACCGCTGATCCCGTTTTGGACCGCATAAAGGAACGAAAACTTGCCAATACTTGTTTTGTAGGAACCCTATTTATTCCTTAAAAATGTCCAGTGAAAACACGTTTTCAGTCTTCGCCGGAAAAACAGAGTAGCCCAGTTCGACGCGGTTGTTTTGCTTTTTAAAAGAAGAAGCGAGGGAGGAATGCGCAGGAAAGACAGTTTTCAATCATACCAAGAGGTAAAACAACTTTTCTTGGGGGGGAAACACAGCTGGCAGTGTCGCCTTTGTGGTTAGTTTCTTGGAAACTGCATTTTAGCCAACGGCTGTAAAACACCGCTGCGGGCCGCTGACATCATGTGACAGCTTCTATCATTTCAGCTGACTTTGCTCCTTTTGTCCTTCAAATTTCAGCATAATCCTTTAAATGTCAAAAAAAGACATCTATAATGACCCCGAAATAGTCAGTTATAGTCATAAACCTGTAGAATATTTGTCCTGATACTCCTTTTCTGAGATAATCAGTGTTAAAATGGTGATAATATTGCAAATGATCAATTGACTGCGTGTGTGTGTGTGTGTGTGTGTGTGGGTGTGGGTGGGTGTGTGGGTGTGTGTTTAGTTCTGAACATAAACACAACTGTTGCACCGAATCTGGTCTGTGGTTTTGATTTTAAAAATGACCACATTGTATGTTTATTTTTATGTGGCCCCAGAATGTGACCTTATGAGAGATGTGGACGCTACAACAGTCTGCTAAACACCAACTAAGTGTGCAAACAGAGGTTTTAGTTTCGGGCCCGAGGGTGTGTAATTAAAAAAACCTCTTGTTGTATAAAGCTTCATTAACTCCTGGAATTAAAACTGTTTACTATTCAAATTAGGTCATTATAAATTGTGGCTGGTCCTGTTTTAGCCACTAAAAGAAAAGGTTGCAACACCTATTACCAATGAATAACCCTATAATAATATACACAATGCTTTTTTTGTGTTTTTTAAATTCTTTTCATTTGGCAGTTCATCGATGAAGATGATGAAGATGACAAAGAAGATGGCGACGAAGGCATCCTGAACTTTTTTGAAGATGTCGTTAAAAAAACAGAGGAAATGGAGCCGACCGACGGCACCTCGCAGGACGGTAACCCCGCGGCCTCCTCCCGCCTCGGCCCGCCGCCGCCGCCACAAAACAACAAATCTATTCCTCACTCGCAGATGACAAGAAGGAAGGCGTCCAGTCGAGGAGATTCAGCAAGCTGTGCGTGAAGAACTTCTTCACCGTGCTCCTCATCCTCATCTACCTGCTGCTCACCGCGGTGGCAGCGTTCCTGGCCTACCAGACCATCTCGGAAGTTCTGGAGAAGCTGAAAAACCCCGTCATGTCTGTTACCTACCAGGAGGTGGACTCCTTCCCACGTCCAGGTCTCTAGGGACTGAACCCATCCTGGCTCCGTTCTGGCTCCAGCTCCTTCCATTGTTGTCGTTTTTCACTTCCGCAGGAATCGCTCTGTATCCCGGCAACGCACAGCTGTTGGGATGCAGCCATTACTACCACAATGACATCCCCCCGTTGGTGGACCCGGGCAAGCCTCAGGAAATCGACTGCGTGGTGACAGAGGTCGCCTACGTGGGGCCGTTTTCCAGCAAAGCGGAGGTCAGAGGTCAAAAACAAAGGTGAAAACAGAGGGACTGACTGGTGGACTGTGAGGAAAATGTTCCTCCCACAGAAACGAGCTCTGGTGATCCAAGGCCCGTCTGAGGTCAGAAGCAAAGAGGTCGTCTTCATGCAGTTCAGTTCTAACGAGACGGGAGAGGACTTCAGCGCCATCCGTTACATGATCTTTGCTGATTTTAGTGACTTGATGGCCAGGTGGGTTCTCCAGGTGGTTCCTTAGGTTCCTGCCCGGGGCTGTTTGAAAGAGCGTTGTTTTCTGGTTCTCTAGTCAAAATAAATCGAGGTTCATGAGGGAATGTGAGAGGAACTGCTCCAGGTGGACCTTCTCCGGAGGATTCAGAACCTGGGTGAAGATGTCTCTGGTGAAGACGTTCGGGAAACACAACGTATCTGTGGAGTTCCGCCAAGAGGTAAAAACCTGCCCGGGTTAGCGTCACACGACCTGGTTCGAATTTGGTTTCGTTCTCTGCTTTGTGCCGGCTCTTCCAGACGGCTGTGGTGAAGTTTAACGACCGCCGTCCTGCGTCGGAGCAGACGAACCAGCTTTACTTCGCTGTTTTCCAGTGGCGGGACCCTTACATACAGCAGAACAAAATGGTGGGTTCTTCTTTACCATATTTCATCCTCCTGTAGAAGCTGTAAAGAAGGTTTTCTCTTTCCAAACAGATAGTGACAGCCAATCCCTGGAGCTCCATCGCCATTTTGTCCGGCGTCTTCATGGCTCTGTTCAAGGCCGCTAACTTTGCCAAACTCACCATTCAGTGGATAATCAGGATGCGTAAGAGGCACCTGAGGAATAAAGAACGGGAACTGAACCCAGTCACAGACAACTGAACCTCACCAACACGCAGTATCTCCCAGCAAGTGCCTTCACTTTTTATTTGAGCTGTGTGTTGTGTCAGTTCAATGATACAGTTTTGTAATTAGCAATAAGCTTATTAACATCTTCAGTGCAGAACTAGAATGTAGTCACATTGCTGCCAGGTTTCATAATTTAGAAGAGAAGTTGTCAGGTTGACTAGAGTTCTTTTTTGTCAGTCGGGACCTTTTTGAGACCTATGTGGATGTTTTTGTAAATATAACGAGTTACAGAAAAATCAGGGACTTACACCAAGCTGCCTTTATCACTGTAAGTTTTAATATTGAGATTAAGAAATGTATATTCCTACTCTGAAAGGGGTTTGATCTCAATGTAAAACAATACTGTGTTTATAGACCATATTTTTTATGCACTATATACAAATATATATACTGTCAAATATATTTTTAAAATAAATATCGCATTTTCGTTCATGATTTTGATTTTGATACATGCGGTTTTGAGTCACTAAATGGAACTTTTTTTAATAGCTGCATTGTGCAAATCTTTGTCAACAAGCAGACAAACAGACAAAATGACCTTTAAAGTTACCAAAGTGCTCTGACAGAAGTTTTTTTGGATTAAATATTAAACTGGAGTAACTGACGGAGAGCCGAAACACAAACGTCCCGACGCTGATTCCGGCGTAGTGAACGCACCCCAGTTGTTCAGGTGGGAGGATGTTGTTAGCTTCAGCGTGGATAAAAAACCTCTTTTAACTTTGTTTCTCTACGCATTTCGATGTGGCAAAGGTAACCCCGAGTCATTCACCTGCATATACGATGTTTACCAGACGATGTTTTAGCTGTACTTGTTTGTACATGTGAACCATGCAGTTGGTTTGTGGTGTCGCTGGCTAGCCTGCTCCTAGCTTGCTACCTCGCTAAATAGCTAGTTGAGATCATTTGGCACTTTGTAAAACAAACCGAACCATTTAATTTAAAATTATCGCGGCCAGTTGTGTTTTCAGTCAGCCTACTGAATTTGCTTTTGGGTTTTTTGACTCCAGTATGGGAAATGGTACTAACAGAGAAACTGCTAACTGTAACTGTTAGGTTAACAACAAACAACGAGCCAACCTCCGGTAACTTGCACATTATCTACAAAGTGATTTTTAATTGCCACAGCGCTTAAAATAGTTGTCCATGCTGACTAACTGCACAATTTACAACATATTCTTAATATAACGTGTGTTATTACATGCTATCTTAATTGCATGGCTTTTTATGCGTAATAATAATTAAAGAAAAAAGAGGACATTAAAGATGGCTTTAAAATAACCTTTAATTCTATTCACAAGTGTTTAATGCACAGTAGTTGAACAAGCATGTCTGGGTGATTCTACTCTGGCTGTAGTACCTGTAGATGTGCTTCAGGAGCCCTGGGATGAAGACGGATGCTGGTGCTGAGAAACAATCTGTTACTCACATTTTCTGTCTTTATTTTTCCAGTAATGGATTGCTGATTTCCACAAGATGGAGAGAGACAGAAAGTGCATCCTCTGTGAAACAGTCCATGCCTCCAAGCAGGTAATGAGCAAAAATGTGGGAATACCAACTTGTTTGTTTTTATTTATCACAAAAAGCTTAGGATTCCTTTACAGTGGAGAGTATTTTAAACAATTAAATAGGGATGTGACAAAGACACAAAACAGTATAGTTTTTTAATTTCATATAACAGAAAAAAAAAAGAATTCTGCTAAGGATCTTAGATTAGAATTTTGATCTTTACAAGTATATCTGGGCTTTTAGGACGTGTACATTACAGCAAAAACATAAATATTTGTACTATTCAGTACATTTCAAAAATGGAAAACTGAAGAGTTGCTCAGAGGAAAAAGCTTTGATGTTCCCTGTTTGTCTGCAGGAGATGGACGAACACATGAGAAGCATGTTGCACCACCGCGAGCTGGAGAAGCTCAAAGGCCGGTGAGTCGACGCCGTCAGCCCTGCACCACAGATGCAATCAAAACAAACTACAAACTGCAAACTACAATGCAATCAAACTACGGTGGAACAACTTTCAGCAACTGGCAGAAAGTTTTAACCATAAAAAAACAGAACAGCACAATTCAAAGATGCAATTTCTGGTTTTAACGACAGAAAAAAACCCAATCAGTCACTTTATTGTAGATTCCATGACCTTCTTCTAAGAGTTTTATCTAAAACTTTTTGGGTCAGGAGGCACGTGCATATGCGCGCACGTGCTCATCAGAGCTCTAGCATCAGGAAAGCAGATATACGGGCAGCTGTCTCAGCTCGGGCGCGTATATTTAGACACAATCTGTCCGGAACAACAGCCGTGACAGAGAGAAGGCAACTGGCTGTCGCGTGACCCCGGTGTAGATTATTAAAAGTACGTGGCATGTCCCTGAGGTGGGGGGAGGAATTTGGTGAAATTGATAGCTTTTGTAGCACCGCGGTCTCGTGAGTTTGGGTCTGAGCTGCATACTGAGCTGCAAAGTCCTGGTGGCCAATCCAAACCTGGCCTGTCCATCGCGTAAACACAAAAAGTAGTCCTGCATTAGTGATGAAGAGGTCAGAAAGTGGCCGTCTGCCATGACACAGATTTGAAGAACTGGAGAAGGAGCCAAGCCGAGCGAGCGCCGCTATCAGAACCACGAGATGACATACTTGGGAGAGGCTTTTGAAGAGGAGGCTGCGAGCAGCTGCACCAGGGTCCGGTTACGCCAGCTTTGTTTGGGATTGGTCAGCAGGAGGCTCAGGCCCGACGGTGTGACGAGAGGAGGAGGGGGGTCCCGCCCCTCAGGAAGCAGCGTGGAGTCAAATACAGGCGTTGCGACCCGTTGGTGTCAGAGTGCGGTGGACACCATCATGGAAGCGCACTAGGCCGAGGGCGCCCTGCCTCCCTCCCCTCGCTGCACGGCGCGCTGTCTGCGTCCAGCCTGGCTGCTCCTCCTGCTCTGCCACCTATGGCCTGCTGAAGGAAGCAAAGACAAGATCAGGAAGAATTAAACATTCATTATTTTCACTGTTTAGCGCAAGAGGAAATTCCAAGTTAGCTACCTCCTGATCTGAGACAGATAGATAATTTGAACTACTCCTTTTCAGAGGATTGTTGAGTATTCTCCTTTCCTGAGTTTATTTAGACTTTTGAAGTGACAGAAGGTAGAGCCCGAGTGCTTTACTGCAGGCTAGAAGACCCACGAGACCGTAAGCATGCCCGAAGGAACCATTGACCGCCCGCTCTCGCCGCTTCTCCCCAGGGACTGCGGACACGAGTGCAGAGTGTGCAGAGTGACGGTGGTGAGCTTGACCGACTACGCCAGCCACATTTCCAGCCCCACACACAAGCAGAATGTGGAGGCCGCCGAGCAAAAGCCCGCTGGGAAGAACTGCCACGAGCACTACTTCGATCAGGTTCTCGTGGATCTGATTGAGAACAGAAAAGAACAGAACAGGTAAGAATTTACCTTTAAAATTCAGCTTCTCCAGTCTGATGTAATGAAATCACCAAATGGGGAAGGTCGCCGATAATAACCGAGTGCTTGTTTTGCATGGACTTATGCTATGTATAGGCGTCTTTTGCCCACTGGCCCGTTTTAGCCGCTGCTTCAAGCTGCAGAGCTCATGTGTCAGCAGCCAAGTCCGCGTCCTAAAAAAAGCACCACACAAAGTCCTGACAGCCTTGACATGTCGCGAGAAGTTCCTAATTTCTAAGAAAAGATACTCAAATAATAGGCAAAGGCATCTTCCACCATGAATTGCAACTAAAAATGGAGTGAAATACAGGTTTTAATGTCATTTAGATGTGCCGATGTGCTTGTCTTGTGTCCACGTGAGCAGTGGGACAATAATATGTTTCATTCATGATTCTGCTTTTAGAAAAGAGAAGGAAGCTGCTGCCGCAAAGCTGGCAAAAGAGGAAGCGGATCGCAGAAGGAAAGAGGAATTTCAGCAGAGGTTAAAGGAAGCTAAAGAGCGCAACCAGCTGGACGGCGCCTGGCAGATGCAACCCCATGGGTTTGGCGGCTACGCTCAACAAGGTCCTTGGTTCAGGCAGAACCAATATCACCCCACACCGGGGCAGGCACAGCCTTGGCACCACAACAACCAGGGAAAGGGCGCCACCTGGCACGGCCAGAAACCTCCCAACGTTCAGCAGTTGGCATCTGGTCAATACCCTGGTGGAGGCTTTGGAGGCCAGGGAGGTTGGGGCAACAGGCAGTGGCATCGGGGTGGGTTTCCGGGCCACCCGCCCAACCGGCTGCCCTGGCTCAGCAATGGCGGCAGCAGCAATGGCATCTACGGGCGAAACAACATTGGCTATTCTGCACAAAGGGGCCGAGCTGTGAGCCTTGTGGGACCTCCCCTCTATCCAGCCCCACCCCGCCTGTTTACGCAGACGTTTAACCAGTTTCAGAGCCCACGCAGGGACAAGGGGGTTCCCGGTGATGGTCACCAGAACGGGGAGGGGCCAGCATCAGAAAGTGACCCCAGCGCCAAAAAGGCTTTTGGTAGCAACACAAAGCTGGACAAAACCTGTCGCTGGTCTCCCTATCCAGTCACAAAGAGTTTGGAAGCTCTGAGCTCATCAGAGATGGGCCCCAAAGGCCCCCAAGTCCAGAGGAAAGACAAGCCAGCGGAGCCCAAGGCCCCCGACAGGCAGTCCAGGCCCGAAACCAAATCAGAGCGCGCAGCCTCAAATGGAAGCAGTGTGGGAGAGAAAGAAAAGCAGGCCCAAGGCGCCAAACCCAAACCCGGAGAGCGTAGCAGCAGCGGGAGCAGAAGTAACAGCTCCCAGAGGGACGACAGCCACACCAGTCAGACGCCAAATAAGGCCTCGGTTCTCAGCGATAAGAGGACGCCAGCCGACTGTGGTCCTGGTACAAGCTCAGGCACATCGAGAGCAGCAGCCCAGGAGAGCAGCTTCAGCAAGCAGACCAAAGAGAAGCAGCACCAGCTGGAAACGCTGAAGAAAGCCAGGCAGATCGTGTTGGAAAAGAAGAGTTTAGGGAGCAAGACTGAGGCGGCTCCACGCAGCGCGGACGTGCACAGGCCTCCCAATCAGGCCAGAACGACCCAAGATGGCCGTCGGCAGGACTCGCACGCCGGCAGAGCAGAAAGGCTGGGCCCCGCAGACGGCAACCAGTCGGTCCAGTCTTTTCAGGTGAGCACATCCACAGTGGAGGGTTCGGAGGCTTCGGCTGCAAACCGAGGCGCTGAGGAGAGCGGCAGGAAGGCCACGGACGAAGGTCCGCAGGCCGCAGAAGCTGGCCACAGCTCTGGGAGCGATACCGTACCGGCCCCGCCCAAGCTGGACCTCCTGCCCGTCTTGAAACGCGACCTGAGCAAACACATCGGCTCCAAGAGTAAAGCGGTGAACCGCGAGCCCAACCTGAACATCGCCCGGCGGGTTCGAAACCTCAGCGAGTCGCGGAGGTGCGACCCCGAGAAGGACACCGGGCTCAAGCCGACCGTCCGGCAGCTGATCAGCTCCTCTGGGTCTCGGCGCAACGTGAACTGGGAGCAGGTCTATCAGGAAGTCAGGAAGAAGCAAGACAAAGGAAAGGGAATGCCAAGGTGATGTCTCACCCCTACCTGTCTAAGTCTGAGGTGGTCTTCTTCAAAAGCTTAGGTTTTATCCTGGGTGTGTTTTACAGGTTTGGGATCGAGATGGTGCCTTTGGAACAGGGAGAGCACAGCCAGGAGGAGGACGACATTCCCCTGCTGGAGGGATTCCAGTGGGAGTCGTTAATGGACGCCTCCGCTTTGAGCCCCTCCAGAAAGCGCTCCTTGTCCGAGAGCAGCCTCCCGCCTCCAGCCGCTCACTCCCTGCTTCCACCCCAGGCTTCCCAGCAAACCGCACGGGAAGAAGAGCAGCGGGACTTTGCTCCGTCGGAGAAGGTGGAGGGTCAGCGTGAGCTGGAGCTGAGGCCTGCGGAGAGAGAGGGGAAGTTAGCGTCACTGGTGCCAACCCTCCAAAGATGCGACTCGGTGCTGGGGGACAGCAGTTCAGGGACGGAGCTGTGTGATGGACAGGGGACTGGAAAGAGGAGACGAGCAGCAAGGGTGAGTCAAGCAAACCGCGTCCTTTAGTGCCAGCGCTCACCTGTTTTGTTTTGGGATTTTTTTTTTTGTCTCGCAGGATGCCGTGAGTGCAGAGATTTCCGGCTTGGAGCACAACACCAAGCGAAGGCGGGTCCGATCGAAAAAAGGTTGGTTGGGTTTAGGATTACTGGACTGCTCCAACCCGAGGCTGTGTCAGCGGGTCCTGATTTATGGGCGTGCGCAGAGCGCTTACAGATCGACCAGCTGCTGGCCGTGTCTCTGCGGGAGGAGGAGCTGAATCGCTCCCTGCAGACTGTGGACGCCAGCCTGATCCAAGCCCGGACCACGCTGCAGGCCGCTTACATGGAGGTTCAGCGTCTCATGATGGTCAAGCAGCAAGTAAGAAACGTCTGCCGGCTCTGCTGAGACGTTTGTTGGTCAGAGGTTTTCTGATGGTTCCTGCATGTGTGTGTAAACCAGATGGCTGGAGAGATGAACACGCTCAGGAACAAGAGAATCGACTTGCTGAAGGGGATGCAAGGTAACAAAGCTAACAAGGGTTAACAGGTTTATCGCTATCACACAACAATCGTATTCAATGCTGCTGTTTTTACCCTCAGGTACTCATTTCCTTCTCTGGTCTCTCATAGAAAACAAGGAAGCTCCTCAAGTCACACTAAAAGAGGAGAAAATGGATCCGGCGGACCCTGAACCACACATCCCGTCTTCTCCCGCGCTGTCCTCGGTTACAGACACTCCCGCTGTTCCCAGCCCAGCTCCTGCTGAAACGTCTCCCAGACGCTCCCCCAGCGTCCCGCTGGCGTCGGTCTCCATCAAACAGGAGCCTCACTCTCCTGTCCATGTTCAGGCAGAGCTGGAACCGGCCCCTGCTCACAGCACCACTTCAGATCCTCGGACCCCTCCCGCTCCAGCCCTTTCTGCCGGTACGTTATTCCGGAATGGGAATCACTTTTTCTGTTCAGTTCCAAGTTGTCCCCCGTGACTCTGTTTCGTGCATATACTCTCTGCAGGTGCCAAAGAGGGCTTGGTAGAAAAGGCCACACAGGTGACGAGGGATCACATCACATGTCCGCCTGATATCAAACCGCCCCTCGAGCTTCTGTCTCAGAGCAGAAGGGACTCCGAGATGACCAGTCTTGCTGACTGTGCAGCGCCTCCGTCGTTTGCACGCCCTCCGAGCCTCTCCCCTCTCAACGTACCTGCATCTCCAGCGGAGCTGAAGAACGGGAAGCGTGTGCGGAAACTGAAAAAGAGGAAGACGCTGAAAAAGTCGCAGGGGACAGAGCCGCCCGAAAGCAGTGACACGGAGTTGGATGGCGAGGCCCTGAGGCCCAGGTGGCTGCGGTCGCGCAGGAGAGCGAGTGGAGGCTCTCAGGTCAGCACGTCCACGCCACCTGCAGAAGATGACGCTGAGGTCGGCATGGACGTGGGCGCGGAAGCGCCTAGGCAGCTAGCTCAAAGCGTCGAACCAGAGGTGACAGACTTCAGGCCCCCTCATCCTGTGGTGGATCTCACCTTGAACTTGGATTCCGAGGACAGCATGGAGGTCACCGCAGCCTGCCAGCACCCTCACACGGACACCCCGGTTGCCAGTCCTCCTGCCCAGGTCCCAGACACCTCCAGGCCCGAGTCCCAGAGCCTGGCCTGCAATGAGGTCACCTCCACCAGTGACATGGACATATGCAAATCCTCTGAGAGGTGGGAGCCCATTCGCTTCATCCAGACTCAGACCAGCAGGTTTCCCTCCAGACGGGAGAAGTTTCCACATCACAATCAGTTACCTTCTAAAAAGACACTGGAAAAGCAGAAATGTACCACATCAGATGCTTTATTCTAATTTATCTCTCTGATATATGTGTGTCTTCACAGTGAAACTCAGAGTGCCATCATATTACCAAAGATCATTAAGACTTCATCAGGTGACCTCTTTTGATAGGCTAATTCTGCGTTTTAATAGTTTAATAGTTGCGTTTCAGGGAGTTCTGTATAAGCAGCGTCTTATATTTAACCACGAAATGTTCTGATTTTCTACAGATGTTTCATCTGATCACGGGGAGGACGAGATCCCCACGGAGGGTCTGTTTGAGGGTCACCAGGAAGCAGTGAACGGCGTGCAGGTCCACAACGGGCTGCTGTACACCTGCTCCGGAGACCGGACGGTCAGAGCCTTTGACCTGGTGGTGAGTGCTGGCGAACGAGATGTCTCCACGCCGTGGAACGCCTCCCGTCTTCCAGAACAAGCCGAGCGAACTCGTCTCCGCTCGCTTGTTGCAGACTCACCAGTGCGTGGGCGTGTTCGAGGGTCACAGCTCCAAAGTGAGCTGCCTGTTGGTGTCCGCAGCCCCTTCCCTGCATCACCGTCTGTACTCTGGTTCGAGCGACCAAACCATCCGCTGCTACAGTCTCAAGGTAGGATCCCCTCTCCCCCCCATCAGGAGGGTAATCAATGAATATTTCAATAATATCCATCGGTAAGGTCACGCTCGCGCATTTGGTATCACGTCCGCAGACGCGAAGACTCCAGCAGCAGTTTTCTCTGCCAGACAGAGTCCTCTGCCTCCACAGTCGCTGGAAGATATTGTACGCTGGCCTGGCCAACGGAACGGTGGTGACCTTTAACCTCAAGGTGAGGCGCGGTCGTTCAGGCGTAAGTCCACAGGACCTGCGTCCACAGAGTGTGTTTCGTCATCAGCGGTTTGCGCTTTTTCAACCCTTTTGTGCAAATGTGTGTAGACCAACAGGCAGATGGAGGTGTTCGAATGCCACGGGCCCCGAGCCGTCAGCTGCCTGGCCTCCACCCAGGAGGGCGCCAGGAGGATCCTGCTGGTGGGCTCCTACGACAGCACCATCAGCGTGAGAGACGCCAGCAGCGGACTGCTGCTGCGAACGCTGGAGGGCCACAGCAAGACCGTGCTCTGCATGAATGTAAGAAAAGAAGCGGCGACGCCTTCGTCTGTGCCAGGACCGAGCCGACGAGGAGATTAAAACTCTCTGTTCTGCTCCCAGGTTGTCAATGATCTGGTGTTCAGTGGATCCAGCGATCAGTGTGTCTACACACACAACATCCACGTGAGTGTGTCCGTCTCTGCTCCTAAAAATGTGACGCTCCAGTCAAAGTTTTTTGCTTTTTTTTTCATGGAAAAATGTGCCATGTTTGTGAATGTGGGTTCGTGGTTCAGACCGGGGAGCTGGTGCGGGTGTATAAGGGCCACAGTCACGCTGTCACCGTAGTGGCTGTCCTGGGGAAGGTGATGGTGACGGCCTGTCTGGACAAACTGGTGCGTGTCTACGATCTGCAGGTGAGCATCTTCGGTCTTTTTCACCGCTTTAACCAGCGTTAACGACAAGCAAACGTGTAGATCAGCCCGTGGTTCTCGTCACAGTCGCACAGTCAGCTGCAGGTCTACGGAGGCCACAGCGACATGGTGACGTGCATGGCCATCCACCAGAACATGGTGAGCGCAAAACCAAATCCACTACACAAAAGCAGCCCCGCTTTAATGAAATCCACAGACGTGAGTGTATCAGAGCCCCGGTCCAGTCCCGATGCTCCGTTTGTGTTTCAGATCTACACAGGCTGCTATGATGGCAGCCTGCAGGCTGTCAAGATGAACCTGCTGCAGACTTACCGCTGCTGGGTAAGACAACCGTGGGTGGCACAGCTGGGAGCTGCTGACTGACATTTTGTTTCCCTACAATTAGTACAAGACGCTAATTAACGTCTGCTCAAAATAGACCAAAAAAACCCATAGCTTCCGATAGCACTGATGCTAACTAGAGCTAGAACCTCATGACTGATTAAATTGGCACTAGGGGCCAGTTTTCGCCACACGTCGTTAATGGTGTGGTGTTGACAGTGGCACGGCTGCTCGCTTTCCTTCGGGGTGATGGAGCATCTGCGGCGTCACCTGATCAGCGATCACGCCAGCGGCAACCTCCAAACACCGTTCAAGTGCCGCTGGAAAAGCTGCGAGGAGTTTTTCTGCGCGCGCACCAGCTCCAAGCAGGTATGAAAGTGTTAACGCAGGTGTGTGTAGGTGGCAGGAGTTGACACATAGGTGTGTGTGTGTGTGTCTGTCTCAGGGGCTCCTGGTGCACATGCAGAAACATGCTGAGGAGGAAGCTGATCCGGAGCCTTAGAGGGCAGGCGGCCGGAGCGGGGCCTCTCTACCGGCCCTCCAGTCTTTTTTTTTTTTTTTTGGTAACCCTCCCATATTGGGGGGATGTTCTCGGGACACGCTCTGCGGCACGAGCGGCGTCCGGCGACTCCATCCTTGATGTTCAGTGTTGGAATCCAACCACAGCGCAATCAAGAAAGGAGGTATTGCTGTGCAGCTATTTTCACGTTCTGAAAGATAAACCGCAGCTTCCTCTTTTTCTTCTGACCACTGAATTCCTTTTCTCTGACCAAACCTACATTTCAAATTGAAGAAAGATCAGTGTTGCCAGAGTGGGAGAGACTCACGCTTTCCTGCTGAAACCGCAACCAAAGACGGTGATCTCTCATCGTATGGCATGGGCTACGAGATGGTTTTATTGTTGTGCAATTGTCATGTCTTCTTAATTTAAAGTAATTCTTGGCAGATAATTTGTGGTTGTTGTTTTTTTTTTATTTATTTATTTCATTTTCTTCGTTTTCTAATTTGAAGTCGTCTTTTTTTTTGTAACGTGTTCAGGTTGGTCTTTAGGAGGTTTCGCTTTCTGTAGTGTTGCTCAGCGAGGTGAAGGTTGCAGGTCGTTGGTGCACTTTTGTGCGACTCAGCCTCAGGTTGCAATTTGCAGTGAAAACAAGACAAAGTTGTGGTGACAGCGTGTTGGTGAGTGTGTGTTTGCGTGTACCAGAGGGGGCGTAAACCCCGTTTTTCATGCGTGAGTGTGGTTCACATACGGTTTTTATGACACCAGTTTCTCCTCAGAGATGTTTTCCTTTTCTTTCGAGGTTTTGGTTTATACCTGGAGCGTTGAGAAGAAGGCGCTGGGAGAGGGTTTTGCGAGCGAGGGGAGGGTAGGTGACGGGTGTTTCCAGGAGGTGTTTGAAGGATGAAAAATTGAAGGGAGGATTTAGAATTCATCTCCCATGCCATACTTCATCCCCGAGCAGGACTGTAACAAACCATTTTAGAGGCAGATTTTACCCAGTAACCCAGAAGACGCTCCTCTGCTCTCTGGTTTTTCCGTCAGGTGTAGCGGGATTTTCTTCCAGCTGCCGTCTTCTTCCCCGTTTCTGTCTGAGGTAAAGCGTGCAGTCGGCCTCGTGCCTGGCATCCCTGACTTTCTTCAAGTTTTTCAGTTTTCAAAAGAAGAGGTATTTTTAAAAAGAAGTGCAATCCTAAGCATCGTTTGTAACGGAAATTAAAAAAAAAGTTATTAATGTGAACTCTGTGTCTTTGATGTGACGTGTCTGTCGCTCCCAATAATTGCAGATTCCACCTCAAATCTACTGGTAACACAACCAAACCCATAACTACAAATTTATTTATTTGGTTAAAAATGCAGTACACTCATCAGGGAAATCACAAAGATGCAGCCCAAGCCGTTCACTTCTAATTTTTCTTTTTTTTAACCGAATTCTCAAGTAAAAACGTAATTAATTCCCATTGAGTCGCGATAAATAGAGAAGCCTGAGTTTGTCCACCAGGGCGCGCGACCCGTAACTCTGGAAGATGGTGGAAAATTGATGGTCCGAGGAAAGAAATCCAGAGTTTGATCAACAGAAAGTGGGCTGGAAGTGTTGGTGCCGATGATGAGAAATAAATAACAGATGAAAGAGTGAGTCGGGGGCGGGGGGAGGATGCTCTTGCTGCTCAGTGGGGTCACAGAAGAAGAACGGAGAAGAAGAAGAGTTTGCTGATGATAGATGTGAGGTATTGTGACAGAAAAAAGAGGTTGTGTGTGTGTTTGTTGCCTGAGCAAAGTCCCGTACAGGTGATTGTCTTTTTCTCTTTTAAACACGGCTGGAAGGAGACACAGAAGAGTGGTGAAAGAAAGGCAGATGAGATGGATGAAAAGGAAGAAGAGCGCCGGGAGCGGTGGAGGTGAAGGGGGTCGCGAGTCGACGGTGTTTGGCCACACTGAGTGTTGAGGTAAAGGCTGGCAGGTCTCGTCCTGGTGCGGAGTGGTGCTCACCCGGGAGAGGATGGACCTCCTCCATCAGGCATACATGGTCAGCTGAAGCCACTGCAGACAGAAGAACACACACTTCTACCCATTCTTCCGTCCATCATCCACCCTTCAAATGAGCTCTCTCGGTAGGCTAAGGCGGCGTCCGGTTTTCTGACGCGTCCTCACCTCCAGGACGCTGAGTCTGATCGTCCCGTCTCCCTCCTGGTCGAAGGCCTGAAACGCCCCTGCAGAAAGCGAGAGAAGCAGCCAACGTTTCAAGTCGGACCTCCACGAGGCTCGAGGGCCACGACTTTGGCCCCGGGGCAGACGAAACAGAGGGCCGACTCACTGAACATGGCTTCCAGCCGAACCAGACAGCTGATGAAGCTGTCGAAGTCGATGTTCATGTTCTCGTTAGCGTAGCGCATGGTGATGATGTCGTACAGCTGGTTGTTGAGACGGAAGCCTGAGCGGGACACAAGACACATGACTGTACAGCGACAAAAAAGTTCAGAGGGTGAGTTCCAGCTGCCAAAACCAACGACGCGCTCAAGCCAAACGCATGCGCTTGCTTCTGGAGAGAGAGTGAAGCCTTTTGGCCTGTTTTCACCTGCGTCGTTGACGGCGTTCCTCATCTCGTAACTGTTGATGAAGCCAGACTGGTCGGCATTGTAGTGCTTGAAGATTCCCTGAAAGAGAAGAAGAAGAAGCTCAAAGGAGCGTCAATCCCAAAGGGTGAGGGCACAAACGAGGGGGACCCGCATTCCCACCTGCCACTGCTTGATCTTGGTCCACAAATGCCTGAACTCCTGCAGATTGAGCCGACCTGTCCCGTCCATCTAGACGCAGGCAGTTAAGATCCAGAAAGGTGCAAAACATCTAGTGGGTGGGTTGTTCCTCCTGCCGAGTGCTCCGCGTAGAAAACAAAAGGTTGCTGTTGTTGTCGGTGCTGTGTAGTGAGGTCTACGTCCAGACCCGCAGCCAGCCCGATGCACTCGATACAAAGGATACGTCCATCAGAGCAATCATGCTCCTGCAGCTCTCCAGGCTGAAGCCCTCCGTCTTCATGTCCTTATCTGCAGGGAGACAGAGGACACAAGTCAGACCCTAACCCTAACCCTGCTGAACCCGTCCTGCAGGGACGACGTTAGAGAGCAGCCTCACGTTTGATGATCACTCTGTTGAGAACGTTTTTCAGTTCGTTGGCTGTGATTTCCATGTCCTGCAGAGGGAGATTCAGAAAGGCAGAGCTCTCAGCTGAAGGACGACAACACGACTGACCACTCTCGCTCTTTCTGGTGCTCACATCTCCGGCTATCTCCTGAAAAATAGTCCGGAACTGCTGGTCCTCCTCGCTTTCCTCCCCCGCTGAAGCTGGCGCCGGCTGGATAAAAAAAGAGGTCGACGCAAGAGAAGATGGGAAATGAAAATCATTAGAAGGTTTTTTGTGTTTTTGATTTCCAAACAACCCTCCGGCCCCCTTTCCCTTCCCCATCCACCCAGCTCAACATCAAATTTTAAGAAAAATCTTGAGACGAAAGTTGGAATTCTGCCATCAAAGGAGCACTGATGCTTTGGTCGCTATGGCGACACTCACCTCTGGGTGATCGGCCTCAATCCTGTTCTCTATCTCCCTGGGTGAAGATGGACAGACAGCAGTCACCATGGTGACAACGACATCTCACACGGACCGCCAGTGCTGCCTGTTTACCGCAGCTAACCGCGTCATTCTGAGCAGCCGATTTGTGATTTTTTTCCCCTGAAGGTTTACGGTCGGAACATGTCCATAAACTGTGAATGAAACGTGTTAGTTCAGTACCACCTGGAGATTTTTGTTTTTGCTTCTTTTTTTTTTTTGGTACGAGTGAGATTCTTCACTGGATCCAAGATCTTCGCTGGGCTTCCGCGCGCTTGTAAGTTTACACGCTGGATATTTAAATTTCAAGCCGTTCAACGTTTGGCTACTGAGTTCCCATCCTGGCAAGCTCTTCTGGTTCCACTGGTTCAGGCGGGCTCCGCGAGCTGCCTGGTCGTCCGGGGCAACAGGCTGAAGTCAGTGTAGCATTGAGATAATTGGAAGGTTTACCGGTGCGTGCCCAAATCTGAGGTGGCTTGTCCTAAAAAAGATTCCATAACAGCTTCGAACTGGGGCCGATTTCTTCCGATTCTACAAATCAAATCGCCGTTAAAATGGTTCGCTCTTGGAAACACAGATTCAGCACCAACAGAGGGAAACAACGGCAGACACACACTTTTGTCCCCAGCGGAGGTGGAGCGCACACCCGTCCCCTAACTCCCACCATCCCGGTCGCCCCCGGCCACTCACTCGGAGGTGTTCTTCTTCTCGGAGAACACCCGCAGGATGAACTCGCCCTCCTGGTGCGGCTCGTAGGTGGAGGGGACGATGACGTACTCCCCGGGGCTCAGGCGGAAGCGCTGCGTCACCTCGCGCAGGTTGATGTAGGACTTGCAGCGAGCTTTGGAGGAGCTGTACAGGAAGAAGTCCTTCTGCATGTGCTGCTTGTTGCCGTGCATCTGAGGAAGGGGCAAAGGGGCAAACTGTGAGGCGCGCGACAAAGCCGCTGCCTGGTGTTGATCTCCTTTCAGCTGCTCACCTCCTTTGGAACCTGCAAAGACAAAAAGAAATCTGGCTTCAGTGGTCCTTAATCATCAAAATGAGTAAGATCAGAGTTAATATTGTTGAGAGGACAAGGTGAGGACACCTCGTAGATGGCAAAGCCGATGGTGAAGAGGTTGGCTCCCATCTTGCGCTCCTTCCGCCTGTTCTTCTGCATCAGAGCCACCACGAAGGTGCAGCCCACCTCGTTTTCCTCGGGGTCGTCGTCCTCCTCCAGCAGACGGAGGCGGTACTGAGGGTTTGTCCAGAAGGTGTCTGCGGGGCATTTCAAGAGCATTTCTTCTCCTTCTGACGGGGACAAACGACCTTCCCGCGGAGCTGTGGAGTACCTGGGTAGTTCCTGCAGCCGCCAGCCGAGCAGCCTCTCACCCAGCGGCCTTCGTTCACGGAAACGGTCCACTTGTGGATCTTGTCGTCCTCCAGGGCGTCGGGCGTCAGGTTGCAGATCTCGATCTTGGTGTAGTTCTTCTTGAAGTCCTCGAACGACATCCTGCACAGACGAGGGCGGAGCGTCTCACTTTACACTTTAATTTAGCGCCAGCAAGAGTTGAAAGGTGCCATTTACCAGAACTCTCCGTCCTCGGCGCTCTGGTGGTGCAGCTTCTCTTTTTCAGCCTTGGAGAGGGTGGACCACTCCTTCGAGCTATTCCGAAGAAGACGGAAGGGACGATTTCTGAAGATGTGCCCAAAAGTCCTGCTGTTTCATTTTTACTGCGGATCGTCCGTTTGCTCACTTGTCGCTCCAGGGACCGTTCCATTCCACCTGACCCCAGGGATTCCTGAGACGCACCAGGCGGACCTTGGACTCCTTGTGCTGAGATGGTTTGCACTGTCGGAGAACACAGGGTTGAACCACGACGGATCCAGACACACCGCGGTGCGTCGGCAATCGGGTCTACCTCCTCCACCGCTGTCACCGAGTAGGCGTGACCCTTCACCAGTCCCGTGGCCGTCCGAGTCTCGAAGCGGGCGGGAACCAGAGACTACGGAGAGACAACCACAGGTGACCGCCTGGTCCCCGACACCTGCTTTCTGGCCTTCTGCGTGACTCACGTCGATGGAGCAGCCCATGAGCGAGCCTCTGTCCAGAGCTTTCTTCATGATCTTATAGAGCTCTTTGGGAGCCTCCTTCATCTCGTAGAACTCGGT
The DNA here is from genome assembly GCA_000180735.1 of Tetraodon nigroviridis. Taxonomy (NCBI): domain Eukaryota; kingdom Metazoa; phylum Chordata; class Actinopteri; order Tetraodontiformes; family Tetraodontidae; genus Tetraodon; species Tetraodon nigroviridis. The sequence goes on along the minus strand of CAAE01014634.1, from coordinate 53,031 downwards.
GACGCCGCCGGTGAAGTCCTCCATGGCCTCGGTGGTGTTCCCACCCTTCAGGGCCTCGTAGGAACCGTGCAGCCTGGACAGGGACAGAAAACCGTCTCATCAAACTTTGACAGCAGCCAGAAACGTTTCTGGACAAAGGTGCAGACTCGGCTTGGGTGGCCAGGTGTTTGGTGAGGAAGGCATTTCCTGGACTGACTTGGCGTAGGCCTTCTCCAGCAGGGCGCTCCAGAACTCGTTCCTCTCCGCCGACTTTGTGAAGACCAGCTGGTTGTTGAAGGTCGGGATGCGGTCATCGATGACCACATCCACCCAGTCTCCATAACGCCAGAACTACAGGGATGAAAGGATGCAAGTCAGGCGCCACCTTCAGGCGGAGCGGGGAGGCGTGAGCGTCGGCTTACCTGGAAGTGGAAGATGCCTGCGTAGCTCTCTGAGAAGCTCTGCTCTGGCGGAACCACCCGATACAGCAGCTTCTCGTTCAGGGTGAGGCAAGCGATGGCAGCCAGCAGCCAGCAGTCACCTGAGGCCGAAACACAGGTCACCAGAGGTCAAAGGTCACCTAACTGCAGTCACGCTAGAGCAGAGGTGGGCAAACTAAGGCCCGAGGGCCACGTGTGGCCCGATAAACTATTTAATCCGGCCCTCAGTGCCTTCACAGGAGTTATCCATCTCTAGTCGGCCTAATTTACAGGCCCCAAAGTAAGCAGGAGTTTTAGTCGACTTCAGCTGTCCTTCTAACATGAATCTGGAGGCAACCGTTCACCATTTTTACCCCAGTGAATGTGAAACGCTGGTCGCCTTGGACGGGCGCGGGCGTGGCGAGGGTGGAGGCTGCTGGGACTGTTTTTTGACAGGGAACTGGGGACCAATGTCTGCCAGGACCTTTGTCCCCCTGCTGCCCTTTTATTTGCAGTCTGAACGGAACAATGAGAAGTGCTGCTAGCTGGATTCTCTTCCAAAAGAACAAGCACAATATGTGGAGGCCATGTGCCGGGGGGGCGGTGGGGGGGGGGGGCGGGGTTGGGGGGTTTAAGGGTTAGAGGATATCTGGTATCTCAGATTTCTGTTAATCAGATGTGATGTTCTTACTTTAAAATAGCACAGATCATCGATAAATTGTACAAACAAGCAAATAACCCCCCAACATCTTCATGATTCTCGGTGGATTTTTGCCTCTGGCAGTGCGATATTAGGAAAGGGAAGCTTTACCGAGGTCTCCCTGGCAGATGTCTGTCCTACTGGCTCCTCCGACAATGAACTGAGGATTGTCGCAGATCTCCTGCACATAAAAACAGACCATCTCAGCTGTACCTTGTGTTGCTTTCCAGGGTTCGAAACTGCACCTGTCTGGGAAGAGAGTGCGTAAATCCGTCTCTGCGGGACTAGAGCAACATTCCGGGCCATCCATGTAGGATTTCTGGAGCATCTCCTCCTCCTCCTTCCCCTGGGGAAATCCTGCTGCAGCGCTCACGTTTCGAAGCTGTGGCTCGTCAGAAATCTAGCGTTGCGCCTCCCCCGCGTGTGCTCCGTCCCCTGGTTACACTGAAATCAGCGCCCAGCGTGCCCCCTCCTACCTTGGGCCTCTTCCAGACGATGTTCTTGACCTTGTTGGACTTGTGTCCCAGTTCCTTGTAGCCCAGGGACTCGACGGTGGCCGGGAAGGTGTCATCCTCGAACAGGGACTTTCTGTGGACGCACTCCTGTCTCAGGACGCTGTAGTCCTGGCTGTTGAAGCGTATGGGCTTGTTGAGGGACCCTTCCCCGTCTCTCCGCTCTCGCTCCCGGATCAAGCGGTCGCAGAAAAAGCCAGACGGTGTATAGGGCATCTCGTCTCAGCGGACTCTTTATTTATTTCTTTTTTTAAAAAAAAGCTGCCTTTTGCCACCCGCAATAAAGTCTTACAAGCCTAAAAGCCCTGGCATAAATCCAAACAGCTAACCGGTGATTGGCTCTTTGGTTGTGCGACGCCCCCTCCCTTTCATCAAAGAGTGGACGAGGAAAAGAGACGCAATTCGCTCCGCACGCGCTCACCTTTGCACGTACGCACAAATGCGCGGAAACCAGCGCTCCGCACAAACATGGGATTGGCTCCCTCCCATTGGCCGAGCCCGACAATGACCCGCCGTCTTTGTTGGGTGACACAAAGGCCAGCGGGCCGCGGCCGAGGCCGTGTAAAGAGTGGTGGGTAGATGCCCTGCCTCAGCAGAAGGCATTCAAGCGCTTTAAACCTGTTCTCAATGGAGCTCAGCATCGAGCAGTCTCAGCAGAACCAGGCTAACGCTACCAGGAGGGCTCTCGGCCGCCGCTAGCGCCCCAAATCCAATCAGAACGCGGATAAACAAATAATCTGAAGATGGTCCCGATGGTGCCACACTGATGATGTTTGTAATCAATACCACATCAGATGATCTTTACAAACACAGGTTAGAAGTCATCTGGTACGTAAAGTCCCGTTTTTTTCATTTTCACTTTATCAGGTTAATCAGAGGCTCCTCGCGCTACAACTTTTTAGGCTGATGACATTTCAGTTTAAGAGTTTAATCCCCTCGCCAACTGGGACAAATGACAACAAGTTGTTGTCTCACAATTACTCCTAAAATGCTTCTGTGACTTATTTTGTGCAGTTTTATTGGATTCCTAAAAGTCAAGAATGTGAAAGGGGTCAAGGAAACACAATAGTAGTGCTGATGGAAGCTTTACATATTGTCGTCTCAGGACATAAAGAATAAAAAAGGGTCTTTTATAAAGAGTTACCTCACCCCGGCCTCTATTCGAGGTTTTTCCACGATTTTAGAAGTAAATATTTTTGTTTTAACAGCTTTCTTTAAATTTAAAACAGTTTGAGTCAGGACATAAACCTAACTCTGTAAAACCAGTCTGGTTTGTTTTGCTCCATCTTTGGTCGGAGTAAAACAGCGTCTGGACCCACAAGCAGAGGCAGAAAAAGTCTTTATTGTCCTAAAAGGAACAGGGAAACAAACAAAAGGCACTAGATCGACTAGGTTTCTTCAAAAAATAAACCAAAACCACAAAAACCTGCAGGGTAAACGTACTAGGAATCACAGAGAAAATGGCTTTAAACGTTCTGGAAACCAGGGCCTGAGGAACCGGGCCTTAATTAAATAAGACACTAATTAGATTGCACCCGTTAGTCTGTGACAAAAGGTAAAATCGGCAGCAACACAGGAATCGGAACCAAAAACACAAAAATAAAAGCACGCGCCTGGACGTCATGCAACCTTTGCCATAATCTACGATTTAATCAAGTGTTGCCCAGTGAAATGAATAAAAAAAAGACTACGTAATGGGCTTTCACGACAATTTCCCTGCAGGTTTATAAACCCAGAGGAGACAGACGACAGCTGACCTACAGTATCCGTATCTCCCAGTCCAGCGAGGCTCTGAGGTTCAGGCTGTTCACCGTCAGCGTGCGGCACATCTCCACGTACCCAAATCCCACACTTTTGTCTGGAGCACCTGAATGTCAAAAGGATTCCTCAGAACTTTATGAACGCCACCGTGGCTTGGTTTCTCCCAGATGTCGCCATATTTTGACCGACGTACGTGAGATCTTTACCTGACACACGAACAGTCGGAGCGGACGGTTTGCGCTCCATCCCCAGGATGCTGACCGACTGTATCACAGTATCACAGTCAAAGGATCCATCCTTACTGCCAGAACTGACAAAAGAAGTCACAACTGTTTAAAATTCACCAATTTCCCCTTACTTATCAGACTTTTCTATAGTTTATTAATTCACGCTTTCTAGCGCACAAATACAGCCATCTGTCTCCCTCCTCTGGTGGCAAAGGGAATTGCACACTAATTTTACGTTTTTATTTTTCACAAAAGTTAAAAAAATGAATAAATAAATAAAATAAACTAAATATATAAAAAAAAGTCAGGGGAGACTCACCAGCAGACGAGACAGCCCGACTGCATGCGGAACCTGCGCAGGCAGAAAGCTTTTCTGTCACGGTAACTGAAGGAGCGACCGTCATCCAAGTACAACTCGCCATCGGCTGCACCCTGCAAGGAGAAAACCAAGTTTACTCCGTGCTTTTCTTTGATTTGTTGTGTGGAAGTTTAAAATCCCCGCAGACCTGTTGTTATTCTCTCTGGAATGCACTCGTTTCGAACCAAACCAGGAGCCTCACATCCTCACCTGAGCACTGAGGGCCACAGTAACGGAGAGAGGAAGCTGCTGGAACTCAGCGGTACAGGAGCCACGTCCCATCCACCTGCAGACCACGGAGCCACCGCGCTGGAACACAGGAACCTGGAAACCGGCGTTGTCTAATGACTAAAAAGTCCTTTGGTCTGGTATGAGCAGACGGAGGAGCCACACTTACGGTGTCCAGCGTGACTGGAAGACTCACAGTTCTGCCTCCTCTGTACATCTTTGCAGAGTGAACATCATACCACACCTGAAAAACAGCAACAAGCAGAATTACACGTAAACTTTTACACAAAATACAACGCCGTACATCTGAAACACACCGTCAGTATTCAGGACTCCTGTGAAGTACTCTTTTCATCAGCATTTCGGTGCTTTAGAGGTTAAAAGCGTGGTGCATGGTGATTGGGTTACCTCTCCCGATCCAGGAAGAAGGACTTGAACTTCTTGAACACCCGGGTCGGTTACAGGACACACCAGCAGGGCTCCACCTGGGACCAAGGAAGGACGCTTGGATGCAGAAAGCATAATAATGATGACAGATGTAAAAAGATATTGTCACCTATCATATATTGGTTGTCCACAGCAAAAGTGCTCTGTTCTTTCTGGAACTCCACCCACAGAGGCCTGTTGAATACCAAAGTATCACCAGTTTAACGTCGTTGAAGGTGCAGAGGCTGCAGTACCACCCCTGGTCGGCGGGGGCAGCACTGACCTGAGTGGAGGCAGGCCGGATACGTGAGCGTGATGGAACAGCGTGTACCAGTATGGCAGCAAACAGTACCTGAAGACGGGAGGGACAAGGGTTGTTTCTCCAAAAAGGGTCTAGGCTGACATCCACCTAAAGTTCTACCTCTGCTGGATGGCGTTGCGGATCGCTGCGGTGACCGCTTCGCCGAACAGCCACGGCTCCCGACGCTCAGCAGACTTTATGGAGTGACCTCGGAAGAACGGCTGCAGAGCGGCTGCCTGGTACCATCGCACCAGCAGCTCCGGCTCAGCGTCCTTGAAGAATCCGCCAACGTCGGCTGGAACCACAAACGCAAACAAAATTCCCACGTCGGGAAAATGTTCTTCCAACGCGTCACACCTGCAGTACCTCCACAAAATGATATTCCCGCCAGGCTCAGGGACAAAAGCATCGGAACGGTGATCTTCAGGTGATCCCAGCTGGCACAGTTGTCGCCCGTCCATACTGCTCCTGCGGCGTCAACAAAAACGAGCAGCCACAGATGAAAATGGCCAAGAACCTGACAGCAGGTTCGCCGGATGGAACGGAGGGTCTACCGAATCTCTGGGATCCAGCAAAGAAGGAGCGGGAGAGCACAAAAGGTCTGTCCAGACCTCCCGAGCGAGTTATCAGACCCTCCATAGTCGCCATGTGCTGTGAAGGACAGAAAGACCAGCCCTCTTTAATGCTTTTCCTATCCTAACTACTGGAAACTCAAATGGTTCAAGGATTCAGGGTTTTGACGGCGGTGAGCCGGCTCACCTGGTAGAATCCGTACAGGTTGTGTAACTCCCGGTGTTCCCAGCCCCCGTGATGCACTGCGTCCTTGTGCGCGGTCTTCTCGGGCCCGTCAAAGACCGACGGCTCGTTCATATCAACCCACACAAATAAAGATGGAGTGGATCCCTAAAGGACAAGAAGACAGGAAGAGGAAGTCATGCGGTTGGCTTACCTTGGCCTTAAAGGCCAGTGTGCACATCGATACCTCGTACTTATCAAGGCCAAAACACCTGGAGTACCAGGCCCGGGTGTGGGGATTACTGAAGTCCAGGTAAGATGACTCACCTACGGGAGGGATTTAAATAAAGGATTAGGATACTCCAAAGATGTCCTTGTTTCAGACCCATGTTCCTGTCCCTACCGGACCAGCAGGAGCCCTGAAAGACCCGCCCGTCTCTGTCCTTGATGAAATGGCCCCGGTCCCTGGCCTCGCGGTACAGCCACCAACCAGGGTCCACCTTGATGTGGGGATCGCTTATAACGACCAGCTGGGGCGAAACAACCGGGGTTGGTTACGTTCCGGCAGGAAAACCCCGTCATCGTCTGAAAACTGACCTTCCTCTTCCTCGCCTCCAGGTGGCGCTGCAGGCGCAGCGGTTCGGGGAAGCGAGCGGGGTCCCACGTGAAATACCTCTTCTCGTCCGTGTGGTCGATGTCGAGCCAGATGACGTCGTAGGGGATGCCGTGCCGATCGAACCCAGCGTCCACGGCCTTCACGTCGGCCTCGTCCTCGTAGCTGTAGCGGCACTGATGGTACCCCAGGGCGAACAGGGGGGGCAGGGCCTGGTAGCCTGAACGCAGAGGGGTGGCGTCATGGCGTCAGAGGCACCGACGGAGCGTCAAACCTGCGTTCGCACCTGTGAGGCGAGCGTACTGGGAGAACAGCTGCTGCGGGCCGGGCCCCAGCAGAACCCTGCAGTCGATGACGCCGCTTTCGGACGCCCAGCGCACGTCGGTCTCGAGGCTCCGCGCACCTCCTCTTCACCGGAGGTGCGTGGTCGTCCTGCGGGGAGGAGGCGGGTTAACCACAGATTTGTCCTTTTTCACCCTTCTTTGTCTTGCTTTCCACTACCTGACGCTCAGACGGGCTGTAACGAACACCCACGAAGGTCTCGGACGCGTTGAGCCAGAAGACGCCCACCGTGCGGTCGGGCCTGTGGGCCAGCAGCAGCGGCACCGAGCCGTACAGGCCGCGGCGGCTGTGCACCTCGTAGGCGAAGGTGTCCAGGTTATAGAGACGATAGGGCTCCCCGTGTCTGTCAAAAGCCACCATCAGCATCCAACCGAGGCAAAACGAGGCTAGACGATACTAGCGGGGACGTTAGCGTGGACCTGGTGTCCCTGAGCTGCAGGTCATCGGCGTGCTCCGGGACGCCGTACACGTGGCTGAAGCCGTGGAAGCAGAAGTCGGCCCCGACGCTGCTGGGACCTGGAGGGGACCGAAGGCTTCTTTACCAGCTGGGTTGAAGCGTCGACGGGAGAAGGTTAGGGACCAGCTACAAACCGTTAGCTTTGACGTCCACAAAGCCTTCGAAGGTCTCCGTCCATAACGAACCCGTCTGGTCTCCTTCCACCTGCCAGATGTAGAAAAGTGGAAGAAAAAGAAGAGATTCTTTTACTGGATGAGACCTCAAGGGGGGAAGCTGGGATCCGTTAATGTTCTCTCACCTCACTGCTGGTGGAGGCGCCCGAGCAGAAAACACACAGAGGGAGCATAGTTAATTCACTTCCTCACACACTGCAAACAAGGTCCTATTTCCAGATCCAACTTGTGTGTTCGGACGACAAAAAAGCCTCAGCTGAGGTGGGTGTGTCGCACGTTCAAGTACAAATATTAGAGGGTAAAACTCAGACCAAAACCAGCTATTCTTCCCCCAGTTGAAAGCACCTTTTGGCTTTTTCTGCGGCCCCGCTGGGATCCTGCAGAGGCTCGAACCACAGCTTGCCTCTGGAGTTGAACGTCACCACGACATCTTCGCCACACAGGATCTCCAGGCGGAACGGGAAACGCCACACGCGCACCCCGTAGGCCCCCGAAGACCAGGAAAGGACCACCGAGTCCTCGGAGTGTTGCTGCACCCGCAGTCTGCCGGAGAAGGAGGAGCGCGCTGAAAACACTGCAGCCGCCGCAGGCGTTCAGCGGAGGTTGAGCTTTTTAGAGGATTCCAGCAGCTCTTACTGTTCACAAGGTGCTTCCTCCACCACCACATCTGGAACTCTGTAGCGGGCTCTAACGGGATGGAGCTCATCGACCACTATCCTGACAGAGCCCTCCTCGGAAGCCGACAAAGTCAGAAGCAGCGCCGTCTGTGGAGAGGGCAAAGGTCACCATTCAAAATTCTGCTTCTTTACTACAAGTACACGTGTTGCGGTGACGATCATTTGGAGCAAAAAACAACCAGCTGAGCTGAATGTAAATAAAAGCGCTGGATACAGTCGTACAGTCCGTGTTTCAGCATCTTACAGGAATTATTAATGAGCTAAAACGTAGGATCACTATTAATTGTGCAGTTACATATGTGCCTCTGATAATTCCCACCTTTTTGTCAGGCTCCAGCAGTTCTAACCGTGCCCCCTTTTCTGCCAGCACCAGCGTGTCCAAAAGGGCCTGATGCTGCATGTTGGGGCCCTGGGATTGTCGCCTTGAAACAGATACACACAAGTAGGACAGCTGGACTCGCTAAGGAAAACACGGATCTATTCAACAAGGGCAAATACAGCACCTGAGTTTGCTCAGGTGTTATTAGGCAGGCGTTACATTGCTCAACACACCTGTAGAAAGCAACGTCCTCACTCCTCTTGAACTTCCCGTCAGTACTGGGCAGAAAACATCGTTACAAAAATAGAAAAAGGGAAAAGAAATGCATTCAAGTCATTAAATCATTAAAAGTCTGAGCCGGTGCGTAAACGTAAGGTCAAAACAAAGTTAAACAAAAAGAAACGCTGCTAAGTCACATACCTGAATGGACTTCCGCTCAGCTCCGCCATGATGAAGTGAAACGCACACAGGACGTAACTGAGACGGACGCGACTTTAATACTTTTAATAGATTAATGTCATTTACCTGAGTAATAAGTAAACAAGCGCCAGACATTACAGGCGACGAACATTTTGGTCGATAACAGCAAGTCACCATTGCACGTCCGGTGGAGGCCTTCACAAAAAAGGCCTACTGGAGAAGACTTCCGGTTTTCAAAGTAATAGGTAAACATGGCGAGTGCATATGTTACTAGTGTTTTAAAATTAATACATATAATTTATTATATTATATATTTAAAAATAAATGTAATAAAGTCAGATAATAATAAAAATAATAATAATAACAATAATAATAATAATAACAAAAAAACTTTTTATCGCCAAAAGAACAAATGCGTTACAGGATCTATCTCCGGTGTTCTGCCGGCCTCTGGCGGCCTCTGGCGGCGTTGCCCGGAACTACAGGAAGCGGTCACCCGGAGCTGGGGGCGGATACGAGTCCGACCCTGAGGAGACGCGAAGATGCCTGATGCACCGACGCGTCCATTATGTTTGCTGCTTTTTGCAACAGCTTGCCGTGTCTTGACAGCGGCAGAGATCTCTGTCTGGACGGTGGACATCAACTCGGTCAGTGTTACTACTTCAACGTACAAATTTCGATCGTTGTTAGCCTTTTGCGGCCAATTTTTGGTAGCAGCTGTTAGCCGGTAGCTAACTAGCCCTCCAGACGCTCGGTCTTTCTTACAGATTATTCTTTGACAGCTTTAGTTTTACTCGTCCAAAAATTATTAAGCAGTAGAAACAATTCATTCGCTCGTGTTAATAAATTGCCTACTTTATCTTTAATGCCAGTTGAATTTAATTAGATTGGTCACCAGGTAGCTCACAGTCTGTTAGCGTAGTTCTTCCACTAGAGATCACTGTGCTGCACTATAAATAGATAAATGTTTAAGGTAAATAATATTTAAAAACAAGCAGAAATAGTGGTTGTAAATCTTCTGACCTTCTGATTAATTTAGCGTGTTTGCAGTATAATTTGTTTAAATCATATCATCATTTTTTTTGTAGAAATATACCATAATTAGTAGTATAACTATAAAAATAAATTGACTAAATTGAATAGAAACAATATACATATATATATATATATTTCCAAAGATAATTGACACACCTGCTTACACACTCAGCTGACCCACGATGGACTGTTTACATTAGTTTTGGCTAATTGTGTTTGTAGACGCAGGATGCTGTGTTTCGAAAGACATTGTACGCCAACACCACCATTTTCATGAAGTGTGAGTAGACCTTCTCTTTAAGTACATTGTTTTATTTGTCTGTGACCTTCAGATCCGAAGCTTTGCCTCTAAAGCCAAAAGAAAAAAGCATCTTTACCAATATTTCTTTATGTGTGATTGTAGGAGCGACATCGGACACATAATTTAGATTTAATTTGGAAAGGCCATCGTGTTTTCATAGAGGCGTATTAAAAAAAGCCTACTAGAAATCCTGCCGTATTAAACCGGCCGCTGTGTGGAAAGAGATTAAAGTTTATGGTGTGAACAGGTTGGACTTCCCTGCAGTGCTGCCAGACGTGGCGTTCAGTGTGACGTCTTTCCAATAACAGACCCAGCGAACAGGTTGAGGAAAGTTACTGCACACGCTGCTGGTGGAGCAGCGTGTGCAGTAATCGTACCGTTTTATTGCTCTGTTTTTGAGTAAGCGCTCCTCTGTTATCGCTCTGCAGTTTGGGGAGACAAAGGCTCATGTGACAGCAGCCTGGCTTTCAACATCAGCTGGTATCTGCGCTCCTCCGTCTGCTACAATGAGGTCTTTAACACACCGGTGAGTATCGACTCAGGAGATCAATACCACTGCTGGAAATTCCTTGTGAGACCACATGAAAAAACGCCGGCCTTTTGACATGAATCCCTGATGAAAAGTTCCCTCTCAAGTGGTTTGAAAGTGTGGGTGTCAGTCATGGCTATGGACTCTTCCAGGATAACAAGGCCATGAACATGTTCAGCATGGACCACATGTTGAAGGACGGCTGGAGCGGCTTCTACAGTCAGGGCTTCATGTTCTTCGACAACTGCTCGTCCCTCTTTTTACCGAAGGTTTGTGACTGACACGTTTCCCTGGTGGTCGGGGCCAAGCAAATACCCACCGTCTCTTTGCCCTGTCCTCTCCCCCAGGTGTATTACTCCGACTTCAATCCTTATCAGCCCCTCACCAGCCCAAAGGTACGTGACTGATGGCGGACCGACCCAGTCTTCTGGCTTGTCTGATCTGTTCTTCCTCCCTGTCTTCTGTTTAGAGCGGACCATCCAACCAAAGCCTGGTCTGGCCAGACAAGCCGGTAAGATGCGATCCAGTGGTCAAATTCCTCTGTGCAGGGAACGGAAGTTGCTGTACTTTTAGCAGTACAGCGATGGCGGCGGTCTGTTTTTGTCTGTGCGAATAAATGAGTTCTCTCCAACTTGGCAGGATATCAGCGCAGTGGCCAAGGCTTGGGAGGACAGCCCCTACCTGTTCATCGTGAAGGTGCAGCCTTTGCTCCGTGGAGTGGAAGACGAAGACATCGGCGCAGAGCAGTTCAGCTTCACCAGTAAGGCGCCTTCCTTTCCTTTGTGGAGGGCTGACTCTTCACCAGACGTGAGCCTTCGTTTTGTCCTCTTCAGTGAAAGTTGAGATGAAGGGACCACACGACTACTCTTCTCCAGCAGACTGGCCTCTGATGATGGTGGGTACTATAAATGATGTAAAAAGGTGCTTTTATGATGGTTTCGGCCTCTGCGGCGTCTGAGTTAACGACGCAGCGTTTGCTAGCAGACACACAGGTTGACTGAAGGGACCTGCTCTCCTGTCTGTCGCAGTTCTTCATGGTCATGTGCATCGTCTACGTGCTCTTTGGAGCTCTCTGGCTCTTCTGGTGCGCTTGCTATTGGAGAGATCTGTTGAGGATCCAGTTCTGGATCGGCGCCGTAATCATTCTGGGCATGCTGGAAAAGGCCGTGTTCTACTCGGAGTACCAGAGCATCCGTTACAAGGGCGACTACGGTCAGTTGGGGTCGGAATTTGGTTTCTGCCTCCTCTCTGCTGCTGTATCCAACGTCCTCTTTCACCCCCCTTCAACAGTTCAGGGCGCTGTGATATTTGCCGAGCTGCTCTCCGCGCTCAAACGATCCCTCGCCCGCATCCTCGTTCTCATCGTCAGCCTTGGATACGGAATAGTCAGGTGATTTTTATTTTTTAACCTCGTGTTATTTCAAAGGAACGCTCAAATAAGTCTTTTCCAAAAACAAAGGGAAAAGAGAGGGCTTGTTGCTGATTGGCCTCATTCCCTCGTGCAGGCCCAGGCTGGGAACCACGGTGCACCGCCTGGTTGCAGTGGGGCTTCTCTACCTGCTCTTCTCCTCTGTGGAAGGCGTGCTGCGAGTGACGGGCGTAAGTACCTCCCCCTTTGTGGACGCTGATGGAAGGTTTTTGAAAAGACGCCACCCTGCCTTGGACAGGTTTGGAGGCGGTCAGCGTCAACAAAAGCGGCGCTAGCGAAGGAGACGACAGGCAGGAAAGGTTGCTCTGGGATCTGGTGTCCGGGGGCGGGGGCGGGGGAATGACGATAAGAGCTAGTGACAGACTCGAGGTTTCACAGCAGCCAAAGACAAAGTTCACCAGGACAGAAGAAATGATGCATTTGACAAATGAGCAGGAGATACGACCGTCAAGGAGGAGGAGGAGTGCGAGCGCCTGGCTTGTGTCTTCTACCAGCCAGCAGCTCTGAGGCGGGAAGCCGACCATTCGTCTCCCCCAGCAGACTGTGTGACCTTATCGTGAAGGAATTATTTCCATTTTATTTTATTGCGCCTGGGCTCAGGTTCTCGCCGTTGTTCTGTTTTTTGTAAAATGTGCCCTTGTTTTCTTGGTTGCAGGGTTTCTACGGGACTGTTGCCCTGGTGGCCAACCTAAGCCTCTCGCTCATTGACTCCTGCGTCATGTGGTGGATATCCTTTCCATTTTGGTGATCAGAGTGTCATTTTTGATCACATTTGTTTGAATCCTGTTCTCCTTAGCGTACACTCACATCTTCATCAGCCTGTCCCAAACCACCCGTCTCCTGACGTTACGCAGAAATGTAGTAAAACTCTCCTTGTATCAACACTTCACCAACACACTCATCTTCTCGGTGGTCGGTGAGTAGCGGCCGAAACCTCGTTACTGTGGTAGTATCACCTTTTTCCAGAGGAGGCTTTGTGCTGGGAATGCTGCCGCCACAGTTGTTGAACAGCATCTGTAGCATCTTTCCGAGGACTGAGTCTGCTTGTCGTTCGTCCTTGTTCAACTGTGTCCACAGCTTCCATCGTTTTCATCATCTGGACCACCAAGGTCTTCAAGCTGGTGGACTGTCAGACGGTCAGTGTGTGCACTCTCCTCTGTTTGACTGCTGTTTTGTGCAGGCTGTTTCTTATTTGGGATACGCTTTCCCTCCACAGGGCTGGCGGGACTTGTGGGTGGACGATGCCTTCTGGCGTCTGCTCTTCTCCACCATTCTGCTGGTGATCATGGTGCTGCTGCGGCCCTCGGCTAACAGCCAGAGGTCAGAGTCAGGCTGGAATGAGGGTATTCCTATAATTCAGTGATTTGCGGTCAAAATTTTCAGTGTTGGTTCCGATTCTTCAGGTTTTCTCATTCTCCTCTAATTGACGACGATGAGGAAGAGGAGGCTAAGGAGCCCATGCTGAACGAGGCTTTCGGTAAGACTTGATTTCTCCTGAAACTCATGAATGTACGCTGGAATTATCATCACAGCTATTAAGTATATATACCATTATGTCACAATGATTGTTTGTTCCATAGAGGGGATGAAGATGAGGGGCTCAAAGCCTGATTCTAATGGCTCCCAGAAACTATTAAGCAAAGAAGTAGGTTCAACATTTGGTCGCATCTTTCTTTGTACATCTATTGGTTTTTAAACATTGCACAGCAGTTTCTAATTCTATGTTCTGTTTTCAGGATGAAGACCTTAAATGGGTTGAAGAAAACATTCCTACAACTGTAGCCGACGTGTGAGTACATTTTTAAACACTTTAATCAGCGTTTAGCACTATTTTTATCCTACAGTGTCAGAAACGGCTAAAAATGTTTATTCTAGGATCTCTTTAAGCAGCTAAGACAAAGCTGTTTTATCATCTTTGCTTTCATGTTTCTTTTCTCCCCCTCAGAGCACTGCCTGCAATGTTAGACGAAGAAGAGGTAATGGCTGCGTCCGGCTGTCTCCTGAGTTCTGTCGAAATTCCTTTGTGTTTTGTCGGCATTGACCTACGTTCCCTTTGGCAGGAGATCCTGAAAACAAAGATGGAGCGATCCAAAATGGAGTAAAGCAGCTTGGCTGAGGGCTCGCACGAATGCAGTCAGGATGATCTGATAACCACAAGATTGCAGCGGGGGCATCCAGCGTCTCTCCACACACTTTCAATTTGGAATCACAGATATCGGAACACTGTCATCTGGGCAAAGAGGAATGATTTGCGAGTTTATATTACCGCGTGAGTTGAGGTTGGGGGATGAAACTGAAGCACTTTGATAAATATTTAATATCAGAAATATTTATTTCAGAAAGATCCCAAAATGAAACAAAATCAAATAGAAAGTGGGCCTTTTACGCTGTAGAAAAGGGTGTATTGAACAGTTTTGCGTAGTTTTTGGAGTTTCCTCCTTCTTTTTCACATTCCAGTAATGCTCATGATGGTCTTGGTGGGTGTCCAGACAGTCAGATGATGCTCAGTCTGGAAGAAACAAGTCAGATGATTACCCTGACGACCCACAGAGCACCAACCTAAACTGTTAATGCTTTATCTTACACCATTTTTATCTGGCTTAATCAGTAGGCTTAAACATATAAATAAGCTATACGTACTTGAAGTCGGCGCAGCTGCATCAATAACAATAAAACTGGAAGCATATCAGATTTTTGTCAGGGTTAAATATATAAGATTTGATTGTTTTCCAAGGTGGGAGAATGTAATCACTATCAAACAGCCAGTTAAAAATGTCACGAAGTCATCTAATTCTATATTAAAACAAACATTGTCAATAAAATGTTAAATGACTTGTTTTCAAAGTCCAGACTTTTCCTTTTTGATTGACACTAAATTATGGAAGCAGTGGGGAAACATTGTGGTTGGCTCTGTGTTCTTGTGGTAAAATCCTGAAACATTTGCAGAGATGTAGAGGTCAAAAACATCCTGTAATGCTAAATTGTCTTTCCTTTTTATCAGATTTACATCCCCACTGTTGTGTAAGCTACTGCACTATGTGAGGATGTGTCCACTACTGTACATTGTTTGTTTTAAAAGAGACACTGAAGTCCAATGGCTCGAAATGTACGGTTAATGATTTTGTCTGGCTTTTTGCATAAGTTTGGGAAATAAAGTTTCTATAAAAACATGACGATGGTGCGTAAATTGATGTGTTTTTAAACAGCCAAAGCAGTCTTTACCGAATAGATCGCGTGTAATCTCGCGATAACGACCGAACAGCTCGGTACTGCGGCTTTAATTCGTTCCTCGTGAGCTTCAACCCTGGTCACGTGTCTGTCAAACGTCGTTCCCACGCGCAGCCGTCGTCAACACAATTGAGGAAGTAAAAAGAAGCTAATCTGGCGAAAGCAAACTAATTTCCGCGCTCGGCAGCAGGTTTTACTGTTTGCATTAAGATGAAAAATGTTTCGTTTATGTCGTTTGGTACGGTAACCATCCGTCTTTCTTGGTATGGAGTGAAGGGGTAAATGTTTGAGGGCATTCGTCTTCAAGCTAGGCTACGCTAACGATCAGATGTTGTTTTGGTTGTACGTAGTAGCTGTCTGAGCAGATAAAACTGCTTAGTTTCATGAAAATCTTCAGTTCCAGATCAACTGGACCAGATTTCGGTGTTGTCTACCGCAACACCGAACAATTTGGTTTGTTCATGGCGGCATATAAAGGTGTAACGCCTTGTTAAATAAACAGTATCGGTCAGCTGTTCTTCTGGCTGTTATTCAACTTCGGGGTTTATAATCCATCAGTTTGTTCGAATCAGATCAGCAAAACTGTTCCAAAATGCACGACGCGTATGAACCAGTGCCTATTTTGGAAAAGCTGCCCATTCAGATTGACTGTCTTGCGGCCTGGGGTAAGTGTTTTGTGTCGTACAACTACAATTCTTTGACAGATAAATAGTGTTTACGTCTTAAATTTTCTCGCCCCTTTCCTCTCAGATGACTGGCTGCTTGTGGGAACAAAACCTGGGCATCTTCTCCTTTACAGAATAAAGAAAGATGCAGGTAGCAATTGCCAAGTGACATGGAAATAATTTGCAATTATAGTTTTTTTTTTCCCTGCTTGAACATGGGTTTCATTCGCACACGTCTTTTTTTTTAACCCCCCCCTTCCCCAGGAACTAACCGGTTTGAAGTGACACTGGAGAAATCTAATAAGAACTTTTCAAAAAAGATTCAACAGGTACTTTTTCAGAATACATGCTGTTATTTTTAATGCATTTATCAGTGATATAATAAACAGTTTTCATTAAACTTAGTGAAGTCAGAGGCAGTTAAGTGTTTCTTTTGTGTTTCATTTTTTTCTGCAGCTACACGTTGTCTCACAGTACAAAATACTTGTTAGTCTACTGGGTAAGTTTTTAATTAAAAGCAAATAAGCTTATATTTATTTCTTTAGTCCTTTTTTCAAGACATAAGCCTCTCATTAAATGTCCTTTTTCCTACAGAGAACAACATCCATGTCCATGACCTTCTGACCTTCCAGCAGATCACTGGGCTGCCTAAAGCTAAAGGAGCCACACTCTTTGCCTGTGATCTGCAGGTGAGCAGCAGAGTTGTTGATGCTGAACAGTTAATATTGTATATTTGCTATCTGATTCCTACAGTTTAGTTACAGTAGCAGACAGACAGTTACAACAGTGTGTTTCGGCTCACATTTTCCTAAACGCGTAAGCCACAGATTTGTATGTCTGACTTTTTTTTTCCCCCAGAAAACTAGTCAAGGAGAGGAAAGACTGAGAATGTGTGTCGCAGTGAAAAAGAAACTCCAACTTTATTACTGGAAGGATAGAGAGTTCCATGAACTGGAGGTGAAATATCTTTGTGGCTCATTGCCGTGTCGTCTCTGGGTCATCTGGCACACAGAGACATTTTAATGTCTGTTTTCTTTCTGTCTGTCAGGGGGATCTTGCAGCTCCAGATATTCCAAAGTCCATGGCTTGGTGTGACAACTCCATCTGTGTTGGATTCAAACGAGACTATTACCTCATTCGGGTACATGCTGCAGAAAAGGACAACACCTTTACTTCAGATTTAGCCAGCTACAATTATTTTAACAGTTAACTTTGGCTTTTTTGACCATTTGTACTCTTCCTCATCGATTTAGAATCAGCTTCTCTTTTGTACCTTGTTGTTCTCACGCTTACTACTCATGGTGTGTGCTGTGTCAACCAGATTGATGGGCGTGGCTCCATCAAGGAGCTCTTCCCCACTGGAAAACAGTTGGAGCCCCTGGTTGCCCCACTGGCTGATGGGAAGGTGATTGTTGTACAAGAAGACCAAACTGTAGTGCTAAATGAAGAAGGAGCCTGCACCCAGAAATGCCCCCTTACCTGGACAGATATTCCCATCGCAATGGGTAGGAAGGAGACACAATATCTGCGCTTGTTTGCTTTCCACACCCAGTTTGGTTTCCTCCTGTGTACAAACCAGGGTACCTACCGCGTGGCTTTAGTTGAAATCAACAGGATCTGACAGCAAAGACAGAAAGTCACATGCTTAGTAAAAAGACCCCTCCCCACATCACCACACACATGCAAAAACAAAAAAAAAGCTAACTAGAACTAAACCTAACAGAATCAAGTCCCCGCTATGTGGCTCTTCGGTTGCCAGCCTGTGAGTTGTGGAACAGTGCAGATAAATTTTTAAAAAGTTCGGAAGCTGCTCTTTTATCTGCTCATTGGAATGCAGCAAGGGGTAGTCGGGAAGGGAAGCAAAGCCCTCTAGCGGAGCTTTGGCAGTGTTTGTAATTTCCTCCAGGATGAGTCCAGGTCACATCAGGATGCAACTGGCTGCTCTGTTTGTTCACGGCTGAGGGGGTCTATCAGAGGGAGTCACACCGCGGGTCCAGATTCAGCCTGGTAAAGCCTTATCCAGCTGAATTTGCTGCCACATCAGCTTCAAAGGCCAGGAGGGAGGCTGTTTTTTTTCCATTTCCTAATATAAATACACACATCATTTAATCATGCCTAACAAATTGAATATTTAACCACTTATTTGTTGTCACAAATGTTATTTCCACTTTAATCTCATTGCTTTTCTTTCTCATTGTTTCGTATGTTTACTGGTGATAGTGAAACACATTTTCAGCATCTTCTTGTGTCTCCCCACCTATCTCTGCAGAACACCAGCCACCGTACATCATAGCTGTTCTTTGTCGATGCGTGGAGATCCGAACCTTTGAGCCCAGGATGCTGGTGCAGTGTGTGGAGCTGCAGAGACCTAAATTCATCACTTCAGCAGGGTTAGTTGTCCAAGGCTTTGTCAGATTTGGTTTCAAAATGATAAATGCTGCCTCAGACAACCTCACTGGACATTTTAGTCGAATATCAACCTTGATTGTCTGTTTTTTCACATGGTACACGGAATCATGTTCAACATTCTTTTGAATCTCATTTTTGCATTTGATCTCCTACAGGCCAAACATAGTCTATGTTGCCAGCAACCACTTTGTTTGGCGCCTTGTTCCCGTGTCAATCTCCACCCAAATCGAGCAGCTTCTTCAAGACAAGCAGTTTGAGCTGGCTCTTCACCTGGCAGTGAGCTTCCCTCCCCCGAATAAATTCTCTAATGTTTAATGGGTGCATTATCCCTAACAATATGACCTTAAAGCCATTTATTATGTGCTGTTCTAGTGTTTTAGAAATATGGGCTGTGCAGCGTTGTGACAATATTTTTCCTCTCCTCTGCCAGAAGATGAAGGACGACTCAGATGACGATAAGAAACAGCAGATTAATCACATCCAGAATCTGTACGGCTTCAACCTGTTTTGCCAGAAGAGATTCGATGACTCGATGCAGGTGTTTGCTAAGCTCGGCACAGGTACGGCTCAGCCCGAACACCTCCCCCTGCTGGTCGACTCCAGTACTGGCTTTCATAGGGATCTCGCTATCGCTGACTAAGCTTGTCCCAGGTAATTTTGGTCCCTTTTTTTTTCTTGCAGATCCTACACATGTGATTGGCCTGTATCCAGACCTGCTTCCATTAGACTACCGCAGGCAGCTGCACTATCCCAACCCCCTGCCTGCACTATCTGGCGCGGAGCTGGAGAGGGCTCATCTCGCTCTCATAGATTACCTTACACAGGTCTGCGCGCGCCTGACAGAGCCGCAGAGATGCAATTTTAAATGGTGCAATGCGAATCCTCTGTTTTTTCCGTTTGTCCTCTCAGAAACGGAGCCGCCTCGTGAAGCATTTAAATGACTCTGACCCCTCCACGACCTCTCCGCTCATGGAAGGCACACCGACCATTAAAAGCCAGAGAAAACTGCTGCAGATCATCGATACCACCCTGCTGCAGTGTTACCTGCACGTAAGTCCCAGGCAGTCTAAAGGACGTTAGGTTCATGATTCACAGAAAAAACAGCATAATCTATTGTTGTGTTACATGATATGCATTTATCTTTAAGTCTGCGTACACCAGAGAGCCGGCAAATGGTGAATTTATTGTTGCCATTAAAGTGAAAGACAGGATGAAAGAGAACTCCTAAATGGAAACTGGTGGCAGAACAAAGAATTCACCTAAAGCCAAATGGATTTTCTCTTAAGCAGCTTATCAGTAAATGTAGATGGACAGTTAAAAGTTTGTGTGCGGAGTAGATCCAGTTACACGGGTCTGGATTCCATTCTGAAGAAGAAGTAGTTGATTTAACAAGGACAGTTTCCTGTCGCCTGTCTTTAAGAAATATTTCAACCGATCTTTGAGTCGGACTTCAAAGTTTTTCTGCCCTCTGGGAAAAACAGAGTCTGACTGGAATTAGCTCTGAGAATGCGTGATGTTGACGTTTTGCAATCCCGTTTAGACCAATGTGGCACTGGTGTCCCCCCTCCTCCGCCTGGAAAATAACCACTGCCACATCGAGGAGAGCGAGTACGTCCTGAAGAAGGCCCATAAGTACAGCGAGCTCATCATTCTGTATGAGAAGAAGGGTCTGCATCAAAAAGGTGGGGGTCCGGCTGAATAGAACCGCATTTGCACCTAAAACAATTCATCTCCTGTGAAAAACTGTTGTGGTGTAAGAACAGAATCGACATTGCCACATCACAACAGCCTAAACACATCTGCCATACATTAAACTTCTATGGTAATTATCAGAGGGGGGGATCGGTTGACTCCAGGCCTGCGTCTGCTCCTCTCGGCGTGCTCCTCATTACCGCCAATTTTAAACACAAGAGCCATTGTTGCTCTGTGGTGTTTATGGGCTCATAACCGCTGCCCGTTAAACTCAGTAGGAGCCCCCTCTGCGTGTGGCAGGCTGGACGTGCTGCGGATCCTCTCAAACTCCAGAGTTGGAGGATGTCAGGATGGTCCCTGCATGCGCTTTATTCATCATCAGCACGGAGCACAGCGCTCCTCGTGTCCTTCGGTGTGTGGCCTGGTTCCACGGCACATTTCAGGCCGCTTTCGCTCAGAACACAGCTGGTTTTCATCACTCTGCGGAGCTGCAATTTGCTCTCGCCGTGATGCCAGTCCAGTCCGCCGCTTCTCCGCTCTGCCAATTCAACCCAGCTGTTCCCTCCTCCAATTAGCACACATGCGCTCGCTTCCATCTCCTTTGACAGGGGCGTTATGTAACCCAGTCCAAACCACAGCAGATTACGCTTTGCTCTCGTCACTAAAACCGAAATGACATTTTGTCTTTTTTTTAAATGTGCACAGCTCTGCAGGTGCTCCTGGATCAGTCCACAAAGGCCAACTCCCCCCTGAAGGGCCACGAGCGAACAGTGCAGTATCTCCAGAGACTGGGTAAGGAGTGATGGCATCTGCCCCCCCAGGGTCTGCTTCAACACAATGTCCTGTGTCCTGTGCTCCAAACACAGGATCGGAGAACTTGGGAATCATCTTTGAGTTTTCCCCCTGGGTGTTGAAGATCTGTTCTGAGGACGGCCTGAAAGTGAGATCCAGTAGAGCACTAAAAGAAAAAAAAAAAAACCCTGTTTTGTCTTCATTTTAACCGCTTACTTCTCTGACCAGATCTTTACTGAGGACCTGATAGAAGTGGAGAACTTACCTCGAGATAAGGTGCTCCACTTCCTGATGGAGGGCTTCAAGGAGCTGGCCATCCCATATTTAGAGCACATTATCTGTGTGTGGGAAGATAAGAGCCCAGAGTTCCACAACGTGCTGATCCAGCTCTACCTAGAGAGGGTCCAGAGCCTCATGAAGCAGTACCTCAGCTCACTCCCAGAAGGTATGACCTTGTGCAGCCATGAAAATGTGCCGTTTTTCCCAGATTATAACACATAAAGCTAATGATCGTTATGGTTTGTGTGTGTCGGCAGCCCTGCTGCTGGAAGTTGCATTGATCGTTGTTGCTCATTCGCAAATGTGACCCGTGTCTCCATCTGTCGGCCTTTGTTTGTGCCTTTTTAATGATCATCCAGGACGGAGGAGGAAGGTTTCAGTGTTTCAGGACCCTGATTGTGTTTAAACAGCAACTGGCGCTGGGTCATCAAACATGTCCTACTTACTGTGATTATTTTGTTTCACTACATTAGCTCCTATAATCTCCTTGAAATCGGTCTGAGTTAGTGGCTAATGTGTAATTTAAAGGCTTACAAGGCTTGAAAATGCAACAACTAAAAAAAAAGTCCAGCGTCTAACTAATGTATTCATGTATTCATGGGCACAGCTGCTGCCTTCTGGACTTGATAAATTAAAAAACTTTGCATTTGCAGGAGTTCCAGCTGTTGCTGCAGGGAAGGAGGAGGGGGAGCTGGGAGAGTTCAGGACCAAGCTGCTGTCTTTTCTGGACACTTCTACCAGCTACGAACCAGCCAAACTCATCAGCGACTTTCCCTTTGATGGTCAGGCTTCCGTGGCCGCAGGATTGGCGAGAGAGTGACGCTTGAATCTCTGACTTTGTCCTTTCCTCAACAAGGCTTGTTGGAGGAGCGAGCGTTGCTGGTGGGCCGGATGGGCAAACACGAGCAGGCCCTTTTAATCTATGTGCACATCCTGAAAGACACCCGCATGGCTGAGGAGTGAGTTCTGCTGCACAGCGCTGCAAACTGTTCTCCCCGGCCGAAAGATCAGCCGGAAACCACTGTCCTTCGTCTGCTCTGTCCCCCTCAGGTACTGTCATCGGCACTACAACAGTTCACTGGAAGGCAATAAAGATGTAAGTCGCTTTTGATTGTCATTTCTTTATGATTTTAAGAGGGATTGCTTCTTTTAGGGGCACGTTGTCAATCTGCCTAATATCGAACGTCTGGCCTGTAGCAACCATCTCCAGCTAGCATCCTGTCAGCTTAGCTTCTGTCTTCCAGGTGTATCTGTCCTTGCTCCGGATGTACCTGTCCACCCCCGATGCCCACTGTCTGGGGCCCATCAAGCTGCTGCTGCCGGAGCCCCAGACCAACCTGCAGGCGGCCCTGCGCGTCCTGGAGCTGCACCACAGCAAACTCGACACCACCAAGGTAAACTCCCATCAGCATTAGCGCAAATATTCTCCTCGTCACGCTTTATGATTCATCTACCAACACCCCCACCTTAGTATCCCGCCTCTAAACCTGAACTAACGCTCCAGAGTCAAGTAAACCCATTGTCTCTTTGAACATATTTAAATATATGGGAAATTAGGAAAGTTCATCTGTTCACCTGTGCTCCTCATAAATCATAGCCACATTCTGTCTGCGACTGTCTGACAGCCCAGCTGGTCTGGGTTCAGCAACCGTAACACTGATAAATTCTAGACCTCCTGGCCAAAAACTTGTCCTTGCTTTATTTTTTTTTTGCGACTCTTCCTCCCTGCACTCTTCTTTTAATCTATTTTAATGGAACCATACTTTGATTTCCTTTGATGCTGTTCCCAGTTGCCCACAGGGCTGACTTAAACCTCCAAAATGTAACAGTTAAACAAGAGATGTTTAAAATCCTATGGAGGGTGATGGAGGCAGTGAAGAGAATATGGAACTGTAACGTGTTTCTCCCAGGCCATCAATCTGCTCCCAGCAAATGTTCAGATCAAAGAGATCCAGGTCTTCCTGGAGAGCGTCCTGGAGGAGAAGGCCCAGCAGAAACGCTGCAACCAAGTGGTGAAGAGTCTGCTGCAGGCCGAGTTCCTCAGGGTGAGCTTCAGATCCCCCAGGGATTTATGTGTGCAGCCGTTGTGGAAAAAAGGCTTCTCACTTAGGCCTTTTTAATGAAAAATAACAACTTCAGGACTAAAACATTGATGGTGAAACATTTTTAATGGCATGTGCTGCCAAATTCAAGACCTTAAATCTGATTTTCAGGTGCAGGAGGAGCGAATTTTCCACCAGCAGGTCAAGTGTGTCATTACAGACGAGAAGACCTGCCGAGTCTGCAAAAAGAAAATAGGAAACAGGTAAAAGCGAATCTGTGACGCTCCCAACTCCCGCTGTCTCATCCTGCGCGTGTGTTTGGTGGCGGCAGCGCCAAAGCGTCTGTGTGTCGCTCTCTCTTCCAGCGCGTTTGCCAGGTACCCCAACGGCGTGGTGGTGCATTACTTCTGCTGCAAAGACCGAACCGCGTGTCCCGCTGAGCAGTAGAGGCGCCGCCACCACCACCAGATGCTTCACGATGCCCGGTCAGGTATTCCTAAAGTAGAAGGTTGGATCGGAGCTCTCCCGTCTTGCCCATAGACATTTCTTCAAACAACCAAACCATTCTGGGTGGAGGGAATCCCCCACCTCCTGAAAGCTAAAGCTGCGACAGTTCTCTGTTGACACGAAGCCTCTGGAGAAATGTCCAGGATCAATCAGCGGGAAATGAGGAAGGAGGAGAGAAGGGGGTTCTCTCTGGTAGAAAAGCATGTATCACTGTTACACAGCGCGCTGGCGGATGCTCAGAGGAGGAGGAGCCGGTGATGCGCCTTCTCACTGGGGAGAGTCTGAAATCTGATCAGATCCTCCTGCAGAACTGTAGACTCTCAACCGCTGTCCGATACTCCGGATGCAGTCTGCAGGAATTCCAATCATGCCTTTTTAGACTCTGAAGATTGAATGTTTTGCTAGCGTGAACTGGTCCTCGGCCAAGCGCCTGTCGTTTTTTGGGTTTTTTTAAGTGTCTTTTCCTGCTAACATTCATAATGCCGTGTTTTGTATTCATTCTTGGAATTGTCTGAAGGGCAACGTCAAAAAAAAAACAGTTGTTGCTCATACAAACTTAGTTTCCACTTTAAACAGTAAAGTAAGCAATTTTTCATGAAAGACTAGTAAAACTGCTAATCTTCTACTTCTTTACACCAAACTGTTAGAATGAAGTGTAGGTTGGTGGACAGTTGCAGCCTGACGTCACTGTGATAGCGACAGCGTTAGCCAGCGCTACCTACCACCATAACAGCCCGAGGTTGTCATAGCCGCGCCCTCTGAGCTTTCAGAAGTGATGCTGTCTTACACTTAAAACAGATCAGCCAGTTTTGCAGCACTTTAAAATGAATCCGGTGTATTTATTGCCACAATGCAGGTGATGGAAGGTTTATGGCTGTTTTAATAGCAATATGACATTTCTGAACAAAGAGGCTGTCAGTGGGCAGAAATAGGATGTGAATGCAAGGATCTGCAAAGCAATGAAAACCAGGTCCTCCTGAACCTCCAATAATCTAGTATTTAATGTCAGCAACCGTGTTTGTTGCATCGTGTCCACCTGTAAAACCACCTTGCTGATGTGTTTGAAGGATCATCCGACAGAATCCTGTATTTTTACAGCTGCTCACCAGTTCAGGCTCTTGTTTAAATGACATAATAGTCTAAACATTTTAAATGGGTGAGGAGTCAGGGCTGCACCCAGGCCAGTTTGGTACCCAGACTTTTCAGTGGTTTGGCATCGACCCGTTAAAGAGAGCGGGGCCATGCTGAAGAACACGTCATCGACATGGAAACGTTGTTCCCAAGCACGAATCCAGTGTGTTACACTTCCTTAACTGTGCCTTCACAAATGCGCAGATTCTCCATGACGCCATAAGAACTTTGAATTGGCAGGTTTAGAAACCTTGAAGGGTCTTTTTTTTAATTCCTCTTTCCCAAAAATCTAGCGTGGCCCCAAACGGCAGCGTCACCGTTGAGTTTAGCTCCAGTTGCAACGTTTGCATCAGATTCTAAAGAAGCATCTGTTTCTGTTTACACCTTAAATGTGTTTTCAGCTCCTTTGCAAATGTTGAATGTCTCTTTACTTGCCTGGGATGCGTCTGAAGAAGCAGTTTTGTTGGTTTCTGACTGATTCGGTACTCGCTGCATGGGAACTGGGAAGGATTGTTGCATCTCCTCCTGCTCGGCTCGCGCACGTTTGCACACCATTTTTGCTGAGACTGTTATTTGCTTTCACCGTGTGGGAGTGTGTACACAGGGTGTGTGCTGCAGTCAAAGAGGGGC
The DNA here is from genome assembly GCA_000180735.1 of Tetraodon nigroviridis. Classification (NCBI taxonomy): domain Eukaryota; kingdom Metazoa; phylum Chordata; class Actinopteri; order Tetraodontiformes; family Tetraodontidae; genus Tetraodon; species Tetraodon nigroviridis. The sequence goes on along the minus strand of CAAE01014634.1, from coordinate 27,715 downwards.
TGACATTTTGGTTCCGGAGGACGATGTGTTGCTTTGTCTGCCTTTAATCTGGAATAAACAAGCAATTCCATGCATGTCAGTGTTTGCGTGACACCTGTCTGTCTGCCACACGCGCGCTGCCTATGTTCAGTTCATTTTTTAAAGCAATGTAGTCAAAATAAAGAATAATAATGAGTAATTCCAGTGACTTGTGCCCAATCCTGACATGCAAATTTAACACAATCTGACTTTCTCTGCAGAGATCTAGAAACTAAATACAGAATAATGACACTTTTGCGGCTTTAAAAAATGTCAAACCTTTATTTGCATAACCTGTTTTCAATAGTTTCAGTAGATTAACAACTGGAGCAGATAACAAAGAACAAAGAAAGAAGAACCCGACCAGCAGGATTCATTTAGCAGACCAAAAATCACTAATGGCGTCCAGGAGCACCTCCATCCTTCATCTGGAAGCCCTGTCCCCTCCCAGCGGAGGCCCAGAGACTCCCCTTACGCCCCCTGGTCGCTGCTACGGACCTCCTACGCGGAGCCCGGGCCAGCTGGAGCGACGCGGCCACGACGACCTGAGCGCTGGGCGACGCGTTGAGTCACCTACCAACCTGCCAGACGTTCTTCCAGCGCCAGGGCCCGATGGCTTCTCCCCGTCTGGGCCCGGAGACAGGATCCCGCCTGAGCACTCGGCTCACGGACGCATCGCTGGAACATATGGAAACATCCATCCTTGGTAAAAAAAAAAAAAAAGAGAAGAAAAAAGATGTCCCTGAGGCTGAGAGAGGCGCTGAATAATTAATCATGCTGCAAATGATTGTAGCGGCCTAATTTAGCCTTTCTAAAAAGGATTTCTGTGTGTGTGTGTGTGTTCTTACTGGGATGCTGTAATGTCTTGGACTGTTGTTCCAGTGTGTGAATGGAAAAGATGTTCCAGCTGGAAGCTGTGGGCCAGACACCGTTTGCCCAGTTCCACTGCGCCCAGCCCGGCTTCGCCTTCTGCAGCGCCGGCCCTCAGGAACCAGCCTGGCGCCGGCCCAGTCCGTGCGTGAGTATGGAGGAACGTAGGATGAGCGCGTTTAAGGCCTGATTTCTGGGCTTCACGGATCGACGGCTTCATCTGCGCGAGTCGTTGTGCAGATGAAGGGAGAGCGGTGGATCCTGAAACCCAATACCTCCAAAACTCCATGGAATAACGAACAATGATCTGCTTCTACTCGCCTGTCAGGTCTAATTTGAAACTACTTGGACCAGTTTCCTCCTGCCTGTTTGAGACCATACTAATCTATTTATTCCACTCTATTGATTGAGTAGTGATCCTTTATGTTACACGCCTCATTGAGGACAAATTTGTGCGATAAACCGACGGCTAAATGGAAAAAAAAAACTCCTGAATTGGATGATTTAGCATCAAGGAAGTGGATGAAGATTCCCTAGTTTACACTGTAGAGTGACGTGTGTTGACACAGATCAACCACGGTACCGTGTCAGTGTTTCCTTTGTCCGTGAACAACCAGGACACGAGCCCGACGATCCTGGTTTGGCCACATATTTGTGGTCTATCAGATCGGTGTACTTTCCTGTTGGTGCATCCTGTTCCTCCACCCATGCAGCCTAACCTGCAGGACGCGAAGCTCAAACAAAGCTTCCTCCACAGTCAGGCGCGCCAGCGAAACAGGCTGGGCTGGGTTGGGCGCGGCCAGCTGTGGCACAGCTGCTGATATGATGGGATGTCGCTGGGCTGGCTGGGTTTTCCAACGCTCTGAGCGCCGCGCTGCAGCACCGCCGCTGTCGTGCATCGTCAGCAGAGATCATCGTTAATACCCAACTCTAAAAAGGAATTTTTCATTTTTTGTGTGTGTGTGTGTGTGTGTGTTGTTGTTGTTTAATCCTACAGGTTGTCAGAATTCGTTTCAATTATTTGTTCAATGGTTTGAGTGTGACTTTAGCGGTGTGTTCTCCAGGGACAGCGAGGCATCCTGGGAAACCTCTAACAGATTTCTGCTCAGCGTGTGGATGCTTTCACTACAGTAACACACACACACACACACACACACACAGTCCTGTAAGCCCCTATGGAATTTTATTGTGATAACCAATTAAGCCCTGGCTAAATCCGGTGATTATTAAAGTGACGTCCAATTTAAACTGTGTGTACGTGTGTGTGTGTGTGTGTGTGTTTTCAACACTTTGGCATGGTGATCTGAAATGCCAAGGGTGATTGTTGGTGGAACTAAATGGCTGAACACACACACACACAGCCAGATCTTCCCAGAATTCCCCTTTTCCCTTGCCCTCCCCAGGGACAAAAAGTTCAGAAATCTTCCAAAGAACTGATTGTTTGTCTAAATCCCAGATTTCTGTCATTTCTGCCAAATCTGAAGGCAGCTCCAGCAACTTCACACACCATCATCATCCAAGTTCCCCACATTTTTGTGATTAACCTAATCAAGGTTTCAACTGAAGATATAACGCTCGGTAAACCCGTCAGTCCCTGTATTCCTGGTTCCTGCTCAGCGATTATGCGAATCCCCCGGTTTTCCCTTTCCTCCCTGCCCACGTGGGAATGTGCAGCTTCATCGCTCCTCTCCCTCAGGGGAGGAGCCGTTCACACGGCTGTCGGCTGCTGGAAACGCTGCCCTGCTTTCCTCTCGGCTGCCGTAATCCTCACATTTCCAGTCCGACCCTGCAGGATTCCTCCCAGGTCCTCCAGGACGTCAGCACGGAGGACAAGTGTCCAGCAGCCCACAGCCAGATGTAGCTCTCACCCCGTGACCTTTACTCTCCGGATCATCTGCTCGGCTCCGGCCTTTCTCCCAGACGGGGCGGAGGGGAGGGAATAGCAGCTTACACGTATAATGAGATCAGCGTCTGAGTGCGGCAGCCTCGGAGACGCAAACATCGACCTCTGACTGCACGCTTCCCTGCGCAGGGGTGTTTTTTTTAGCTTAGGTGTTCAATTCTGACCAAAACCTGATCAGAGCTGAAATCGTCTTGACTGAGATGATGAATCGAACTCTCAGCCCGTCTGTTTACCGTATATCCCGATCGATATGTGGCGTTTTATGTCGACCATGCGGTCTCTGTGGGCCGGCTCAGCGCTCCAAACACAATAAATACAGTTGAAACTCCGACACTTTCCATCCTCGGCCTGTGAGCAATAGAAGCTAATGAGCTCAAAAGTCAATAACACAGGAAATAAAACTGTTCTGAACACGTACCGCTTTCCTCTGACAGCTTGCGCGATTCTTAATATTCATTTATTGCAGATTTATAACTAGCTTATAAATATTAAGCATAGTGTATATTTTATGTTTGTTCAGAACTTTAATCTTGAATTTAAAGACCCCGTTTCATGGTTGGGTTTACGACGGCTGGATAAGTGCAGGCAGCTGCAGGGGGATTTTTCCCTGGAGTCATTGATTTGGGCCTCAACCTCGCTGACCCGGATCAGCTTTCTGTCTGCTGCTGGTGAGGGGACCTGACATTGCTCATTTCTCTTGTTTATGCTGACCCTTTCACACACACACACACACACACACGCATTAGGTGGGGTTGGATGAGCTCATGCCGTAGCGCCTTTGAGTTCCTTCAACCAGAGGAGGACTAAGATGGGAAACCAAATCAGCCTCCGGGGCTCAGCCGATAGCGCTCTGCTCCGATTCCTCTGGCTCTCATGGATTTCAGAGGGGCCCCTCAGATGAGAATATCCTGACGCGTTCGTCTTCCGCCCCTGATGTACCGGTTGCAGAGGTCATCCGGAAAGGGAAACGTTGAATATTCACGATGGAGCTCAAAGCGCCAGACCAGGCTTTTTCTTTTATTTCTCTCTTTGTGAGCTGCCAGCTTTGATAAACTGGAGGCGTTTAATGCAAATCTATAATTCAGACCGCTGCAGCGACGCTTTTTCTGTGCAGAGGAGGAAAATGTTGCGTTGAGGTGGAGATTTTATTGTGTTGGCCCAGATGTTACATCAGGGGTTAGGCTTTGGTCCTGTGGACCTTTAGCACCAGTTACTGATCAACAGAACTCGATCGTGTCCACTAAAAAAAATAAAATAAAATAAGATTCTAATAGGAAAACAAAGAAACAGCATCTAACAGTAGAAAGAACTATCGAATAAAAAATAGTTTCTGTTTCTGTTCTGTTCAATTTAGTCTTTTAAGGGTGACGACTTTCCTGTGCGCGATTTTTTTTTTTTTTATTAAAAAGATTCAAATGAACTCACTAAACATGCAAATGACAATAAAACCCGAAGCCTCAGCCGCTGGACGCAGACTGGACATCCCGTCCTCCCTGGTGGGGCTGCTCTCACTTTCTCTCCCTCTCTCGCTTTCTGTGTGTGTGTGTGTGTGTGTGTGTGTGTGTGTGTGTGTGTGTGTGTGTATGTGTGTGAGGGAGAGAGAGAGAGAGAGAGAGGGAGAGAGAGAGAGAGAGAGAGAGAGAGGGTGATAGGACACGGCGCTAGGACCGTGGCTCTGTCGGTGCGCAAATCCCCAGCAGAGAGGCTGCGCTCGGCCAGAGGATCCTGTTGGAGCGGACAGACGGAGGAGCTGTCTGTCTCTCTGTCTGTCTGTCTCTCTGTCTGTCTGCCTGCTCCTCGATCAGCCCATCCACCCAGACGGAGCTGAACCAGCCGGGCTCTCCTCCCGAGCCCTCCTTATGGGCTCACCATGCGCAGGATACGAGCCAACGCCATCGCCATTCTAACCGTCGCGTGGATCCTGGGGACGTTTTATTACCTGTGGCAAGACAACAAACCCCAGTCCTCCTCCTCCTCCTCCTCCTCCTCCTCGGCGGCGGCGGCGGCGTCGTCGTCGGCTTCGCAGCCCCGCGGCAGGAGCCGCGGGCAGAAGGCTGCGTCCGGGCGGCTGGAGATCCGCCGGGACGACAGGACCATCCCGCTGATAGTGAGTGAGCTCCCGCGGGCGATGGAGGGAGGCAGAGGGGAGGGAGACTGCAGGAGAGTGTGTGCTGCATGTTGATGTGCGTGTGTGAGGATGGTGGCGGAGGTGTCGGCGAGGGTGCACAGCTGGGTGCCGCTGCAGGGAGCGCATCTTTCCGATTCCTTCTCCCCCCCGTCAGCTGCCTCCTCGCGCTCGCCGGTGCTTTGCTGTTGCCCAGAACCTCCAGTAAACCTAAGAGGCTTTTCCATAAGTCCCGTGCGCAAACGCCACGCAAACCATAACACTGATCCGAGGTCGCGCACGAGGCCCAAAGACTCCAGAGGTGACGTGTGTGTGCGCTCAGGCGGTCCTGAACGGTCTGTTTGGGTGAAGTCGGCTCTGGATCGGCTGGCTGGCTGGCTGGCTGGCTGCAGTCAAGTGTAGGTGTGGTGGTCTTCAAGTCTGGCATGCTGGAACCTCCCCGTGTTGCAACATCTGCAGGGATACATGTCGGCTCAGGTTAGGAGGCTTGGCCTGCTGGTTTGGAAGAGAGGAAACAACCGGAACAGTCATCCAAATTAGAGTTCCTCCTCCTGGAATCTCAGGATTGGTTGTTTGGTGCTGGTTCTGGAGCCGGTCGTCGGGTTGAGCGGCCGGGAAAAGCCTGGAGTCATCAGTGTTTTTGCACATCGATGTGTCTCCACATGCAAAGGACAGTGGTTGAGGTCTGGCTGGAGGTTCTTTTACAACCTGCGGGGCCAATAAAAAGCTCTCAGGTGTGCCCGAGGATGTGATCCAGCATGTCAGAGTTCCACCTCGCCTCCGCAGCTCGTTCAGAGTTAGCGAAATGTAACAAGGAGGCTTGGATATCAGCTGGGTGAGCTGCTGCGGCCGCTTGCAGGCCTGCTCAGAGGTTTGCTGCCTGTCCGCAGCTACAGTTTGACCCTGCAGACCTACGTTTGGTCCATTTGGCTCCTCTTATATTCACTTCTCGTCCGTTCTTGGCCATCACGGCTGTGCACAAACAAGCAAAGAGGCAATCGCTCTGAACAAAAGGTCCAAGTTGAACCAGAGATACTCTGTTTTTTCCTGAGACAGCTTACATGCGGAACCACAGCGAGACTTTTAACCAGATTGCTGTTTGAACAGGAAAAAAGTGGAGTCAGGGATGTCTTGTTCCAACCTTTTATTTGCTCAGCGGGGCCGTTCGACTCTGTCACCCAGCTGACATTTGCTCTGTAGTTTGTTCAGAAACTCTGACTGGAGGGTGACAAACTGACAGGCATCGACAGGGGGGTGAGAGAGTGAAAGAGACAGAAAGAGAGAGCAGGATGTACAGCTTCTGTCTTTTCTTCTCATAGAAAAACAGAATTTCCGGGACAGCGGTGGTGGTGAAACTACTTTAACCAATCACGTCTGTTTTTAAGCTGTCTTATAAAGATAAAGGAATTATCTCTGTCACAGCAAGTGCACCTGCAGTAGATAAAACCTTTTCCAGAAATAAATTATGGATGCACGTCAGAAACAGATGAAAAAAAAAGCAGTTGGTCGGCTATATGTGTGCTGAGTCAGAGATGAGCAAATTAAACAAACAAACAAAACCAGGTAGAAAACACAGAAGCTAACAGGAGAGGGACTTCCTGCTTCCTGCTTTCTTGAGATTGTGCACTTTAATTCGCATTTTGTTCATGCACTGGGCTTGATTTTAACTCTACAAAGCGCACGGTTAATCAGAAATGGAATTTTTGTAACCGTTGTATGCGCATGTGCGACATTAGCGCCCCCTGCCGGGCCCCCCAGGCCTGACTACACCGCCCCGGCGCTAACTGCGATGGTTAGCTAGTAAGGTTGGTAGCAGTTTAAACGCTTTAAAAACTGAGATTTCGATCTAAAGATTCTTATGGTACAGTTATTTTATTAGGAAAATATTCGTTTTTAATATTAAATATTTTGTCATGTAGTGTTTTATTCGCAAAGCTCGCAATGCGATTTAGCTAACGAGAATTTAGCCAACAGCTAGCCAAACAGGTGTTTACAATTGAATTGGAGTGTTTTTTTAATGGTTAGAAAATAAGAACAGTATGGGTTAGGTTAAATCCTTTTTTCTGGGCTAACTGCGGTTTAGAAAACGATATTTGCAGAACTTTGAAAAGCTAAATCCCACCGGAGATTTAGCAGGATGAGCTGGTGAATTTCGACATCATTTCTTTCATTTGATGACAATCTAGAAAGTCTGTTTACATCTAACGCAGATTTCCCCCCTTGTTTTTCAAATGTCATGTAATGTCGGTCCCAGACAGACAGGGTGATATATTTCTGCAGCATCAGTGTGTCAACAGTGTTATCGGTTGTAACCAGCAGCCTCAGATCCACATCCAGCTCATCAGGGGCCCCACATCTGTGGCCCCTCCAGGGAACAGTCGCCTGGAAAACCTTTACATCACCCAGCACGATGATTCACCATAAAACTATCTGACAGATGAGACATTTGCAGTAATGAGGATTCATGTTTCAGTATTTAACCTAATGTAGAGTCAAACACGACAAATGTGAATACTATTGGCTCGGTTATATAGGAATAAATGATGATTAAACTGCAGCTGGATGAAAACGGAAATTTCCTTTCATTTTAATGACACAGTTTCATGAAATGAGACATTACAGCTGTGTTTCTAGGTTGTCCACAACCGTACAGGAATATAATGAAGGTTACCATGCAGACAAACACATATTATCCTCAGAAACTGTGCATATGTGATCCGCACACACCCTAAGGATGAGAATAAGTGGTGGTCAAAGGTCAACGCAGTCTAATCTTTCATAAATCTGACACCGTGCGTGTTTCTGAGGGGCTCGACGTCACAGTTGCCCAAAGCTGTGAGGATGCTAAAGGTCTCTGGCACTCTTCAGGAACTGGATCCTCGCTCCTAAAAACGGGAAGGCAGTGTATTTCTGCATCAGGAGCAAAAATAAAGCTGATTATCTTCCAGTGGACAGAAAACAGACGCTCTTGAGCTGGTACTTCCATTACTGATTCACACACAAACAAACTAGACAGAGAAAGATCTAAATGCAGGAGGGGAAGTGTGTGTGTTGCATTTCAGGCTGAACTGTTGCTTTAACCATGAGTAATAAGTATGAATAATGAGTGTTGGTGTGAGTGCTTTAAATAAAACTCAGGTTATCCTGGGAGGACTGGGGCTGTTGTCAACAGTGTGAATCTGCTGATGCCCTGTCCTGCTTTTAAAGCTCCCTGGCTCACTCTTAAATGCTCCTCTCTGCATTTATTCCTGGCAGAAAACTTAGATCCCCGCATTTCTAACTCACACTGATGATTATTTATGTGCATTAAAAGCAGGTTTTAATGCCACCCCTGCTTTGTGCCCTGCCCATGTACCGAGATGCTAATTTTCTGTGCTTTTATGAATGTTTACACGTCCCAGGTCCTCTGGAGGCCTTTTGCGCCTGGCTTCACCTCTGTGGGTTGTGACGAATGTGACATTGTGTGTGTTTCCTGGTATTCTGCTGGACATACCTATTGTGCAGGCGCGCCCCCAGGTCCACCTGTGGAGCTGGTGTGGCCTCCTGAACCTGCAGGCACCGTTTAGGATCGTTTGGGTCAGAACCTGGAGATTTGACCAGGGATTAGTCATTAGATGCTGTTAAAAGCTCTGTCATGTCCGCATGATTAGCATTCGTCTCCCTTCATTTGCCCCACTGCCAGAGGGTGTTGTTGGCTTTTGAATGTAACACAGTTGTTTCTCTGAGGCTGTGTGTGTGTGTGTGTGTGTGTGTGTGTGTGTGTGTGAATCCTTGAAGCGTTTGCACTGGTTCTGCAGAGACATTGGAAATGAGGTCAGTCTCATCTGAACTCAGTCAGGGGCCTTTTCTAAATCTGACAGCTACACCAGCCTTTTCATCAAGCCGTAGCAGCGCTCTGTCCGCTCCTCCTCGTTCACTCCCTTCGCTATCCTTCTGTTTGATCCTCTGATTTCTTGGAGTTTGTATTCTCTATCGCTAATATGCTAATGTTTATTGCTCTTGGCTTGAACAGCGCCTCGGTTTTTATTTTCACCCCACCTCATGTGCCGGCAACGCGTGTTGGAATGTGGATAAAGTGCCTCGAACCCTGGGGCATCATTGTACTCGTCATCCCTTTAAAGCCTTTCTTTTTTTTGGCATTCGACCTCCTGACGATTGCAGGTCGCAGACAACTTGAACTGCTGTTCACACTCAATTTTCATCTGTTACCACTGAACCTGGATCTTTCTTTTCTTGCACACGTTTTCACATTTTGGAATGAAAGAAAACCAGCCATGTATCATGATAAAAACCGCCGGTGGAGGTCAGGGTGGAGGATTTGTTCTCGTTATTAAGGCGAGGTCAAGCGCTTCCAGTCTTTCCTTCATTATTCCCTCATGGTTCCCCAGGTGACCCAGTTGCCCCGGGCTGAGCAGCAGGGGCATCTGCTGGGCTCCTTCGATGAGAAGGCCTATCTCACCGAGAAGCTCCTGAAGCCGGGGGTCGACCCTTACCAGGACCACGCGTTCAACGTGCTGGAGAGCGACCGTGTGGGCAGCGAGCGCGCCATCAGAGACACCCGACACTACAGGTAATCTGGCTGAATAATTCAGGGGATCTCATCCCTCCAGGACCGCTCTGGCTTTCGCTCCTCCTCACCGAAACCTCCATTAGACCCAAACAGTGCACATTTTACACCATTTTTTGGTAAACACTCAAACAAAAAACACAGATGTTGGAGTCTCATTCGTGCAGTAATTCCAATGCGTTTTAAACATCGCGGGGAACAAAACCCTGCTGGATAAAAATGAATTTGTGGCAGGTTTATGAGTCCGTGTCCACGTGTATGGCCTGTTCTGGCAGCTCATAGCAACAGGTACCCAATTAAAGCCGGAGATCAAAGGCCGGTGCTGCTGTTGGGTTGCCGGGCAACATGCTGTTTCCTGCTGCTGTGAACGCACAGGCCAGCTGCTGCTAAGCAGCTCAACGTATGGCTCAACGTATAGCTTACTAAAGCAACCTGATCCTGCCTCCTCTCTCCTCTCTGTAGGTGTGCGTCCATAAGCTATGACCCCGAGCTTCCCTCCACCAGTATCATCATCACCTTCCACAATGAGGCGCGCTCCACTCTTCTCCGTACTGTCAAAAGGTAATGAGGCGAGCCGCGGCGGGCGTCAGGGAGGGAAAAACACCTCTCTCTTTCTCTGCTCATTAACCTTTCTGTGCCTCTCAGTGTCCTGATGAGAAGTCCTCCGTCTCTGATCCAGGAGATCATCCTCATAGACGACTTCAGCTCTGACCGTGAGTTTCTGCTTTATTCCTGCCTAGCAAGGCTGTGTGTGCGAGTGTGTGTGTGTGTGTGTGTGTGTTTCCATCTGCGCTCCCTTGTGACCTCTGGGACTTTTTCAGTGGACAGACAAATTTTGAAAATCTACTTAAGCTGTAGATTTCTGGAGTCCTGCAGAGCTCAGCGAAAACTGTTACAGTTCGAAAGTCCAGAGGTCCCCAGCGTGACGCATCGTTTACTCAGAACTCCCAGCGATTGGGTAACTTGATTTGTAGACGATACAGCCCATAAGCAGATGTTCCCTCGAGCCGAGGCTTCTAAACGCCGTAGCCCAGCGAAACAGCTGCCAAATCTTTGAAACAGCGTGTTCTCTTCCCTGCAGAAGCAACTCTGATGACCTTCTTACAGGCAGCTCTGTTGTGTTGCAAGGCTGCACATCCAGATGATCGTGGGTGCGCTTGAAGTCCGCAGCTACAAGTCATCTGCCAGAAACTGTGTTTTTGGGAGGGGTTTGCTCCCACGGGGAGAGCATACGTTGATCGCAGAGAAAACCTCCCACCTGGGTCAACGACTGCATCCGATTTATGAAACAATACAAGAGCGTCTCTGTCCTGGTAATTGGTATTCTGAACGCAGCCGCGCAGAAATTGACCTTTTTAAAAACGCTGGGACCATAAACAGGATGAATCCATGCCTCATTTCATTCAGGAAAGGCCTCTTGCTCTTTGTGAAAACACAATAACGGCTAACCGCAACAACGTCGCTCTGCCGCTTGTAAATGAAGGGGTTTGGGTGATCCTCGAAACCCTCCCAAATGTTGTCCAAATCACCTCTTTTCTTGAAATTTGGGGGTTTGTGCTGTTGCCTGGCAGTGAAAGTAGCCTCTCAGCGAGTCCTGAAAGGTGTAGCTGGACATGCAATCCGACGCTCGGCAGTACCTTTGTCCTCCGCTTCTTTGCCAAACGCCATCAAAGACCCTTTGTTTGTTGCAGCCCTAAAAGTCTTGGTGGAATCTGTCCTTTTACGATGCCTGCCTTCACTCCGACCGCCCCGAAGAGCCTCCATTTACTTCTGGAGCCCGAAACCTTCAAACTTGAAATCCTGATTTTAGACCGACTAGTACATAGCTGACGACTGAAGGATTTAGCAAAGATCTGGCTGGCTTTCAGTGAACGGACCTTCGGCACTGGCGAGGTGTGTATCTGAGTGACGTCCTCAACCAGCGGTGAAAAGACGGGGCGCACCAGTAACTGTTCCCCCGCGTCACCACAGGAACGGAAGAGCGACACGAGCTCATGCCCTGATCGCCACACGCATCTCCAGTTCATGGGAAAAGCACAGCGACCTACATTCTCCGTGTACTCACACACACACACACACACACTCGCTCAGTGCCTCGGTTCCCCATCTGAGAGCTCACTAATGCACCAGCCTGCCTGGCCTGCACCCGCTCTCCCTCTGTCTGACCACGTGGAAGCGCTTCAGCGCAAACGTGATGTTTGTTTCTCTCTTTGGAGGCCGAAGACGCACAAAGTGGCAGAAACGGACCGAACAGGACGGGAATCCATCTCAGACCTGACACGTACAACCCAGGAGGGAGGTTTAGGTCCGGGACAGACGGACAGGCAGGCGTGGAGCGGGGTGGTCCGCCAGGCGCGTGTCTGGAGGAGCTGCTGTAATCCCACTAAGGCTGCCTAATCGTCGGGACACCGTCCTCCGGCAAGGACGGCCCACCTGACGGCCATGTGACCGCTCACGCTGAGACGTGCGCCGCGCCAGCAAAACGTCACTGCTGGGCTCGACGCCCGAGCCCTGTAATGTTTTACACACCCCTCCGTGGCGCCGAATTAAACAAAAGCGAAACAATATGAAATTAAAACGAATTAACTGCAGATGGGTAACGTCGTAGTCTTTCCCAGGATAACGTTTGTTGGACTTTTTACAGACTTTATGAACAATCTGTGACTCACTACGCTTCAAAACACACACAGAAAGGCACACACACTCGTCATTCTTGAAGGTAACTCAACAGGTTTGTACACGCGGCACCGTTACACCAGCAGGATTAAGACACTGTTTCTGTCCGTGCGGGGGGGTCCGCTCCTCACACAGTCCTTCAGCGCGATCACACTCTCCCCGCTGCCAATGCTAATCCTCTCAAGGGTGTGTGTGTTCGTGCGTTTGTACACACCAGCCAACACATTCACTGATGTTCTGATTGCGTCATACGTGTAATAAACCTTCTGCACGCGGCAGCAGTGGGTCAGCTCCTGGCACGGGTGCTGGAGTATTCATGAAGAAAGGGTTTCTTTTTCAGCACTGGTTGAGATTTGAATGATGCAGAATGAAGGTGTGTTACTGCCTCCCTGCAGCGTGTTTGCGGGTTTGTGAGCGATGGGCGAGATTATGAGCAGTTATGTATTTAGTTCCTCTGTGCATGTTCTGCTGACGTTAAAACATTGTGGTTTTCTCCTGCTCCTCCTCCTCCTCCTCCTCCAGCCGAAGACTGCCAGCTCCTCGTTCACATCCCCAAAGTGCGTTGCCTGAGGAACGTCAGGAGAGAGGGTGAGTGTCTGGAAACGAGGGGGCTAATGGAAGAGCGGCTGCTCTTCAGACTCCTCTGAGCTGTATTTTTAAGGCAGTCTGATCTTAAAACGTTCACAGTTCTCACCAGAAAAAAAGAGAACGTTCCTACCTGGATATTTTATACTGGATCATCTTTTATCGGTGAAATATATAATTTAGCAGTGTGAGGATGAATAACCACCCAAGGTGTCCCAGGTGCATATCTTACGTGCTGCTTGGCTGTTGGACATCCATCTGTCTGCCAGTTGACAACTTTAAGGTCCTCCGAGTCAACGCGCGGCTTCCTGCAGTCCGTTGCATCAGGGTGGAGCGTCATTCCGTCACCTGTCGGAGAGGAAAGCTCCACCGGCGCTCTTTTGTGGGGATCTCTAACGATAATCCCTCTGACTCGGGCTGCTGCCTGCGTTGCTGTTTCTGATGCAGCCAGAGAATTTGTGGAGCCGTGTGCTGACAAAGCTCTGGCGTGTTGGGTTCAGAGCAGGCGAGTGAGTCGGAAACCTGAGATTTACTTTGCCTGACAATTAAACTTTGCAAAGCAAATATACAGCGAGCTTCCTCAAAAGGTGTGAACGTGAGATTCTTCTTTAGAGCTTCAGTCCGATGTTTTCCTCTTCAGGTGCTGCTGGTAAATGTCCTGTGGTCCTACCTAAAATCAAGATAATACAGTCTCAAAGTGGTTTGAACAGAAGGAAGCGCACACGCTATTTAGGGAAAATAACCTCTTAGAAAACCTAAAAAGGCCATATTTCATTTTAAAGTGTATCATTTTAGTGTATTCTCTATTTGTCAAGTACTTTCTAGGTCAAACTGACCAACAGTTTTATACTTTACGATGGAGTCGGTGAACAACGTTCTGGAACAAACAGCTGGTCGTTGTCGCTGTACTCCTAGGAAATTGTAAACACTATTTTTATTTGCTTCCTTTTATTTTTTCACCCTGAAAAGATTAAGATAGTCACTGATCAAAGATTCTGCCCAGATATTGTTTCATAGTTTGATTGCTAAACATTCACACAATAAGCTTTGTCAAAGTCCTCCTGTCCTCCCTCAGGTCTGATCCGATCACGCGTGCGCGGCGCCAACGCCGCCTCGGCCCCCATCCTGACCTTCCTGGACAGCCACTGTGAGGTCAACACCGACTGGCTGCAGCCGATGATCCAGAGAGTCAAGGAGGTACTGTGAGTCTCTACCCTGCTTCGGAAGGAGCTGCGGCAGCTTTCTTAGGAAAAGCTGCCCAAAATTCAACAGTTTGTAGACGTTTCATTGACTTTTCCCCCTCACACCTCCGTTCGGCTAATGCAACGCTACAAAGAGGACAGAAGCCCAGCTGGAGGTGGCAGCTGTTTCATTTGGATAACAACACAGATCAGAGGCAGGAGGGAACATCTGGCCTGTCAGCCATACTGGAGCCGCTTCACTTTCTCAGTTATTAGTTCTGCTCGCGGGTTTTCCTCTCACGGTAATGCTCTCGGGCATCATCGCTCACCCTCCTCAGCCCTCCAGGACTGAAGGCAATGTTGGGAAAGTTGTCTTCTGACTGCAGCTGCACGGTGATGAAGGACCTCCGGTCAGGACCGGAGCGCTCCAAAGTCTGGAGATCCGGCAGAGGGTCCAGACAGAAAAGGAGACTCGAACTTGATGTACAGTTTAACGTTAGCGTCGCTGAGTAGACAGTTCCAAATATAATCCCAGCGGCTAACACACTGGGAATAATAGAAGGTTGAGATTTTTCCAAACAGCAGACTGACCTTGGTTTCAGCTGTGATCAGGAACGAGTCTTTAGGCTCCCTATTCTATAGACACATGATTTACACACACACACACACACACACACACACACACACACACACACACACACATGGGCCCGTAAAAGTTTTATGACATGACATTCAGTGCAGTTGTTTTGTTCCACACATAAAGAGATTAAGAAAGATGTCTTGTGTACACTTTTTAAAAGTTTATGTTATTTGTAAAGAAAAAGACGGTTGTTTAAAAAAAAAGTGCAGATTTCTTCCAAACACAGAAGTTTTGAAGAGAGAGAGAAAACTCTGCATGCAGTAAACCCCAGATGAATCTACTGAGCACGTATGTGTCCACGTTTCACACACTCAGCTGATGTTCTGACTGTGTGCACATGGGGTGTGTGCACGTGCTGACAGCCTGGTGATGCTACAACTGTCGCCGCTGTTGTTTTAATTACAAACATAAATGTGGTGTTGGCTTATTTAGTTTTCAGTACAGTTTTGAAAATCGGAGTGGCGCACATGGTGATGGAGGAGTTTTTGGCTCATCAGATGTTACTGATTTATTACACTTTTCCAAGAAAAGATGATGTAGCCTGAAAAATGCATTTATTAAAATTCCTTTGTTCCAAAAAAATCAATAACACATCATCTTTGGCCAGGTTTTCCAGTAATGGAAGGCAGGGCCTAGGATTAATGACCCACATGCCATTTGATAGAAGACTTTTAAACCTCTTTGCACTTTATTTCTGTGCGCAGTGGTTAAATCCATAATCTGCCATTCATCCCGTCTTTACCTCAGGCTTGCCTGATTACAAAGTCGCCATTAACGGCCGTGTCTCTGAATCCCGGGAGCGTTTATCTTTAATTAAAGCTGTATCAGCACCAAGCGTCTTCTCTCCAGAGTCCCATCGATCAGCTTTTCCAACCCTCCAATCTGTCGTCTTTAAATGTCGCCGTTTGTCGTTTCTCTCCCTTCTAGGATCACACACGAGTGGTCAGCCCAATCATCGACGTCATCAGCCTGGACAACTTTGCGTATTTGGCTGCCTCTGCTGACCTGAGAGGAGGTCAGAACACACACAGTACCGCTGAAAACACACGCTTGCAGAAAAGCCTTCATCTGTGGCCTCTCAGATCAGAAGCCCGTGACACCAATTCCACCGTGGATTAAACTGAGGGAAAAAAAGAACCTGTCCCGTTGACCTCCTGACGATTTCGCTCTTGTTCTGCTTCAGGATTCGACTGGAGTCTCCACTTCAAATGGGAGCAGATTCCTATCGAGCAGAAAATGGCCAGAAGCGACCCCACACAGCCGATCAGGTGATCTTCATCATCGTTTGATACCGACCGAAAACTGTGATTTGATCCACTTCAGTTATGGTCATGTATCCTCATTAAACCTGTGTAAATAACAGCTGTAAATGAGTCCTCCTCCTCCTCCTCCTCCTCCTCCTCCTCCACAGGACTCCCGTCATTGCCGGTGGGATCTTCGTCATGGACAAGAGCTGGTTCAACCGCCTGGGCCAGTACGACACCCACATGGACATCTGGGGAGGAGAGAACTTTGGTGAGCGCGCAAATAACAAATCCTTATTTTGTAGTTCAGTGACTTTATTTTCCCGGTGTCTTTCTCATTTATGTAAATAAGACTGAATTAGGAGTGTGGATGGATACTGCGCCCATCGCGGTGGTTTCCAGCGCAACAAGCACTTAAATCATAATGATAATAATAATCAAGCCTCTGCTTTCTGCATTGTGCGCTAAAACATCTTCTTTGTCCTTCGGAATTGCGAGGCAACGGAGCGTTCAATTATCCCCCGGCAACCGCTCCAGTCCTGCTGGTTTCCAGCTTGAAGCCGTCTGCTGCGGCGCCGGCGAAGGCGGCTCCGGTTGCCGGGGCGACGCCGCTGATGCCTCCCTATCTGTGCCCCTCCAGAGCTCTCCTTCCGCGTGTGGATGTGCGGAGGCAGCCTGGAGATTCTTCCCTGCAGCCGCGTCGGACACGTTTTTCGGAAGCGGCACCCGTACGAGTTCCCAGAAGGCAACGCGCTCACTTACATTCGGTGAGTCCGCGGGGTCGTTTTAAACTTGCAGTCCACAATGTAGAAAACGTAGAGACTCTTCCTTCTTTATTTCCAATTTTATCTAAATACGCTAAATAAGCAAGTGCAGGTAAATGCGTTCATCTTTCGGTGTATATCGCCTTCCACAGCAGCAGCTTCTCACCTGGCTCCTCTAGCAGGGTCGCTCATCAGTGTCAGTCAGCAGGTTAACAAGTCCCTCATCACAGCACATGGTGTGTGTGGCGCTGGTGTGTGTGGAGCGTTAGCTAACTTTGAAAAGGTAGCTCTGGAAGAGGAGTCCGTCCTCACAGAGGTGGAAGGACGCTCTCTGGAAGATGCTAATGACGGTGTGTGGAGGCACTCGGAGGCTCAGGCTGTCATTAAAGCTGCCCACAGGAACGCCAGCCCCGCTGTCATCACTGCATCTGACCAGCTGTGTGTGTGTGTGTGTGTGTGTGTGTGTGTGTGTGCGTCTCTGCAGGAACACCCGTCGGGCTGCGGAGGTGTGGATGGACGAGTACAAACAGTACTACTACTCAGCCAGGCCGTCGGCGCAGGGCAAGGCGTTCGGCAGGTTTGTACGCTGAGTCCTCCGCCCACTTTGTTTGTTTTCTGATCGTTCTGATGCGACACTGCTCACACGGGTCTCGCTCTGGGATTCGCTGGATGTGACCGGGAGTTGTGTTCTCTCCGCAGCATCACAGACCGCGTTTCACTGCGCAAGAAGCTGAACTGCAAACCGTTCCGCTGGTACATGGAGAACGTCTACCCGGAGCTCAGGTACGACGCTGGAACTGTGGACCCACACGGAATCGCACACAATCCCAACTAGTCAGTGAGTCTGACGACAACCTGGTTTACCTCAGGCCTGACTCCAAAGCCCGTTTGTGCGAGGCCGTCTTCCTCCAGCCGTCTTTCGTTGCGCTAATCTGAGGTTTTGAGCAGATTCTCGTGTGTCGCCGGTTCCCTCAGGGTTCCGGAGCAGGAAGCCGTGACCAGTGTGCTGCGACAAGGCGGCTTGTGTCTGGAGGCTCGCGGGGCAGAGTGGCTGGGCCTGGCGGAGTGCCGGGGCGTCGGCACCAACAGGCCGCAGTCGCAGGTAGCGCCTCTAGGGGGGACGGCTCCGTGTCCAACGTCCACTCGAGGACTCAAACTCAAACTCTTCTTTTAGAAGGCGTTTACGGGGATTTTCAATATTAAAATCCACCGATAATTATGTTTTCAGAGATGGGAACTTATCGAGCCCCTGATCCGACAGCAGGACCTCTGCCTGGCCATTTCAGCCTTCTCCCCGGGGTCAAAGGTCAAGATGGAGCCCTGCAACGCGAAAGAAGCCCGACAGGTGAGACTGACAGAGTTCCAGACCCCGTTAGGGAAGTCCGCCGCTCCAGGCCTCCATCCCCGGGGCTCGTACGTCTCCGTAACAGTCCCACGTGCACCCGTCACCCTCCATGATTCATGACCCCGTCAGGAGGGGAGTTAATAACTGGAACCACCTGTTGGGAGCTCACCCGGTCATAAATACTGGCTTTATCTGCACCAGACCTTTGGCCTCATCAGGGCTCTACATCTACGTTTTTAACGAGGCGGAAACCTGGCTGACCGTAGTGGTTTTTGGGAAGATTTGGAGTCTTCTTACGTCTCTCTTCCACGCCCAGTGTCCGCCAGTCTTCCCATTGCTGGTTGTTTTGCAGACTTTGAACATTTTTCTCTCTGACATCTCATTTCCTCGTTGCTTTGCAAGTGCAGACACACCACACACATGTTTATAGTGTGAGACACTCGGAGAAATTACTCACACACGCTCTCCCTCCTCCGGGGGATTTAGGATGAACCCTTCCCTCGTCTCCCTCGATGGACTCCATATGGTTCCAGAAATCCGGACCCGCCTCCGTCCGCCAGAGCCTGCGAGTTCGAGCTCAAGCAGCTAATTAGTTGGATAATGAGCATTTTTAACCTTTTACTTCTGTTGTGTGCGATGGGGAATAAATGGTAAAAGAACCTGAAGCTGGGCCGGTTCTGATCCACGAGGCTGGACGATGAGCCGATTTACCAGGAGTCCCGGTTACTCTCCGGGGCCCTGGCCGTATTTCACCGCTCCGCCACTGGCCACAACCACCTTCCCGTGGCTTTAGTGAGATTTATCTCACAGCTGCAGAGTTCAGCTGGATTCCTCCAACCTAAGCAGGGAAAAATGTAAACCCGACTACAAACAGTCTATAAATAAGGTCTAGTGATGCACATTAATAAAGCCGACGTCCCCGAGGAAGACACGACACAGATTTCTATACTTTCTACACGAGACAAACGACCAGTAATACACGATAAGTGTAGCCTGCTGAGTACCAGAGGTTTCAGATCAAGGTAGCAATATTTAGATCATCGAGAATGAAAAAAGTACAAATCTTATAAAATATGCAACAGAAATATCTTTTTTTAATGTAAATGTGGCACATCTGACCGCCCTATTTTTTCTTTTCTCTTTCTTTCCCTCCTCCACAGAAGTGGAAACCCAAAGGCTCGGTCCTGCAGCACCTCGTCAGCGGCCTCTGCCTGGACAGCCAGACCCCGACGGGGCCCCTGGCCATCACTCAGTGCCGCCCCCAGGCGGCCGGCCAATCCTGGGAGCCGCAGATCATCACGTGAGCGTCGGCTGAGGGAGAGGCGGCGGCGGCGGCAGAAGCGGAACCTGCGGGAGGACTCGGGCGGCCTCGCCGAGGTTCGACAGCGAGCCACCACTGTACTTGTGTGACGTCTCCTTCAAACCGCCGTTCACCATCGTCTCCGGGACGAGGGTGGCTGGGAACTGGAGCGAAGCGTCCTGGGTGTGTCGTGTCCAGTGCTCCGTCTGTGCAGGATGCTGCGGTCCTCCTACCTTATTGAAACCTTTTCACTGAAAACTGTCGTCTCACATCTCACGTTTTCATTTCTGTGTGTCAGGGTCGTGGATTTGCTTCAAACTCAGTAGCGGGCCTCAGAAGAAGAGCATGATTGCAGTGCTTTAGCAGACCAGGCACACCAGAGCTCCGCTCTTGTTGCAGGTGTGTGTAGGACTGTTTGGACCAGGGCAGCTTCATGGAAAGCCAGCAAATACCTGAGCTGCTTTTGATGAATCGCTGTTTTAAATACCACGCAAAGCTCTGTCAGGAACCTTATTTATTGTTTTGCACGGTCGGATCCAAAGAATATTTTGTTGGGTTTTCTCTCTCTTTTTTTTTTTTTTTTTTGTTCAGACTATTTGCTTTCTCTCCTCAAGGTTGAACTGTAAATATTTAAAATATACAGTGGCTTGTTCTTTTTTTGTGTGAAGCACTCTATATGTTTGAACAATAAATGTGGTAACAGTTCCGACTTTGCTCCGAGTTCATTTTGCAAAAAAAAAGAATGTGGAATTGGGGTTCGTGTCACATGTGTTTTTAATCTACAGAAACTTTGCACAGGGACATATCTTACAGCTTGTATTTTCTGCGTGCTTATCCTGACAGGAGTCCTCCTCTGCAGGTCACCATCGGGCTTTACACTTTTTCACCAAGCCTCAAATCAAGAGTTTCTGGACCGGTTTATCCTCCATTGATCACTGCTTATCATGTGCAAAAGTCAGACATTCTTTTTTGTTTTTCTAATGAAATAATAATGATTTAATACAGTATTACAATATAATTTTTTTTTAGGGAAACTACTCAGAGGTAAAAAAAAAAAATATATATATATATATATATATATATATATCTTATTGGAAGCAGAAATGTAATGAGTTTTAGTTTAACAGGTAATGTAGATGCAATTATAGCCCGTGGCCGGAGGGTGGCGGTGTTTCCCGCAGATATAACTGGCGCGGATGGATGGATGGATGGATGGATGAACAGAGGAGTGGATGGATGCTGCAAAAAAGAAGACGGACAGACCATCTGCAGCTTCTCCGAGGGCAGAACCTGAAAATATATATCTAACCTTGGATAACTATGGCCTGGATGAATGAGAATCTACAATGGCACAGTGGCTGTTGTTCACCACAAAAGATGTTGCCATGACAGTGAACAGGCTTGACAACTTTTGGAAGAAAAAAAAAGGAAGGGTAAGCTTTCAGGTCAAAAAACATGCAACCATACAGCTTAGAAGGCTACAGAACTATGCGTGGAATGCGCCTAATGCTGATAAACTTGTGGCCTTTCACAGGGGCCTTGGTTTGCTCATGGGTGCCGAGGAGGTGGGAGAAAACAGACAGATGCTGCAGGAAAAGAGTTGCTTTGGCTCCGTTTTGAAACAACTCATGCAAACTGGAACATTTCTTTCGTGGAACATTGTGTAACTACACAGAACAGATCGCTCCTTGGAAATGTGGATCTCAGAACTTCATCTACCGCAGCTGGCGTCATTACACACCCATTTCATGCTACCGTGATATTTTTATGAGTGCAAGGATGAGGAGAACTTCTGTAAATGGCCTCATCAGCAGGCACATGGGCTGTTATTCCATGTCAGTGTGACATTGGTCCCACTCCGAAAAATCCACCCACTATAAAGCTATTTTCAGAGGGGCTGTTTTAGATTTATAAGCTTTTAATCACAATTAAACACGCAAAAAAGGCAGTCTTATGTTTTGAATTAATCTCTACCAATATTTACAACCCTAGTACAGTACAGGCTTTAGAGCTGAGATGCTGCGTTACGCATGCGCCATTTATTTATTTGATTTTTTCCACTGACAACTGACGAAAAACGTGCTGAATCAGAGCTCAAACTGTCCCGATGCAAAAGATTAAACCGTGCAAAGTAAATACAGAATAATTTGGTATTTCATTTTGTGTGTGCAACATTAGAGGATAAAAAACCCTACTAATTAACTGAGTGATTAAAAATTATGCGAAATATAACTATTCAGGTATAGTGCGTCAACATGGTTATTTAAATTACTGCGTGTGCAGAATAGTCACATAGATGACAGTGACGCCAATAAAAAGACGATTGCTATTTAAATGTGGGAGATATTGAACGCAAATATGAAGATCTTTAAGTATCGATGGGCTTTGATCGGCCGGCGCTGGCCAATCAGGAGCGGCGGGGGCGGGCCGTTGCTAGGGGCGAAGTTTGGTTGAGCGTCCGCGTCGCAGCCATTCAGCAGCGGTGGCTGAAGCGATTGGACTGAGAGCGCCTCTGCCCGACTCTTTCTGTGGAATTTGAATTATTTCGGCTCTGTACGGTTCGTGATACGTGGGTGACGGCATTCAGGGAGCATCTTCTGGGTGTCAGCGGTGTTCGCAGGTAGGCCGAAACATAAATGCGCAGCGTGTGTTTTAGAAGAGCCTGTACCGTAACGCTTGTTAGCTCAGGCAGCTAAGCAGCGTTAGCCTGGGCTTTCTGGATGTGCACTCACCTCAGCAGCTTTTAGCTCCCCGTAGACCCCTAAACAGCTCCGGCTCGCATTGCTAACCTGATCGGAAGCCCAAATCAGCAAAATGTGAGCTGCCCGACCATTCGTGGTTGTTGGAAGAAGGGTTTCATCTCTTTTTAGAGGTCTTTTTGTATGCGCTAAAGTCAAGGTGTAGTTACAGTCGGTAGCTAGCCTACGTGAGTTCAATAGTTAATACTACTCAGCTTACCTAATCAGCACCACTTTAAAAGTTGTGCGTTACTCAGCAAAGCAGTGATCCTACTTTTTCGTTGACATATATTCTAAAGACACGGTTTATTTGTGTAATATAACATGCGTAACGTCGCTTGAGTGACGTTAGGTTGTCCCTACCGAAGTCGATTCGGTGACGGAAAAATCGACTTCCAGGTGCCCTGCCCTCCTCACGCTCGGTGTGTCCAGAAAAAATGATTTATGGAGTTTCTAACCTGCGTTTAGACAACCTAGAGGCAGATCCTCCTCTTGTAGGACCTTCCTGCGGGGCCGCCGGTCGTGTGTTGGTCCACGGGCGAGCCTGACTCGCAGACAGATGGTGAGATCCACTGACAGCCTCCCTGCTGGGCCAGAACCATCCTTCCTTCCTTCTGCCACAGAACTGTTGAGTCACTGGTTTCTGTCAGCAGGGCCATGATAAGATTAATGACTCCCAGATCTTGTTGGTTGCATAAATTCTGTGGAAAAACAACCCTTTTACCACAAACAGGGAGGTGGCACATCCAGACTCGGACTTTGGCAGCCCTGTATTTTTCAGACAGATGCAGCTGTTCCCTGATTCAGGTCATGTCGTTGGAAGTGGAGGTAAACATGATCCGTTTGTCACAAAACTCACCATGCAAGCCTGTCAGGGAGGAGGAGGAGGAGGGGGAGGCGATCGTACGATCCCTCTCTGCGGCTCTGATTCACTGAGGCCCCTCACTGGCAGGAGAACATGTGAATTCTGTGCAGTGATGCAACGCAGCAGATAAACCGGCTGTCAAAGGGCTTCACTTTGGACCCTGATAGCGAGGAGGTTGTTGAGGTGGAAGCTTCTGCGTCAACGTCGCTTTCAGCGCCGTGGTAACTGATTTGTCATCACGGGGCAAACGGCCAACCGAGATAAATACGCCGGGCAGTGTTCTCTTTGCTCACTGGCCCTGTTGCCGTGCCATAACAACACCGTCAGCGTCTCCGGTCGTTAGCAGTGTTGATACAGCCGCCATGTTTGGAGTGACAGAACAGGGCGTTCAAATGTTTGTCGTTCAGCTCCGTCGGTGGGAGGTGAGAGCGAGGACGCACGACCGAGTCGAGTCCGGCCTTGTGTTTATGGTGACGGTGTTGGACGCGGAAGTGGTGCAGCAACGCGTGATTGAACGAGAAGGAAGGCGGAGGAATGACAGGTGGGTTTGCTGTCGTTCTTCACCGGAACGGCAGGTTGCACCACATGATTCACGTCCCAGGCTCATGCATATGCATGAAGTGCAAAGTCCAATGGTGCACAAACATGCAGTTAGGCATGTCTGCTGGCTTTAAATGCAGGTGGAAGAACATGGCATCGGCTCCACGCCGTCCCCAGAAAGGAACTTTGCTGCAAAGTTGTTATCGCGCGGCTCCAGATGGGAACGGCCGCCCCGCCGTGGTAGATGGAGCGCCGGCTCCCAGTGTGTGTGTGTGTGCACGCAGAGCTCCATATTCTGAGCTGACTGGGACGGGATCCAGCAGAGACACTTTGAGAAGATTCCACCAGAGGGGAGGTTTTCCAATCAGGAGCTCAAATGTGCGGCTGACCCCGTTTCTGCCGCAGAGGTCTGAAGTGGGTTGCGCGGAAGCACCGAGTTGTGTTGCGCTTCTGTCTCCGGTGTGTTTGTGGGTGAGTAAGGAAAATACTTCTGCTCTAGAATCGCTCTAGAAGCTCTGCATCGAAAATCAGAAGCTAGTTTTCCGTTGGTGGACATAGTTCAGCATAAGCAGCACCGCTGAGCTCAGTCCGGCACGCTTGGAACCGTCGTCTAGCTCCGTGTGTGTGTGTGTGTGTGTGTGTGTGTGTGTGTGTGTGTGTGTGTGGGACAGATGGGAGCGTGTGCGTGAGTACGTAAGCTCACATCGGGGCGAGCAGCCTGCCAGAAAATTCAATCATAAAAACGGCGACCGGTCCGGTCCGAGTCTCGGCGGACTGCTTCCTTTCTTATCCGCGTTCAATCCAAGAACAGGCTGAAACAGCGCCGGGGCGGCTGCTGCTTTCCCCAGCGTTCCCGAGCGGGATGGTGTCTTCAGCTTAATGAGTTCCAGGGGGCGAAGGCCTCCACCTACCTTTGCTGCTTTAGACAGTGGATTACACACGGGTCTGGGTGTTGTGGGCGGAGTCGCCTTTCAGGTTTGTGTCAGTATCGCCCGTCTGTGGTACGGCTCAAGGGCTCCTATTGTCTGCCTGGATCCTGTGGAGCGCGATACCTGATCTTCCTCATGCTTTATTCAACCCTCTGATCTCTGCTCCAGCCGCCTCCCCGGCTGCTGGATTCCAGCTCCCTGAGCTCGTCGTCTTTTCAAGGTGCACCAAAGGTAAATCTGGCTGCCTGTTTCTTTGACAGGTCGCCACCGTTGTGTCAACCTGGGTGTGGAGTGCGTTGCCGTAGCATCCGGCTCCGCTGCTAGCGACCATAGATGTTGTTGAGTGACGCGCCGACGAGCAGAATTTTAGTTCCTGTTCAAAATTCTGAGAAAATATTACCCCCCAAAACGTTGATGGTGGAGATTACCGTTGTTTCCTTCCTGTTTTAACGTTAACACACGCTGACGTAACATTTGCTCACCTCTGCGAGTTTCACTCCACCAGGAGTGAAATTTGAACATGAGCTGGTGTTTATCTCAGAGAAGTTCTCCCCGGTTCTTGTGGCGGCCGCCCGGTCCGGTGCTGGCGTCGTCTAGGCGTAGAAGGCGTAAGTCGCCGTCCGCTGGCGTTCCCCTGGGTAAATACCTGCTTGAACAAGCGAGAGTCAGCGGTCAGAGGCCGCCGTTTGAGTGCTTTGGCCTGTCGGACCCAGATCCAGCCGATTCCCAACCGCACCAGGACCGGTCAGTTGTTAACGATCAGAATATGACGTCCTGCCAAAGAAAGAGGCTTTTGTCTCGGAATGAATGTGGGAGACAACGGTTCAGGACGGGTCACAGGTTCATGTCGGCCCACTTCTGTCCGTGTGCAGTAATGCAGAAACGGGTCATTTGCTCTCTCTTCTGTAACAGGAGACTATTCGGCGGAACGCCGCGGCCAGGAACACGTCTACCGCGTTGCGTCACCGCGTGACGAGTGTTGCCTGGAGCGCTGCACCTTGCCGTTCGCTGCAGAACCGCAGTGTGAGCAGCATGTGTGTGCACATATTTGTGCGTTGCGACAGACGGCGTGTGCTGGTCCTCAGTCACAAAGGCACTTTTTAAGGTCTCCTTTAGCCTTTTCCTGCTCGTTCAGGGTAGAAAAGCTGGAAAACGGAGGGAAATCAGAGCAGTTTGGACTGATATTATTAAATAAAAAAATGTCAACTTTAGTGCTGTCATTTGGGTTTAACTCCCGTATCGTCATCATCCTCACACACACACACACACACACACACACACTCTGGTTCTGTCCTCAAGTGGTGTGTGAAGAGGGGCGTCTGGATTGTGCCAGTGGACAGCAGGGGAACAATCCCTCCACTGTCCTCCGTGTCCGTTTGGCCGCCTTCACGCCGGGCTTGGCGGAGGCCCGCCGTCAGCTTCGGGCCTGCCGGGGCCCGGGGCCCGGTGCCCAGGCCTGTGGCTGCTGCTCACTGACCCGTTGTGCCCACTCGGGCCTCAGAGGAGCGGCCATTATCCCCCAGTAATTGGTGCCTGGGCTCCGGAGGATCAAAGGAGCCCAGATGACTGCGGAGCTCTGGTAATTTTCCGATCCCCGATGCTCTTCCCAGTTCTTCCCAGTTTGTCTCAGGCTCTCCAAACCCGTCAGCTTTTCTTTATCCGAACAGCTGCCCTTAGTTTGGCCTTTTACAACCTTTTGCCCTCGTTAGAAGGGCTACCAGGAGATACTGGTCAGGTCACAAGTTCTGGCCCTGGTGAGTCCAGCAGTCATGTGACCCGGCAGCCCCCGTCTCCTCCATCTTCAGCGATGACAGCCTGAATGAATGCGTGTTCCTTCCAGCTGAGGGTTGGAACTTTTTAGGAGGGAAAAGCTCATGTGACGTGACGGGTGAATCATACCTGGCTCTGAAAGGCCAACGTGGAATAATTAGCTTCTGTTTGGAGCCGTTGCTAGCGTAAGCGCTGGTCTCCATGAAGCCGGGTTGGTGTTTTGGACTGAGACCTGATACAGACATGAAGTCATCTCACTCTGGCGTTCACACACCATCACCGGGCCGGGCGTCTTCTGCCCTTCGCTGCTTCGTCCTCTTCCTCGGCTTGACTGACGCCTCCGCCGGTTCCTGGTGTCGGTCCCGGCCAGCAGAGTTCTGCTCTCGCTGGCAAATCCATCCAGATCTTGTTACCAGCAAATTGCCTGGGATTGTTCCGAACTTCCCGTTTGCTCATTTTTAATTTCAGCTAATAGCGCCTCCTCGTCCACGTGCGCGTGCACGGATGTTGGCCCAGACGGAGGATCAGTGTAGTCATTCCACGTCTGCTCGCTCAGTGGGGAGTTCCTGTTATACTTCATCCTCCCATCAGGCTGGACAAGCAGTGCTGCTCTCTCTCACTCTCACACACACACACACACACACACACACACACACACACACACACACACACACACACACACACACACACACACACACACACACACACACACTAGTGTGGTTCTGGATGAAAAGCAGGATTATTGACAGCACATTGAGTCAGCAGCAGGAACCATGTCATGTTCCTCTGCATGACATTGATTCATCCTGATTTTGATCCTCTCTATTTTCACGTCCTGGTCACATGACCCTTGTTGTCGCCTTCACTGTTCTCGTGCCTTTATTCCAGATTATGTTGGCATTTACTTTCACCACTGTTACACTAATCCTTTTTGTGCACTATTACTTATTACGAAAGCAGATCTGGGGCCTTTCACAGCAGCGGCGTGTGTGTGTGTGTGTGTGTGTGTGTGAGAGTGAGAGATTGTCAGTGTCAATAATGGCGTGTCAGTAATTAGTCTGAATGTCAGGCGTTAGCAGTGAAGCGTTAAAGGCCTGCAGAGTTCCCTCTCAGCTGTTTGTAGATGACTTTCGGGAGAGAAGCGAGGCGGCTTTAGCGCTCAGTAAACATGCGTTCTGACGCCTGCTTCCTACTCTGGAGCTTTTCTCACCTTTTACACATTCAACTAGCAACCCTGAGCTAATGCATCTTGGAAAATCGCTGCATGGACGGCGCATTTAACCTGAAACAAGCGCTATGTCTGCAGCGGGTATCTGAGGCTCATGTTGGGATTTAATCCCCTCGTCTCCTGTAACAGGAGCTCTAATTTGACATTTTCCCTGGTTAGTTGTTACGCCAGCGCTTAGATTTGCACTGTTCTTTCTTATTTGTGTAAAAATTGTACTTTTGCACACAGCAGGTCATCGGTAGGACTAATAAATGACTTATTACCAGCTCTCTGAGTCAATATGTAACTGTTACGGCTGTGCCGTGATGGCAAACATTGTGTCGTGTTTTGTCCTCTTTTTTCCACTTTACTGCAACTTTTCTAACGTCTCTGCATTCTCAACAAGACCAGGGGCCAGCTGCAGTCTTGGCACCTGTCTCATGACGCA
>CAAE01014633.1:266395-303450 GCA_000180735.1 Tetraodon nigroviridis | reverse complement strand
ATTTGTCTATATAATATGCATGTTTCACCTTTAAATTTGAGTTACAGAAATGCATGCACTTTTTCAGGATACAGTACTCAAATTTTTCCAAGTAGTACTGTAGAGCATGATCTTTACCTGCTCTATGTGTAAAGCGCAATTAGGTGACTGTTGTCAATTAATGTTAAATAAAGTTGTTTCAATTAACATGTGAGTTAAAGTAATAAACTACAACACAACCAAATTTCCAAAGTCTAAATTTAAACCTGAATTATAAGTTGCTTGTAGTTGTGGAGTTGTAGATAGCAGATATACAGCTTTCTTTCTATTTATATGCCCAACTCAGCAGTTCGAGTCAAACTTTAAAAAATTCTTTGTAAAATACCATGTTTTCTTGATTTGCATTCCAACCATGTAAATTTGAAGCGACCCTCCAACAAGAAAAAAAAAAAAAAAACCTACACATGAAGCTGATAATAAATAAATATATCCGGGAAAAAGAAGCTCAGTTCTTAATTACATTTTGCTCATGAAATTGATGAACATTGATAACAAAAGAAGAAATTTCATGTACTGTAAATTCCGGACTATAAGCTGCTACTTTTTTTCTACACTTTAAACACTGCGGCTTATACTACAGTGCGGCTTATACATGTTTTTTTCGTGGCGTCAAAAACATTTCACTTGGCAACAGTAGACCAATAAAATTTATGAGAGGTCCTGTCAGGTCCACCTGGGCTCCAGTCCTGTGTGGTCCTGTGTTCTTGGGTGCGTTGTTCCAGGTTGCCCACCAGGGGGCCGGTCGACGCTGGGAGCTGGGACAGCTGGAGGCAATTACCATCAGCCAGCCTATTTAAGGCTCCAGCACCTGCGTCTCAGCGTTGGAACGTTTGTCCTTCTTGCGTGTCACCTCGTCTCCCTTCTACAACCGCCTAGTGATTTTTCGTCTCCTGTCCTCGACTCCTTTTTCTTAATCCTCCTTGTGAGCGCCTTTAGTTGCCTTATTTTCGCTTATTGCAGTGTGCCGCCCAATAAAGGGGTTGTTTTCTGTTACCTTTTGCCTGCCTGCCTGGTGCTTTTGGGTCCTGTGGAGCCCAACCCTAACAGAACGTTCCAACCAGAATGGACCCAGCACAGGCTCAGTTAATTCGGGCCCTGGCAGACAACGCCGCCCGGACATCACAGAACCTCGAGGCCATCTCGCAGCAGATGGCCAGTCTGGCCAGCCAGGTATCCGCGCTCGCAGGGGCTCCCGCCGGCAGCGGCGATCCAGCCTCCACCGATTCCCCGCACAGAGACTCACACACCTGCGACCCAGAGCCGTTTAGAGGTGACTTGGAGAAGTGCCGGGGCTTCCTGCTTCAGTGCCGGCTGGTGTTCCAACAGCGTCCCCGTTCTTTCCCCTCTGAGGTCTCCAAGATTAACTACGTGGTGGGATTGCTGAGAGGAGACGCGCTGGCCTGGGCACAGGCGTTGAGCACCCAGCACAATTTCAGCCGTTACACCTACGAGGAGTTCGAGACTGAGTTGAAGACAGTGTTCGACCGCCCGACCTACGCCTCGGATGCTTCGGAGAGACTGCTGACCATCCGCCAGGGGGCACGCTCGGTCGCCAAGTATTCGGTGGAGTTCTGGACGCTGGCGGTCGAGGCGGGCTGGAATGAGCCTCCCCTCATGGCAGTTTTTCGACGAGGGCTAAATCGTCAGATCCGGGACGCGGTGGCACTACGGGGACCCCCTGAGGACGTACGCAGCCTCGTTTCCCTCGCCATCGAGCTGGACACCTACCTCTCTCGTCAACCCCCGACCTCAGCCGCTCCCGCTCCGTTACACCAATCACCCCAGGTTTCTCTCTCTCATCTGCCACCCGCGACTCCCACCCAGGCCAGCAGCTCCACGCGCCTGGTCAGCTCCACGATGGGGGGTGAGCCCATGCAGGTGGGTCGGACCCGCCTCTCCCAAGAGGAGAGACAACGCCGGCTGAGCAGCAAGGCGTGCCTGTACTGTGGCCAGTCTGATCACCTCCTCTCCTCCTGTCCTACCTGTCCGCCACGCCCAAAAGAGTGAGCTCGTCAGTGCATGCAGGGGTACTGGCGAGCGCAATTTCCCCCTGTCCTTCACCCGCGTCCAGATTGTCCCTTCTCGGAACCCTGCTCTGGTCACACCAATCCCTCCACATCTCGCTCTTCGTTGATTCAGGGGCGGATGACAACTTCATGGACAGAGGTTGCGCTGAGCAAGCCGGCATCCCTTCGGAGGCACTCTCCTCCCCTAGAACAATCCTAGACCTCAGCGGTAAGCCCAGCGCCCGCATAACACACCGCACCAAGCCACTCACCCTCGTCATCTCTGGCAATCACCGGGAACTTATCAGCTTTTTCCTCATCAACTCTCCCACAGCACCTGCAGTCCTGGGTTCCCCGTGGCTCGCGCAGCACAACCCTCACCTTGACTGGTCAAGGGGCTCTCTCACGGGCTGGAGCGTGGCGTGCCACTCCCGCTGTCTACTATCTGCCTTGTCTCCTGCCCCCCGAGACCAGCCTCCACCCCCCGCCCCTCCAGACCTGTCCAACGTCCCGGAGCAATACCATGACCTGGGCGAGGTGTTCAGCAAGCGGCGCGCGCTCACGCTCCCCCCGCACCGTCCTTACGACTGCGCGATCGACCTGTTGCCCGGCTCGCCTCTTCCTTCCAGCCGCCTGTTCAACCTGTCGCTTCCCGAACGAGAGGCGATGGAGGTGTACGTAGGTGAGTCCCTTGCTTCCGGATTTATCCGACCGTCTTCTTCACCGCTGGGCGCGGGGTTTTTCTTCGTCCGGAAGAAGGACGGATCCCTGCGGCCCTGCATTGATTATCGGGCTTTAAACAACATCACGGTCAAGAACAGGTACTCTCTCCCCCTCATCGATTCGGCGTTTACGCCTCTTCACAGGGCACGTTTTTTTACGAAACTGGACCTACGTAACGCCTACCACCTGGTGCGTATTCGCGAGGGGGATGAGTGGAAAACAGCTTTTAACACTCCCCTGGGACACTTTGAGTACCAAGTGATGCCTTTCGGCCTCACCAACGCCCCTGCCGTTTTCCAGGCTCTCATTAACGATGTATTGCGGGACATGCTGAACCGCTTTGTTTTTGCTTACATCGATGACATTCTTATTTTTTCGGAGACCCTGGAGCAGCATGTTCAGCACGTCCGCTTGGTCCTTCGCCGCCTCCTGGAGAACCAACTGTTCGTGAAGGCGGAGAAGTGTGAATTCCATAGTGCTTCGGTCACCTTCCTCGGCTTCATTGTGCAGCAAGGGAGGCTCGCTCCCGACCCAGCTAAGGTGCGCGCAGTGGCGGACTGGCCCGCCCCCACCTCCCGCAAGCAGCTGCAACGCTTTCTAGGGTTTGCTAATTTCTACAGGAGGTTCATCCGCGATTACAGTAAGGTGGCGGCCCCTCTCACTCGTCTCACCTCTACACTCAAGCCCTTTTCCTGGCCCCAGGAGGCAGAATCAGCCTTCACCGAATTGAAGAGGCGCTTCACGTCAGCTCCCATCCTCTCCCATCCCGACCCGAACCGGCAGTTCATCGTGGAGGTGGACGCCTCCGACACTGGCGTTGGGGCGGTGCTGTCGCAGCGGGAGGCGGGGGACCTGAAGCTTCATCCTTGCGCCTTCTTCAGTAGAAAGTTGACCCCTCCCGAGACCAACTATGATGTGGGGGACCGGGAACTGCTGGCGGTGGTCCTCGCTCTGCAAGAGTGGCGCCACTGGTTGGAGGGTTCAGCACTTCCTTTCGTGGTATGGACGGACCACAAAAATCTGTCCTACCTGCGTTCGGCAAAGAGGCTGAACTCCCGACAGGCCCGATGGGCGCTCTTCCTCGGCCGTTTCAATTTCACCCTCACCTACCGCCCCGGCTCCCGAAACATCAAGCCGGACGCACTCTCGCGTCAGTTCTCCCCGGAGGGATCGGACCCGGCCCCCACCCCCATCCTCGATCCTGTCTGCATTGTGGGAACAGCATCCTGGGACATAGAGCACAGAGTACGGGAGGCCCTGCGCAGCATTCCCAGCCCCCCTGTGGCGCCCCCCAACCGGCTGTTTGTTCCTGGTCCTGCACGCTCGGAGGTCCTGCAGTGGGCTCACTCCTCCCTCCTCGCCTGTCATCCAGGTGGCACGCGAACTCTTCATCTACTTCGTCAACGCTTCTGGTGGCCGTCCATGGTCCGGGACACGCGAGCCTTTGTCGCGGCATGTTCAGTCTGCGCACGTGGGAAGTCCTCCCATCTTCCGCCGGCGGGTCTGCTCAACCCCCTGTCCATCCCACGCCGCCCCTGGTCGCATATCGCGGTGGATTTTGTCACGGGCCTCCCTCCCTCTAACGGCAACACCGTCATCCTCACTGTGGTGGACCGCTTTTCAAGGATGGCACATTTCGTCCCACTGCCCAAGCTTCCTTCTGCAGCAGAGACGGGAGCTCTGTTGGTCCTCCACGTTTTCCGGCTTCACGGCATCCCCGCGGACATCGTGTCGGACAGAGGTCCTCAATTTACCTCCCGAGTGTGGAGATCTTTCCTCTCCGCGCTGCGGGTGGCGGTCAGCCTGTCGTCAGGATACCACCCGCAGTCTAACGGCCAGACGGAAAGAGCTAACCAGACCCTGGAAGACACGCTCCGGTGTGTTGCAGCGCGCAACCCCGGTTCCTGGAGCGTGTTCCTCCCCTGGGTCGAATATTCATTTAATTCGCTGGTCTCTTCAGCCCACGGTATGTCTCCCTTCTCAGCAGCCTTGGGTTACCAACCTCCCCTCTTTGATTTTCAGGAGCAGGAGGTGGCGGTCCCTTCAGTGCTGGCGAACCTACGGCGCTGCAGGAGGGTGTGGAAGCAGGTTCGCTCCGCCCTGGCACGTTCGTCTCTGCAGGTGCAGAGGCAGGCCAACCGACGTCGTGTCGCAGCGCCAGCGTACCACGTGGGGCAGAAGGTCTGGCTGTCTCAGAAGGACCTTCCTCTGCAGGTGGAATCCAAGAAGCTGGCACCGCGATACGTGGGGCCGTTCGAGGTTGAGAGGGTGGTGAACGCTACGGCGGTGCGTCTCCGACTGCCAGCCTCCCTCAAGATTCATCCCACTTTCCATGTCTCGCGGATAAAGCCAGCACTCGAGTCGGAGTTGGCTCCACCATCAACCCCCCCACCCCCACCCAGGAGTCTTGACGGCGGCCCAGCATTCACGGTCCGGCGCATCCTGGACGTTCGTCGACACGGCCGCGGCTTCCAATACCTCCTGGATTGGGAGGGTTATGGCCCCGAGGAGAGGTCATGGGTTCCCCGCCGCCACATTTTGGACAAGAACCTTCTACGGGACTTCTACCGGGACCATCCGGAGAAGCCGGGTAGGACGCCGGGAGACGTCCATTAAGGGGGGGGTACTGTCAGGTCCACCTGGGCTCCAGTCCTGTGTGGTCCTGTGTTCTTGGGTGCGTTGTTCCAGGTTGCCCACCAGGGGGCCGGTCGACGCTGGGAGCTGGGACAGCTGGAGGCAATTACCATCAGCCAGCCTATTTAAGGCTCCAGCACCTGCGTCTCAGCGTTGGAACGTTTGTCCTTCTTGCGTGTCACCTCGTCTCCCTTCTACAACCGCCTAGTGATTTTTCGTCTCCTGTCCTCGACTCCTTTTTCTTAATCCTCCTTGTGAGCGCCTTTAGTTGCCTTATTTTCGCTTATTGCAGTGTGCCGCCCAATAAAGGGGTTGTTTTCTGTTACCTTTTGCCTGCCTGCCTGGTGCTTTTGGGTCCTGTGGAGCCCAACCCTAACACATGGGGGAGCGTTCGGAGAGAGTTTCGGTTAACTGTTTGAAGCCTGCTCATATATTTCCAGAGGAGCCTCTGGAACTGGCTAGGGCCCCATGCCTTGCCGCCTCCAAGGATCGGCCACTCCGGAAGTAAAGGCTCCAGTAGCAATTAGGCGTAGTAAGTTTGGCCAGGTGATTCAACCTCCAGTTCAGGCCTGAGGCTGCTATTGTTTTTTGGTTATAGTGTTCTAGACATTTGTTCTAGACAATTTGTGTTTCCCTGTTCTGGATTTTGGGGGTGGGGCTGTGTGGCGAATGCTAGGGGGCGGTGTATTTTCACACCAGACCAGGTAGGGTACAGTAGAGGAGGAGTAGCTGTGTATATATGGTAGCAGTAGTGGTGTGTTGTGTTTTTAGGTGGTGGAAGCTAAATAAACTGTTTGTTGCACCAAGCTGGCCACGTAGTGTCTCCTTGTTCGCATCCGCCACAATATATTAACAGTATAATGTCTTTTGAAAATACAATACCTAAAGTAGAATTCAGCTTGGGACGTAATACAACAAAATACTAACAATGTTTGTCAACAATACGCCAAACCAACAGCAGTATGCGTGCAGTTAAAGAAGGCTTGTTGGTTGTCTTATTTCATAATTACATAATAAACAGTTCTTTAAAATGTAATGTTTGCTGTTTCGGTGCCAAGGATTAAACAACTGGATGTGACTTCCCCAAAATAATAATTTTAAGGAAAAGAGACAAAAAAAACAATCTATTATGTTTTTTGCTTTCATGTTTTTATTTCTCATTTACATTTATGTATTAAATATATTTAAGTCTTTCTTTTTATCATTTTAGCTCCAGTGGTTTCCTCAGGATGGGGGCCCTTCATGCTGGGCGGCATGCTTGGTCCGGTTGATTTGGGGTGTCGCCCTGGGAGCCAGTCCTGGTTGGGATGGACCTTGGGGTGGTGCCTCTTGTGGGTTCAGGGGTGGGCGTCTCCTGGTATGAATGGCCCCCTAGGTTGTGCTTCATTCTTCTTAGTGCCAAGCCTTTCTTTCTTTCTTTCTTTCTTTCTTTCTTTCTTTCTTTAGTTCTTTCTTTTAGCCAATGTTAAGTGTGGTGCACGTATGTGTTTGTGTGTGTATGCATGTGTGTGGGCCAGTCTTAGGCGTGTTCTA
This sequence comes from Tetraodon nigroviridis, assembly GCA_000180735.1. Lineage (NCBI taxonomy): Eukaryota > Metazoa > Chordata > Actinopteri > Tetraodontiformes > Tetraodontidae > Tetraodon > Tetraodon nigroviridis. Next base: position 296,515 of record CAAE01014633.1, on the reverse strand, counting down.
TGTTTAATCTGTGGCAGTTGTACTTTGCCTCTATTTGTTTTTAACATGTAAAGCACTTTGGGCTGCATTTTTTGTATGAAAAGTGATATACAAATAAAATTTGATTTGATATTGCTAACTGTGCCAGAGGTGAAATCCTTGTCAAATAAAGGGAGGAAATGAGGTCAGCAACACTTCCTTGAGACTTTTTTGATTGAGCCACAGCTGTTGTTAATGTGATGTGAATATACGGCTTCACAAAGTGCAATTTCAAAACCCTAAAATGAAATATTAAACTCGCATTGTGCAGAACAGCAAGCAATCAAATACAAACTAAATAAATGGGATGGCAGGCACTGCAGGCATGGACAGCTGATAACTTATTTATCAAGCCACAATCACTACAGAGAAATGTTTCCAGCTCTGTGTGCACAGAGTGACAGATGGGAAGCACTGCTTTTATAACAGCTTTCCTGGGAGACAGGTCAGAAAAAATTGGGAGCATGTTATAAATTTTAGCTAATAGAGGATAAGCACACTGTGTTTTAAAATGGGCTTGTAATGTCAACTTTATCCATAAATTAAAAAATAAAGTTGCAAAATTTCTGCAACCAACCTCAATTTCTGACTTTTTCAACTGTGTCAGGAGTAGGAAGTTTTAAAAGGTACATAAAGCAAATCCAGGAGTATCTTCACAGATTATTACATTTGAAGCAGAAGACACGCTGCAGTAATGTAGAAAAAAGGGCCTTCACCTTAGTGCATCAATTTACACAAAAATATCTGTTTCCTCAGAACGCAAACACATCTCTTGAATTGTAAATCTGACAAGTGTTATGTTACATGTTTTTTTTTTTCTTTTTACCCGCAATGCATGTCATCCAAAGAAAGCAAATGTTTATTTATTAATAGTTCTTCCTACACTGTATTATTAATCAGATCAAAACCATCTTTGAACAGAGGTGGAGGTCTTAGACACTATCTTTCACCCACGTACAATGCTGTCCTCCATTCTTTCCACAAACAAAAACCAAAACATACCCACAGTTTCACCAGGGCAGATGTTACATCACCATGTGACCCAGCAGTCAAAAGAAAAACCAGCCAAACCTAGGTCAACGACTCTGCCAACAACCCTGCTAACGACCCCCGAGACATCCATTCAGACCACTGCTAATGTAAGGACTCTCAGTTGACATTAGCATGCCAATGGTCCAAAACGGCTATATCTTCAAGCTCTGCACCTAACCTGATCAGAACTGATGAAGCCTTTTGGATAGAAGGCGAAACATTTTCCAAAAAGAAAATTGAAAAGTCCAGATGAACACAAAATCTTTTCTCATATTTACTTGCTTATAAGATGGGGACTTTTCGGGGGCCCGTCTTATAGGCGAGGTCTACAGACATAGAAAATAGTTTACTCAGAACAGTGTGCAGATATTTCACTGTCTAATGCCTTCAGAATTAACAGAGCAGGCTCTTGAGCGCTTTAAGTGAACGGACAGAGTCAGTTGCAATAGCTAATCAGCTCTCAAGGTGGGACACAAAGCCCTGCCAGGAGGCGTTATACTGACCTGGACATGTAAGAGTCCTGTGATTGGCCAAGCACTTGCACTAAATCAAGCGACCAACAGGTTTCACTATTGTTTTGTTTTTTTTTTAACCTAAGATGGCTAAAGTCAGAACAGAGATCGATTTGGTTGCAGATATACTGGCCACAATATTTTCAAGACTGGATGATGTGAGAAAAGATCAACCCAACCCCTAGCTAGCTAGCTTTGTTTTTAAAAAAGCAGGTGCTGTGGAGGAGATCCATGTTGGTGAGTGCAAGTATTTTATTTTTATTATGTATTTTGTCATGTTATTTCATAAGTATTAAATCAGTGGTGAAAAAAATGGACAAAATATTTTTTATATAGCCATACATCTTTCACCTCATCTGGCTCTTCTCAACTAGAAAAGTAGCACCTTTACTTCGAGGTCCTCACAGGTGACTAAGCTTCTTAACCTATCTCTAGGGGAGAAGAGCCCAGCCACCCAACAGGAGAAACCCATTTTGGCCGCTTTTACTCCGCATCTTGTTCTTTCGATTACTACCCAAAAGCTCATTATCATAGCTGAGGGTAGGAACAAAGATTGACAGATAAATCAAGGGATTTTGGATAAAAGGCGAAACGTTTACCAAAAAAGAAAATAGAAAAGTCCAGATGAACACAAAGTCTATTCTCGGATAACTAGGACCTGGATGACTGAGAACCTACACAGACTTAAATCAAGTGCTTTGCCTTTAGAATCAACTTTCTCTTTACCAAAACAGACCGGTGCAGGTGTGCACCAACCCGTCTGTCAACCTCCCACTCCATTCTTTCCTCACTCCTAAACAAGACCCCAAGGTAACTAAACTCTTCTGCTTCTGGCAGGATCTCCTCCGAGACCAGAAGAAGGTAGTCCATCTTTTAACAGCTGAGAATCATGGCCTTAGATTTGGAAGTGCTGGTTCTCATTCCGGCCACACAAACCCAGCTGGACAAAATACTAAAGAATCTAAACTTCTGATCACCTGCAATTTACAGTGTAAATCAGTGGTGTCAAATTCATTTTGGTTTGGGGGGCTGAATACACCCCCCAGACCATATCTGATCTCAAGCAGGCCGGGCCAGTAAACTCATTGCAAAATTACATAGAACTAACAATAATTCCACTTTTTTTCTTTGTATTAGTCACTAATACTAATAATTAGTGCAAAGAAGAATAAGTCAATTATAAAAATCTTTATTTAATGAATTTTCCTTTTACTAAATACATTATGAACAACCTAAGAACTTAAAAAAAGTGTGCAATTTAACGACACTTTTACTCAGTTTAACATTTATTTAAGTGTGTCATGCATAACTGATCACAGTGAGAGTAACAATGTTGCAAAACATTTAGTCACAGCTATGTGGAACTTAAAAACACTGTTTTTTTCAACATCTGGAAAGCAATTTGAACAAACGAATGACTTCCACAGCAATTACTTGTCTTGCTTAGTATTTGCCCCTGAAACTTGGCATCGTTTACCCTGCACAAGTGCATCAATATTAGGCATCGTGTCCTGAGAAGCAGCCAATTTCAGAATCTCATGTAAGTGCTTATGTGTGAGCTTTGAGTGCAGCTTCATTTTATTAATGTTCATTAGTGAGAAAACTTGCTCACAAAGGTAGGTAGTCCCAAACATGGACAACATTTTTGCAGCCAGTGCTGTCAATGTAGGATAGCTTGGTAGGAGGTACTTGTAAAATGTGTCCAAGCCCATAGAGGCAAATTTGTCCTTCAATTCAACATCACACTGCAAATCAATTATTTCAAGTTGCATGTCAACGGGCAAATCAGAAGCTCTGACTGTGAATGATGAGCGAAAAACTTCAAATTCTGTCTCGAGTTCACTAAAAACCTGAAATTGTTTCTCAAACTCCCTCAACAACCCTGAAATCTTGTCTTTGTACCTTTCGCGTCAGAATTAACGCTTGCTGCGCACATATCTTTTAAACAGGGTAAATGAGCAGGGTCACCGCTTGCCATCTGCGTCTCCATAACCCGATCTTTAACTTTCTGCTGGGTAAGACAACACGAAAGGGCACAAAAAGACAACAAGGCAACACAAACACAACATGAGTCGCTTACGACAGTGCAACACGACATGTAACAACATGCAACAGGACGGGTACATAGACGGGCAGGAATAAAGAGTGGAGCAGGGTGGAATAAAGTGGCCTACAGTGCAAATGTTGTGCAGATGTTGCGCAGAGTTTGTGAGGTAATCACAGTAAAGTAAAGTGCCAGTGCGTTTGTAACATTGTAAACTTTGTACACGTTATACCCAGTAATAGTATTAAGGCAGCATAGGATGATTTGTGCAAACCTTTATCTCTAAAACCAGAACATTAGCAGCAGAATTAAATAGTAAATAAATAAATAAATAAATAATGTTGTGTGGTGGCATGTTGGTCACCCGGGTTTGTGTTTGTAGTCTATGTGCGTTCAGATCCTTCCATTGAGGAGCCTGATGGCCTGTGGATAGAAACTGTTAGTCAGTCTGGATGTATGGGCCCCGAATGCTTCGGTACATTTTCCCAGATGGCAGGAGGGTGAAGAGAGTGTGTGAGGGGTGTGAGGGGTCGGCTACAAAAAGAGGGTTAAAGAGACACCGATGATCTTCTCAGCTGTCCTCACTATCCTCTGGAGGGTCTTGCGGTCCGCCACGGTGCAGTTCCCAAACCAGACAGTGATGCAGCTGCTCAGGATGCTCTCGATAGTCCCCCTGTAAAAGGTGGTGAGGATGGGGGGAGGAAGAAGGGCTTTCCTCAGCCTCCGTAAGAAGTAGAGGTGCTGCTGGGCTTTCCTGCTGATTTTAGTGGTGTTGAGAGACCAGGTGAGGTTCTCCTCCAGATGGACACCAAGGAATTTGGTGTTCTTGATGATCTCCACAGGGGAGCCGGTGCTCTCCTGAAGTCAACGATCATCTCCTTGGTCTTGTCGACATTCAGGGACAGGTTGTTGGCTTCACACCATGCAGTTAGCTGTTGCACCTCCTCTCTGTATGCTGACTCGTTGTTCTTGCTGATGAGACCCACCACAGTCGTGTCATCGGCGAACTTGATGAAGCGCTTCAGCACAGCACCTCTGCTTAACCATTGTGCTTCCGTGTGGTAAGGCACACGATGGGTAATGTTGCAGTCACTAAGAAGGTTGTCAAACGGACGATGATTGAGACCTTTGGCTGAACAGACGTAAATGCTACCACCTCCTAGTGTTAGTTCCACCGCAGCGTTGCTTTCATGTTGTCTGCGCGTACTAAAACAATGCACCCCTAGCGGACAATATAGGAAACATAGATTTGAAAGAAAATTAACATAAATTACATAATAATAATTCATATTGATTAATTGATTTAACTTTTAGGAGGGACTTTCCAGTTTGTTTTGTAGTTTGCAATAACCTCTGATAAGTATGTTGTATGGCAGTAATGAGAATTGTAACACCAGTTACCAGTTTTTTTTTCTTTCATTTTTGAGTATCAGTGGAGATTTTAAGAATGATTGCCATTAATTAGGCATTAATGTCAATAGAATATAGTTAGTTAATATTTGGTACAGTTGTGCTTATAAATTTCCATACCCTGGTAGAATTTATAATTTCTTGGCCTTTTTTAGAGATTGTTGCCCTGGCCATAAACATGCTGGCCAAGTCGGCTGAGCCAGAGTGCAGAGGGCCCAAAACCAAGTCAGGCATTCGCCAGCCCTTTATGGCAACAACAAGCTGACACTCCCCTTCAGCAGCCTGACAGAGGAACTCATGGTGACCAGAGTGAGAAAAGTTCTCCAATACAGGGAGTCCAAAGACCTCAAGGTAGCTCTAGCCGGCATTGAGGTGCGGACTGGCAGAAGGTGGAGGGCCCAGGAAGCAGTGGACCAGGCAGAAGCACGGCTGCTCCACAAAGAGCTTGTGGGAGCCGTGGCGACTGGCCGTGCAGGCCTCGGGAACAATACCGACTCACCCACCTCACGCTAGGCTTCAAGGGCAAGGAAAGGCAGGACTAGAGTCCAACTAGAAGTGAGGGCTGGTATCGAAGAACAGCAGGCTAATCAATGGGTGGGGCTGAGGCAGCAAGGCGCTTGGACTAGGTGGGAAGAGGCCATGGTCAGAAAGATCTCATGACCTGAGCTGTGGAGGGCTGAGCCCCTGCCCATTTGCTTCCTTCGTCCAGTCCGTTTATGACATCTTGGCCAGCCCATCAAACCTCTCCCTGTCGGGGTAAGGTGGAATCCCCATCATGTCCCTTGTGCCAGGGGAGGGGAAACCTAGAGCACACCCTCAGCAGCTGTCCTAAAGCATCGCTGGCGACATGACCGGGTGCTGAAGGCAATTGCTGAGTCCATCAGCTCCGCCATCGACTACAGTAAGCGCCTCCCCTCACCGGGTCGCGGAGTTAGATTTGTTAGGGCTGGAGAACAACCCCCTCCACAACCAAGAGCCCAACCAGGTCTGGTCAGGTGGACCTGGGGAAACAATTGAAGTTCCCAATGAACATCGTGGAAACCAACCTGAGGCCAGACATTGTTCTGCATTCTGAGTCATCCAAGCAAGTTATCTTGCTGGAGCTGACTGTGCCCTGGGAGGAGAGAATAGAGGAAGCGTATGAAAGGAAGGGGGAGAAATATGCTGAGCTAGTGGAGGATTGCCACAGACTAGGGTGGCGCACCAGATACCTGCCTATTGAGGTTGGGGGTAGGGGCTTTGCAGGGAAGTCACTCTGCAAGGCCTTTAGCCTCTTGGGAATCACAGGCATGCGCAGGAGGAGACCCATTTGCGCAGCCTCAGAGGCTGCAGAGAGAGCGTCCAGATGGCTGTGGATCCAGCAGGACAAGCCGTGGACAAGCGCTTCTTGGACACGGGCCGGGAACTGATCATTCCCAGTCAGGTCGCCTGGGTGATGGGTTCTGATGTTGAAAGACCCGAAACCCCCTATGACCCCAGGTACTATCACTGACGATCTGTCCAAGATCTTCATCAATAGATGTATTTAGTAATCTACATATTTTTGAACAAACTAAGATAGTTTTAGTTTTATTAAAAGATGAACCAGTTAATGTTCCTTCATTTTTCACACTGAAACAAACATCAAAAAAATAAATAAGGTTATAATTCAGTTTCCAAAACTACAGCAACGTAAATGTTTCATATGTGTTTCATTTATTGATTAATTGATTTAACCTTTAGGAGGGACTTCCTAGTTTGTTTTGTAGTTTGCAATAACCTCTGATTAGTATCAGTTGTACAGCAGTAATGAGAATTGTAACACCACTTACCAGTTTGTTTTTCTTTCATTTCTGAGTATCAGTGGAGATTTTAAGAATGATTGCCATTAGTTAAAGCTAGATAATATTTGGCACAGTTGTGCTTATAAGTTTCCATACCCTGGTAGAATGTATAATTTCTTGGCCTTTTTTAGAGAATGTGAATGATAACACAAAAACTTTTCTTCCACTCATGGTGCTTGAGTGAAGCCATTTCTTCAAACACTTCACAAAACTGTGTTTACTCTTTTTAAATCATAATGACAACAAAAAACTACACAAATGACCCTGATCAAAATTTTACATACCCTTGAGGTTGTGGTCTGACAACATGCATACAAGCTAACACAAATGGGTTTGACTGGCTACTAAAGGTAAGCATCTACACCTGTAATCTGTCTGCTTGTAACGTGTATGTGTATAAATGTTAAGTGAGTTCCTGGACTCTTGACACACCCTTGCACCTACATCGCTGGATTCTGAGTATTGGGGAAAGCAAAAGCATTGACAAAAAATCTGCAGCAAAAGGTAATTGAACTGTATAAAACAGGAAAGAGATATAAGAAGGTATCCAAAGAAGTGAGATTGCCAATCAGCAGTGTTCAAACTTGAATTAGCAAGTGAAAAATAGGAAATTTGTTGAAAGCAAGCCACGATTAGGTCAATTAACAGAAATTGCAACAACAGCCATGAATATTGTTTGTGATGCAAAGAAAAACCAACAGGTGACTTCAGCTGAAATACAGGACTCTCTGAAAAAAAGGGTGTGGATGTTTTAAGATGCACAAAAAGGAAGCACTTGATGAAAAATGGGCTTAATAGTTGAGTCGCCAGAAGAAAACCATTAGTACACCAATGCCACAAACAATCACAACAAACAGTACAGAGACTTTGTTGTTTTGTTCTAAATGAAGATATAAATGAGGTAGAAGAGAGATTATGAGATTATGTAACCCATAGAAAGAAAGCTTTCTGCACTGTCTAGAGATGAGAACGTGCTCTGGCATGTTTTTATGTACTCTTGCTTTACCTCCTTATACTTGCTCTCCCTCCACTATCGCTTTATACTTTTTCTTTGGGCTCTAAACAACAGGTGGTGACAATTTCTGCCACTGTATTTAGTACACACACATGCGCGCACACACACACACACACACACATAAAAAAAAAAGTTGTGTGTCACGTCATCTTAGTACATGAAATAACTTTTTCAAGCTTGTGAAATATTATTGTACATATCTTTGATCTTCATCTCATTTTTATTATCAGTAGCATTTCAACAGATATTAAAATGGAGCCATAAAGTATACCTTGAACTGCCAATCCCACTCCAAAATGGATTCTATCTTTCCAAAAACCAATAGATCTACGAGACTAAGCATTTTCAGAGAACACTAAAACAACAGATTGAATCAATTTTGCAGCTGAAATAACTGGTCTCATAGATTATACACCTTGTCTAACGTGCCATTGGTCATGCTGTTTTCAATTCACACTTCTTTTTTTTCACCTCTAAATTTATCTCTAGCTGTGAGTCAATTCTGTTATGCGCTTCCTGTGATCATTTTATTGTTAACTGAAACAGCACATTTCACAGAAGTGTGATGTTCTCATGCTCAAAAGTGCCTAGAGAATGGGAATTGAAGCTATACATAGTTAAATATGAATTTATCCATGAATCAAATCTTTTATAGATTTATAAATCAACAACCTTTTTTTTTGCAAGATCAGTGTCATTTGCCCCACTGCACCTCCTAATATGGCATTAATCTAGTGCTGGAGTGTCAAACCCATTTTTTACTGATGTTAAATACTGAACGTAGTACTCTTTCAAATTACAAATATTAAATATACATTTGCATAAGTGTAAAACATATACCGTATTTTCACGACCATAGGGCGCACCGGGTTATAAGGCGCAGTCTCAGTTACGGGTGTATTTCTGTACTTGAGCCATACATAAGGCGCACCGCATTATTAGGCGCATGCTAAAACATACGGTATAAAACGACAACAGAAGTAAAACAGTGAGTTTCGACACATTTATTGAACAAAATATTCATTCTTCCGCCACAAAACCATCAAAGTTTTCATCTTCTATATCTGAATTAAACAGCGGCGCTATTTCAATGTCCAACATCCCGAGTTCCTCATCTTTATCATCTGAATCAGACTCGCCGACCGGTTCCGCTTCAACGTTAATGGCGGCTTTTGCGAAAGCTCTCACAATACATGAAGACGGTATCGTAGCCCAGGCGTCCACGATCCACCCGCACATGGTGGCATAAAGTGAGCCTCATACGCGTGTCGCTTGACCGGTGCCATTTTAGGGGGTCCTTACGCAAGTACCGGTAAATAGTGCTCAGCGGCTCACCTCTGCTGGATATTCAGCTGAGGTGTGCCGCTGATCGATGGGCGGAGCGTTTACCGTAGTGCACCTACCAAAGGCACACAACAGATTTTGGAAAAGTCCACACACAGGGCGCACCTTGTTATAAGGCGCACCGTCGATTTTTGAGAAAATCTCAGTGTTTTAGGTGCGCCTTATGGTCGTGAAAATACGGTAAGTTTAATAGTTTCTTTGTTATGACATAAATCTTTTTAAATTGTCAGGTAAAAAAAACCCAATGACTCCATCAATGAATATCAAACTGTCCAAGTGAATAAAGAAAAATATCATCCAACACAAACTGAATTTGACTTTATTTAAAAGTTTTTTGTCACAGTTTAGTAGTGCAGAATAACAAAATATGTGCAACCAGCAATTGTGAGCTGCTAACATGAGTGACAGATGTAACATTTTACAAAAACAAATGGCTGCATACAGCCTTGCAAATATGTATGGATAAACACATAACGTTGACGTTGATTAGAAGATGCTGCCTGTCTTTGAGCAGACCCTCCACCATCCTCATTGATTATGCTTTTAAAATAACAAAACCAAAATAAAAAGTAAGTTTAAATATTAAATTGTAGTTCAACAACTATTATTATCTTTTTCTTGGTGAAAAAAAAATTATTATATTTTATATAGGTTTTTCAAAATGCTTTCCTATGCATGACCTCTATAGATGTGTGACAATGTTTTCCGTGACCAGTAGGTCAATGTCTGGTTTTAGGTCTTGTGTGGAGGCAATCTGTAGAACAGCATGTAGGTTGTCCTTAGTGATGCGTGTTTCTATTCACAGACCTTCAGCAAGCACTGCTTTAAAAAAGCACCATCTCAAAAGACTTTGAAACTTGGGCAATTCCTGCAGCAACAAAAAAGCTAGCTTTACTACCGTAGTGTATTTGTTCTGCCCTTTGTGAGCAAATTCTGCTGCCATGTTCCTTTTATTTCTTTGAGAATTTTTAGATTTTTTGAAAGGCTATCTTTGTGTCAAAATGCCAACATAAATTGTACTCTTTGTTAACTGACACTGCCTCATATTACTAAAGACAATTAACGTAATTTCCGGACTATAGAGCGCACCTGATTATAAGCCTCACCCAGTACATTTTTAAAGAAAAAAACATTTTGTGCATACATAAGCCGCACCTGTCTATAAGCCGCATGTGCCCACATTGAAACATGAGATATTTACAAAGAAAGACGGTACACAGAAAGAGTTTTCAAAGTTTTAAGAATATACCTTAGCTTTTCTTTCCAAACAGTGCCTGTGAGGCGGCAGTAACACAGCAGGAATACGGTAGCACAGCACTAACAGGGCTGGTTAAAAAAAACGGTAAAAGTCACTGAAAGCCAGCTTGACTGCTTTTAACTTGAAAGCTGCGTCATATGCATTTCTTCTTAAATTTTCCATGATGAGGGCCTGTTCATGCTAATTTTATTCATGGACAAAGCGCGAAGTTACGTTAAACTTGCATCTTCCTCGACACATATATTCCACCTGTCTCACTCTTACCTTTTCTACTCGAGCGCTCCTGGCGGCCGTTAGAAAAAATACATAAATTGGCCGCATCACTGAATAAGCCGCAGGGTTGAAAGTTTGGGAAAAAAGTAGCGGCTTATAGTCCGGAATTTACGGTAGTCAAGATATAATCATTTTTACTTTTCTGTAGCCCTGAAATATTGTGCCTCTGTAGGACATAACCCCATTGACTGGTGAAAGTGACATTTTCAGTGACGCTTTTTTATTTGTGTGGCCACTGCACTACAGATACCACAGGATCTGGCATCCACAGGAAATGTTTTGCCCTATATGAATGACAAAGTACCTTCAGTGCTGGGGATAGATCTGTAATCCATTAGCTCTAGACATTGTCACACGTTCTGAAAGTGTTAGAACAAACGGGCGTGTAATGGGTCTTGTTACAGATCAGCTGCTGCTGCACTGCTCTCATCTGCCAACCAGCAGCAGCAACCAACTGCTCTAATATGATGTATCCATTGTACTGTACAATATAATGGAAATGTATTTACAGTCACAGCGATGTTTTTTTTCACAGCAGTTTATACTTTTGCCTTAATGTTTACCTGAGAGTCCCAGGTGTTTCATACAGTCTCAGGCTAAAACTGCTATAGTAGCATCTTGTCAAATATGTCCACAAAGCAGGCAAATGTGATTATTATGATGATGGTGATAATGATGATGTTGATGATGATGATGATTCTTCTTCTTCTTCTTCTTCTTCTTCTTCTTCTTCTTATTATTATTATTATTATTATTATTAATAATAATAATCATATTTATTATTACTGTTATTTACCTCAGACTGACATTATTTGCAAGTGATCAATCTAGCTGTCTGTTCAGACAGCTAATTGAACTCTCTGCTTGCTTGCCTTGGTAATTATGCATGGAGCTTAGAATGGAATGGTGCGGTGTAAACTGAGGTGCATCATCTTCTAAAAGGAGCCTTGAACGCGATGGAGCAAAGTAGCTGTGCAACATGATGTGACTGTGAAAAAGTGTATTGGCCTCCTTTGCACAGCAGATTTCAAAATTCTTTCAAATTTTTTTTTTCCTATTTCTAGATAGATCAGAAGAACATAGTTCATCCTTTCTGTATCCTTGCTGTATCAGTATTTTTACAATATGTCCATCCATCTAGCCATTCATTTTCTATTGCATATCTGAGGTCAGGTTGTGGGGCAGCAGCCTGAGCAAGGAGGTCTGGACTTTCTTCTCCTCTGCTACTTCATCTAGCTCTTCCGTGAGGATCTCGAGATATTCCCAGGCCAGCTAAGACATAGTCTATCCAGCTTGTCCTGGGTCTTCCCAGCAGCTTCCTACCAGAGGGACGTGCCCAAAACACCTCACCAGGACGGCATTCTAACTAGGTGTCCCAGCCACCTCATCTGGATTTTTCTTAACTAGGAGGAGCAGCAGCAGCTTTACTCCGAGTTCCTCCCGGATGGCAGAGCTTCTCACCCTATCTCTAAAGGAGAGCCTAGCCACCCTACAGAGGAAATTCATTTCACCCACTTGCACCCGCGATCTTGTTCTTTTGGTCACTAACCAAAGCTCATAACCAAAGATGAGAGTAGAATCAAAGATGACCGGTAAATCTCACTTTACCACAATGGATTGAAACAGCGTCTTTCTTACTGGGGACCATGACTTGATCCACCTGTCGTCCTCCTATTCCATTTTTCCCTCAAAGTACTTAAACTCTTCCGCTTGGGGCAGGATCTGCTACTGAACCCAGAGAAGACACTCCACCTTTTTCCTGAAAAGAACCCTGGCTTTATATTTGGAGGTGCTGATTTTTATCTCAGCCACTTCCAGCGGGAATCCAGCAGGAGTTGGATGTCACGGATTGAAAAAGCCAGGACCACATCATCTGCAAAGAGCAGAAACTTAATCCTGAGGTCACTTAACCAGACTCCTTAACACAACGGTTGCACTTCGTTACCCATAAAACTTGAAGAGTATCAGTGACAGAGAGCAGCCCTGGTAGAGTCCAACCCACACTGGAAACAAGTCAGACTTACTGCAAGTAATGCCAACCAAGCTACGACATTCACACTGTACAGTGTTAACAGTGCACTGCTTTTCCCTCCTCAAACACCGGATGGTGTTCCAGAACCTTTTTAAAGCTGCCTGGTACTCGTTGGCCATGACCTCACCGAACTCTTCCCATGCCCAGGTATTTGCCTCTGCGACCACCATAGCTGCACTCTGTTTGACCTGTCTGCTACCTCAGGAGTCCCACAGGTCAAACTGAAACTTCTCATAGGAGACTAGCAGACCCTCACAATATGTTTAGGTCTGCCAAGTCTGACCAGCATCCTCTCCCACCATCGAAGCAAACTCATGGCAATCAGTTTACAGATCTGCTCCTCTCTTCATCTGGGTGTCCAAGACATGTGGTCACAAACCTGATGACTACAAAGTTGATCATTGAACTGTGGCCTAAGGTGTTCTGGTGCCAAGTGCACATATGGGCACCTTTATGTCTCAACAATGTGTTTGTTATGGACAATTTGTGAGCACAGAAGTCTAACAACAAAGCAACGCTCAGTTTCAGATCAGGGGTGCTGCTCCTCCAGAGTTCAGTGTAGCCAGAGGCAACATTCCACCAGGCGTGAGAAAGCCTGGTGGTATGTGTCCCTTTTAGGCACACAGAAGGTGGGATGGAGCTGGGGCATCCTCTTTCCCCGGCGGCTTGGACCCGTCTTCAGGCCCCCCGGAGTGACTCAACTTCCACAGCAGCAGGCTTAGCTGAGACAGTGTTAACATCACTGTTGTAGAAGCTTAGTTGGCTAAAACAGGATCCTCTTAAGCCTTAATACTCACAGGGCCCCCAGGGTCCCCAAACACAACCTCAGGGACGACTTCCGTCAAGACTTAGCTTCAACAAATGCTTCTTCAGAGGCTGCTATAGCCTTTACAGGGACAGCTTCAGCTTCAACAGGGGCAACTTTAGCTTTTGCAAGGGCAGCTTTAGCTTCTGCAGTGGCAGCCTCACAGGCCTCACAAGCAGAGGTCAGGGGCTTCACTGCAGCCATGGTCGAAACCTGCTGCGGCAGCACTGTCATTGTCAGCGCTTTCCTCCAGACCATCTTGGGCTTTGGCGCTGTCCCCCGAGCAGAAATCTGGTGACCTGGAGTAACTGAGAGTGAGTCGGCTGTGACCCTGTGTCTGACTGCAGGCAAAACTGGACATTTCTTCAAAAGGGGTCATCATTGAGGGTTGAAGCCTTTCCACATTCTGGCTCACTTATTGTCCACTGGAGGTCTTGGGATGAATACTCATGCTAGCACGGGTTTAGGCACAGGTTCAGGTGTTCCTGTCTGTACTTGCAGCTTCAGCTGGCTGGCAAGCGTGATGACGCCACCTGGAGATGTAGGTCGCTCATACGCCGCCATCAAGGCCCTCCTATTCAAACTAAATATTAAATATGTGTAATATGTATATATGTATATGTAATATGTATATAATATTTGTAAAACTTATATGTTTAATAGTTTCTTTGTTATAACATTTATTTTTAATTTTCAGATAAAAAACCTCACATTACTTCATCAATAAATGATCAAACTCTCCAAGTGAATAAAGAAAAATATCATTCAACACTGACTTTGCCTTTATTTAAAACTTTTTTGTGACCGTTTAAAGGTGCAGAACAACAGAATAAGTCCGACCAACAATTGTGAGCTGCTAAGAACACGTGTGACAGATTACAAACATTTTACAAAAACAAATGGCTGCACTCAGTCATGCAAATATGTCTGCATAAACTAGTAAACACTAAATACAATTTTTTATATATAAAATAGTATATGTAATAAAGGTAAAATAACTAAATTTAGGGTNCAGCATGTAGGTTGTCATTAGTGATGCATGCTTCTATTCACACACCTTCAGCAAGCACTGTTTTAAAAAGGCAACGTCTCAAAAGATTTTGAAGCTTGGTCAATTCCTTTGCTGTGCCCTTTGTGAGCAAATTTTGCTGCCATTTTCCTTTTAATTTTTGGAGAATTTTTAGTTTTTCTGAAAGGCTACCTTTGACGTGTTTGATGTCAAAATGCCAACATAAATTGTATTCTTTGTTAACTGACTCTGTCTCAAAACTAAAGACATACCGCTTTTTGTCCTTCCCATTTTTCTTAAAACCTTCTATCTGCATCACAGACTGCTTGTATGCAGGATGGCAAGTAACACTGAGTTCACAACACATTGCACGGAAAGACAAGCTATCTATACTGTAGTTGTTCAGCCCCTGTATAAACAGTTGGGCTACTTAACAGAATTGCTTCTGCGATCTCTAGTGGATGCATTTAGAATAGTTTTTTTTGTTGTTGTTTTTTTTTAACCAAAAAAAATCATCTCACAGGTTGGACAAAACCCGTTTGGTGGCCTGATTCAGTCTGGCAGGTTATGAGTTTGACATCTTTGATTTAAACATTAAAGACTACCATGATTACTTTTTGTGTGTGAGTCTGTGTGCACTCATAATTGCTTCCTTGTCTCTCTCCTTAGAGGGCATTTAGCTATTTTCTGTCTGCTTTCTGCATCAAGCAGCTGAGTGACAGACCATGTTCTCATAGCTGATGTCATCTTCACTGTTGAAAGGTGGCATGGACAGCTCACTATTAGATTGATGGTGTGGCACAGATTTGTGGTTTAAGTGCCATGTGGATCCTTCTTGATATACTAATTTGATGTGTCAACCCTGTCAGTAAAAGAAAAAAATACTTAGGGTGTCAATCTTCACCGTTTGTCAAGCCAAAATGGCAATTTTTCTAGAGAAAATGGAGCGTAAGGCACGTAGATCCACATAGACACATATGTGCAGACAAAAGAAGAAAAAAAAGGAAGTTTGTTTTTGAGGGGTCAGATGCAGGGTGTGTTGGGCGGCAGCCGCAGGCGGTCTTGTCCCCAGGCACAGAAGCTAGCTCTTCAGGGGTGGAATGTCACCTCTCTGAAAGGGAAGGTGCCTAAGCTGGTGCGAAAGGTTGAGAAGTTCCAACTAGAGATAGTCGGCCTTGACGCATAGCAGGGGCTCTGAAACCAGCCATCAGAGAGAGGTTAGACTCTTTACACTCTGGAGTTGCCAGTGATGTGAGGCGACAGACAGGAGTAGCAATTCTTGTTCCCCCTCTGCTTAGTGACTGTATGTTGGCGTTTACCCTGGTGGACCTGGCATAAAAACATGTTGGCATACTCATGAAGAAAGCTCTTAATCCTATCTTGCTCCAACCATCCACACAGAGGGTTGAATTTCTTGCATACTACTACTTTTCCATCTTCGCTCCAATCATTGTTCACTCTTGAACCACTGGGCAATTAGAATTTTGGCTTGAGTGACAAACTTTTTGAAGGCAATTGAGTCACACAATCTTGTTAACATCGACTAGCATATTTATGGGTGTATCTTCCCACTTGTGGTGCTCTATGTGTTTACAAACCAGCAGCTATTTGTTCTTTGGTGATAATAGTCCATTATTGTCTCATCCTACACGGTGCTACCACGTGGCTGACATGCTATTTCTTTTTTAGGGGCATTGTAAAGAGAGGCCACCTTGTTGAGACCCTCGCAATCAGCATTTTTGTGCAAGCTTCCCAAATGGCCTTTTAGATTTGTAGGGTTTTTTCTCTCTTGAGAAGTACTCCACATATTTGAAACCCACTTTTAACCACAAGACACTTGGTTTTGTCTGTCAGCAGTGGTGGCTCTTGACAAATTCATAGTATATAATATGCAATCAAAACAACTATTTCCCATTCAACATTTGGAGAGTACAAAATAACATAACTCACCATTCAATATAGTAACACACAGTGTGTTGAGTGTGTTACACACTTACGCATGTCTTTCATTACTAAATCAGCAACTGCATGTTTTTCTTGCTTTTGTCTGTTTGATATTTAACCCCTTAATGTCTATTGTCATTTTTGACACCAAGTCACTTCCACTTCAAATGCAGCCAAAAATAGCATCTGTATTCTTCTATTGCCTGTTGAAGTATTAAATATACATACCTTTTGTAAGCAGTTTCTCATGATATAGGTAGACATAGAATTCACATAGAATTATGACTTATTAGACTGCACTTGTAAAATTTGGGTCACCACTACCACAAATTGAAGAAAACCAAATGAACAGATATTTCTAGATAAAATTTTTAGTTAGTCATATAATCCATCCATTATCCTACCCGCTTTATACCCAGTGGTGTCACAGGGTTAGTCATATAAATGAAGCAATAATTCCTTAATCTTTTTTTTTATATAGCACAAAGATTTAGAAAAAGTGGCAAACCTTTAATCTCGAGACTATCAAAATAAATAATGGAGGGTTATAACATCAAGCTAAATGGGGGAAGAGCAAATACAAATTATAACACAAAAAAGATAAAGGTAAAAGTGGAAACACAAAAAATGAAAAAAAGAACTAAAACTATCTTAGTTTGTTCAAAAATATGTAAATTACTAAATACACCTATTGATGCAGGTCTTGGACAGATCGTCAGTGATAGTACCTGGGGTCATCAAGGGTTTCGGGTCTTTCAACATCAGACCCCCTCACCCAGACGACCCGACTGGGAGTGATCAGTTCCCGGCCTGTGTCCAAGAAGCGCTCGTCCACGGCTTGTCCCGCTGGATCCACAGCCATCTGGATGCCCTCTCTGTAGCCTCTGAGGCTGCGCAGATGGCTCTCCTCCTGTGCATGCCTGTGATGCCCAGCAGGCTAAAGGCCTTGCAGAGTGACTTCCCTGCGAAGCCCCTACCCCCAACCTCAATAGGCAGGCATCTAGTGCGCCACCCTAGTCAACGGCAATCCTCCACCAGCTCAGCATACTTTCCTGCCTTCCTCTCGTACGCTTCCTCCATTCTCTCCTCCCAGGGCACAGTCAGCTCCAGCAAGATAACTTGCTTGGATGACTCTGAGTGCAGAACAATGTCTGGCCTCAGGTTGGTTTCCATGTTTAAAACCCCCTATGATCCCAGGTACAATCACTGACGATGTGTCAGACCAGCATCAGTAGGTGTATTTAGCAATCACTCTTATAAGATCAACTTGTAACTTGGTCATTCAAGTTTGTAGAGACAGTGAAAATGGATCAAACTTCTCCTAAACACACATAAAATCATTTTAGCAAGGTTTGGATAGGTTCATTATGATGTTTTAGATTTTCTTTACAACTCTACAAGCTAAATTCCACTCAACTCCCACCACTCGTCTTTATTTGAGGATCCAACTGTCAAGTGACAAAAAGGAGGAAGTCAATATCCATCCATCTATCCATCCATTTTCTTTCGCTTACCTGGTTAGGTTGGGGCAGTAGTTTAAGCAGGGAAGCCTAGACCTCCCTCTCCCCAGCTATATCTTCCAGCTCTTCCGAGGGGATCCTACGGCATTCCCAGGCCAGCCGAGAGACATAGTCTCTCCAGCATGTTCTGGGTCTTTCTGGGGGCCTTCTCCCAGAGGGACGTGACCTGAACACCCAATTAGGGAGGAGACCAATAGGCATGACTGATTAAATGCCCAAGCCACCTGATCTGGCTCCTCTCAACATGGAGGAGCAGCAGCTGCACTCTTGAGTTCCTCCCAGATGACAGAGCTTCTCACCCTATCTCTGAGGGAGAACCGAGCCACCCTAAAGAGGAAACTAACTGTCTTGTTCAATCTGTTTTTTTTTTTTGGTAACTACCCAAAGCTCGTGACCATAGGTAAGAGTTGCATGGGTCTGTATTACTGCAGATGCTGCACCCATTTGCCTGTTGACCACCTGCTCCATTTTTCTCTCACTTGTGAACGAGACCCTGAGGTATCTGAACTCCTCTACTCAGGGCATGATCTCCTCCCCGACCCAGAGAAGGCACTCCCCCTATTTCTGACTAGGAACCACGGCCTCAGATTTGGAGGGGCTGATTCTCTTCCCGGCCACTTCCTAATTGGCTGTGAATCAATCCAGCGAGAGCTGGAAGTCACAGACTGATGAAGCCAAAAGGACCACATTATCTGCAAAAAGCAGACCTGAGGTCACCAAACTGGACCCCCTCAACACCATGGCTGCTCCTTGAAATTCTGTCTATAAAAGTACTGAACAGAATTTCATCAGTGAGGGAGTCTAACCCTCCCTGGAAATTAGTTCAACTTACTGCCGATAATGCGGACCAAGCTCTGACATCATTCGTACAGTTTGTACATGGCTCCTATCAGCCCTAACACCTCACACTCCTGGAGAACCCCCCAGAGGACTCCCCGCGGGACACGACTGAATACCTTCTCCAAAACCACAAAAGACATGTGGATTGGTTGGGCAAACTTTAATGCACCCTCAAGGACCCTGCTGAAGGCATAGAGCTGGTCCACGGGTCCACGTCCAAGACGAAAACCACATTGCTTCTCCTGAATCTGATTGGACTATCCAATGGACTTCTCTCCAGTACCACTGAATAGACCTTACCAGGGAGTGTGATCCCTCTATAGTTGGAACACACCCTCCGGTCCATCTTCTTAAAAAGAGGGACCACCACCCCGGTCAGCCAATCCAGTGGCACTGCCCCAAGCGCCCACTTGATGTTGCAGTGTCGTGTCAGCCTCGACAGCCTTACAACATCTAGAGCCTTAAGGTACTCCAGGTCTTTGCCTTGGCAGCCACCAGAGCTGCATTCTGCTTGGCAAGTCTACTTGTCTGCTGCCTCAGGAGTCCCACAGGCCAAAAAGGCTCAATACAACCCCTTCTTCAGCTTGACAGCATCCCTTACTGCCAGGTATGGGTATTGTCGCCCCAACAGGCTTCAACCACCTTGTGACCACAACACCGGTCGGCGAGAGTTGACAGGAGACTCTGCCAGGCATTCCCAGCAGACCCTCACAATACATTTGGGCCTGCCAGGTCTGACCGGCAGCCTCCCCCACCATCGGGGCCAACTCACCACCAAGTGATGATTGGTTGACAGCTACGCCCCTCTCTTGAAATCTCTGCCCCTCTCTCAAGTGTTCAGGACACACGGCTGCAAATCCAATAACACAACCTCAAAGTCAATCATCAAACTGGGACCTAAGATGTCCTGTTGCCAATTGCACATATGGATATCTTTGTGCCTGAACATGGTGTTTGTTATGGACAACCTGTGACAAGCACAGAAGTCCAATAACAAAACATCACTTGGGGTCAGATCAAGGGGGCCAGTCTTTCTAATCACACCTCTCTAGTTCTCACTGTCGCTGCCAACATGACCTTGAAGTCACCCAGAAGGATGAGGGAACCCCTAGAAGGAGCACTCTCCCATACTCCCTCTAAGAACTTCAAACTGAACTGCTGTTTGTGCCACAGACACACAAATGTCAGGATTTGTCCCTCCACATGATCGCAGATTAAAGCTACCTTTTATTTCACCAGGCTAAACACCAATGTACAGGCACTGAGTATCTGGCCCATCCTTAGGAAGAGCCTCCGCTCTCTTAGGTCCACTCTGGGGCTCAAGAGCAGCCTTAGCGAAGGCAGGGGGAGCAGCCTTCACTGCTGGGATCAGGAACTGGTGTCGGGATTGTGGTCGGGATCAGCGTGGTCGTTGGGATCGTGGTCGACGACGTGGTCTGGGACAGAGTGGCCGTCGACGCCATGGTCGGGGACTGAGGGCCTCGTCATCGAGGCAGGCGCAGGCGTCGGTCTCGGGTCTGCCCGGGGCTTTGGATATGTGGACGGGACCGCCTGGGGCTTCAGAGATGTGGACGAGGCCGCTTGGGGCTTCGGAGATGCGGACGGGGCCACTTGGGGCAATGCGGGCACAGTCGGGACCGCCTGTGGCCTCGGTGATGCAGGCGCCTTTGGGACCGCCTGTGGCCTCAGAGGTGCATTCGCCTTCAGGCTCGAAGGTGCGGCCACTATCGGCCTCGGAGGTGCGGCCGCCTGGGTCTGTGGTGCAGCGGCTACCATCGGGACCGCCTGGGACTTCAGCGCAGCGGCTGTTGTCAGGACCTCCAACCTCTTGGCCCCAGGAGCTCTCGTCCTGGAATTGGTGAATTTACTGTGGCCTCCTACCTCCAGATATTGTAGGGTCCCTCTCCCTTCACCCTGGAAGCGCTGGGCTGCCACCGCTGGAGGATCACTGGCCGGGGATGACCCACTTGGGCCCGAATGCAGCACTGCTGGATACCGAACATGGAGAGTCAAGTCCAGTGAAGTTAAAGCAATAGTCTGCAGGCCAGAGGCTCCCGATGAAGAGTTGGTGGAAGTGAAAGTCACGATGGGAGAAGGTCAAAGCAACTTCAGGGACAAACCGCAGGGAGGTCAATGTAGAGAGGTACAGGGACAAAAACTCAATAATCCAGCGACAGGGACCAGTTGGCAGCCTCCCTAATTCAACTGCTGATAAGCTGATCTGCGTCAGGTGTGCCACCGCTGCTGCTGGATCCTGGGGACCTGCGCCCTCTGCTGGGAGAACAGAGAGCACAACAACAAAATGCAGGAGGGCCAGCAAGCCGAACCCTAACAGCAACACTAGAATGTCTGTGTAGGTTCTCAGTCATCCAGGTCATAGTTATCCAAAAATAGACTTTGTGTTCATCTGGACTTTTCAATTTTCTTTTTGGAAAACGTTTTGCCTTTTATCCAAAAAGCTTCATCAGTTCTGACCAGGCTGGAGCAGAGCTCGAAGATATAGCCCTTGTGGACCATTGGCATGCTAATGTAAACTGAGCGTCTTTACATTAGTATGCCAATGGTCTGGATGGATGTCTAGGGGGTCGTTAGCAGGGGTCATTGGCAGGGTCGTTGACCTAGTTTCGGTTTGGCTGTTTTTTTCTTTTGACTGCTGGGTCACATGGTGAAACACCAGGTCTGGTGAAACTGTGGGAGTGTTTCTGTTTTTGAAATGAGTGGAGGACAGCATTATACGTGGGTGAAAGATAGTGTCTGAGACCGCCACCTCTGTTTAAAGATGGTTTTTCCATCTTAAGATGGATAGCTTCTTTAACACCTCTTTCAAACCAGCGATCTTCCCTTGCCAGGACACGTACTTGGTTGTCCTCGAATGAATGTCCACTTTCTTTAAGATGTAAGTGGACGGCTGAGTCCTGACCTGACGAGATGGCCCGTCTGTGTTGAGCTGTTCATTTGTGAAGTGGTTGTTTTTTTTCCCCAATGTATGGAACTGTAACAAAACAAAGAAAAAACAGCCAAACCGAAACTAGGTCGAAGACCCTGCCAACGACCCTGCTAACGACCCCCTAGACATCCATTCAGACCACTGGCATACTAATGTAAAGACGCTCTTCGATCTTCGAGCTCTGCTCCAGCCTGGTCAGAACTGATGAAGCCTTTTGGATAAAAGGCAAAACGTTTTCCAAAAAGAAAATTGAAAAGTCCAGATGAACACAAAGGCTATTTTCGGAACACTAGAATGAAACAGAGTCTGACCCCACTCGCAAAGGCTGGTTCTGGAGCCCTTGCTGTGTTGAGGTGAGCCTGACTATATTTAATCGGAACTTTTCAACCTCTCACACTAGCTCAGGCCTCTGAGCTGGTGTGAGCTAGAAAAGGCTCTGAGCTAGAAAAGGTCTAGCCACTAAGCACTCGCCATTTTCCTCGCCTCTAGGCTTTGCTCCAGGAGGGGGCCCGAGTGACCCGCAACCAGGGAAGGAAAATAAGACCATTTCTATTACTCATTTAAAGGGCTCACTTCATCTGGTCCCTCACTTAGGAACTTTTTGCCATGGGTGGCGCTACGATGGACATAATGTGCGAAAGTAACTCCAGCAACTTTAATAAATTCCTAATCTTTGCATGCTACATACTCGGGATCAGCAGATCCTGCTTCCACATACGCTGCAAAATGTAAAATATTTCTCACCGACTCTCTAGAAAATTCGCAGAGACTGCCATCAACGCAGCCGCCATGCTGAAAAACAGACCAAAGCAGTGAATCAGACTAGATTTGCGTTAGCCCCACCTACCTACATTGATAGATCAGGGTGACAGATAAAATAAAGTCATGCTCCACTGTTGAACAGCAGCAGTTGATTAATTAATTTTATCTGTCAACCTAACTCATAAGGCAGATCCCAGTGCCCTCACTGGTTACACTGCATTGTTACCATCCCTCAATGTGCAGAGTAGCACATTAGAATCCACCTATCTACGTTGATGGGTCAGGTTGACAGATAATATAAATTCATTGTCCACTGCAACACACGTGGGACATGAATTAATTATAGAGTTTGTGAAATAAACATATATTTTTACCAAAACAATGCTAAATACACTTAGTGATGCAAGTCTTAGACCCATCGTCAGTGATAGTACCTGGGGGGTTTTGAGTCTTTCAACATCAGACCCCCTCACCCAGGCGACCCGACTGGGAGTGATCAATTCCCGGCCTGTGTCCAAGAGGCACTTATCCACGGCTTGTCCCACTGTATCCACAGCCATCTGGACGAATTGGTATTTTAACAAAATAATGACACATTTAATAACACATTTGTAGTTTATTCCTATTTAAATTAATTATTGACAAATGTAATCAATTACTTCATGATGTATTCATTTCATTAATTTTGGCACTTTTAGTCCTTCATATTTATAGGTGTACATTGATAGTGTTGGTATTTACAGTTTGTCTGAAGTTCATAAAAATTTTAAAATGAATCTTAGGACAGTCTCTCTATGCAGTTATTATTGACACAGAAACTGCCTTTGTTAAGCATAACGTTAAATCACATAATTCATGCAAATTAAAAAAAAAATATATCTTTTTTTCTATTCTACCTTTTTAGCCAAGGCGTTGTTATTGTTTATCAGATGTGAAGTATTTAGCAAGGCATTTCAATGGTTATGAATATTCCCCGTGCAAAGCCTTCTACCTGTCAACAGCCCAAAGGGACAGAAATAACCTTTCGGAGTGTGTGCAACAGGGACACAACACGCACAACTACCTGTTCTCAAAGCACACACACACGTTGGTAGCAGTAGGCGTTCACCAATGAGGCAGAAACACATTAATGTATAATGCCAAGTTTTGACAGCAGGAGAGTAAACTGAGTCATTCTGGATGCCTGTGCAATGAATAAAAGAATGTGAGCACTGTGCCTCACCAATTGAATTTCTTTTGACACCACACTATTCTTGCCAGTTTCTCCTGGTAATCTTGCTCATTAGGATGTGTCTCCCTATTCTGAGGTTGGCAGTGGCAACTTTACAGGATTTCATCCTTCCTGGTAGGAGCACCTGTGTTCCTGAGTCCACATCTCAATAATCACTCCAAGATTGTGTTTATTGCCAATCTCCATTTACCATGACTCACTCACAAGCTTTGCTGGGCTTATGATTTCATTAAATTTAAATGTTACATTTAAACCTAAATTTTAAATCTTAATCTGTTAAATCTTAATCTAAATGTGTGAGGTAAGTGTTTCTAACATGTGCTAATAGGGCTGTTTCAGTGCCTTAGTGTGTATGGTCAGCGTCCACGTTCCTTCAATCATGCTGTCCCACCCACACTACCAACTGTTGCTCAGAGGATGAAGAGAGGGGGACAGAGAAGGATGGCAGGCTCGGTCTCACACAGTGAGCAACAAAGGGTGGTTACGGCGAGTTCATGGTACAGTGTGCTATCTTACATTTGGCACGTCATACATGAGCACCAAAATTGAGTACGCAACATAATGTTTATAATGTTGTAACAAGACGATTTTGCTTTTAATATAGAAATATCATTCGTTTATAAAAAGGAACTAATCTTTTTTCCTTCAGCCTGACACTCATATGGTTGAGTTGCCTTTACTATATTAGGCAAAAGCTTCTTTTTTGTCATTTTGCATCAGGTTATTGGCAGTAGAAACAAAGAACAATAAACCTGTTTGTCATATAAATCTGGAGATGAATCTGCCCCACTGTGTTGGGTCCAAATAAAACCATGATTAAGCTTTATTTTTATTCATTTTCCACTTATTGTTTATTAGACTTTGGCTAGAATCACTGATTAGATTGTCCCATCTGGTCTCAGAGAGGGACAGATGTCTCCACATATTTACCTAGTCAGCTTATGAAATCTGTTTCAGTTACCCTAACTTGCCTTTTATCTTTTTTTTCTTTTTGTCGTCCTGCTATCACATTGCTGAACACCAATTGAACACTTACACTCATGGTTTTCTTCATGTCCTCTATAAAATCTTCCATTGCCTCTTACTCAGCGTGTATATATTACTGTTTGTATTTACTCAGTGTGTATATATTGAAACACATCTCTTTTTAAATTATACTCTTATTAATTTTCTACTAAAAACTCCACTGAATAAAGCCCTGAAGTGAACGGTAGGTGGGTGAGCTGTCTAGCTGTAATAAAATCTTAAAGGACAGTTTTCCCTTGAGCAAGGTACACGTACAAAATACTCAACAAGGTACAAGTACAAAATACTCAACTGGGGACCTGCAATGACTTGGTGACTCATTTAGAGGTGTATCTTGCCTCGCACCTATGCAGCAGAGATAGGCTTCCAATGACCTATAAGGAAGACAAACACAAAAGTTAGACCAAATTTAAATTAATTAATAGTCACTGCTTTTTCACAGGTGAGAAATAATCATTGCAAATTAGTAAATTCCCAGGCAACAAAATGACCCAAAACTGCATCCAGTATCTTCTTGACTGGTTTAATGCCATGCTTAACTTTTCTGCTGACTTCTTATCAGAGGCAGTAATAAGGCCTTCTTATTTTAGTGAGGATTTCCTTGAGCTCCGTGGCAATCCAAGGTTTGTTGTTGGGGTAGACTGTTAGACTTTTAGAGGGAACGATGTCCGGACAGAGACACAAGAGGAGATGGTGTCAAATTGCTCATAAAAATTGTTGGAGGGAGACAGAAGGTAATTCCAGACAGTGGACTCAAAGCATTGTTTAATTTCTCAAACAATGTCTTTGTTAGCCTGTTTGATGCTTAGAATAACTTTTTAAGCCCATTTTATAGCATAAACGTTTGCTAGGATGAGCAGGACAGCGGTGTAGTTTATTGAGTCCACAATGTGTTCAGTACCATGGATGTAAAACAAAATTGGATCAATTGGATGCAGCAACACGAAAGAAGCGTATGAGATAAAGAAGGTAAAGGATTTTAGAAACGTAGGTACAACAGCCCAGAGCAATAGACAGTGTGGAAAAGAGGTAAAGAAATGTGTGCAGGCAGGATGGAATGGATGTGGAGAAAAGTGTCAGATGTGATGTGTGATAGAAAAGTTTCAGCTAAATTGAAAGGAAATGTGTACAAACCTGTGGTGAGACTAGTGATGTTGTTTGGTATAGAGACAGTGCTACTGAGGAAAAGATGGGAGGCAGAACTAGAAGTAGCAGAGATGAAGATGCTGAGGTTCTTTTTGGGAGTGACCAGGATTTACAGGATCAAGAATGAGTACATCAGAAGGACAGCACATGTAAGATATTTTGGAGACAAAGTCCAAGAGGCTGAATTGAGATGGTTTGAACATTTACAGAGGAAAGATAGTGAATATATTGGTAGAAGGATGCTGATTTTTGAAATGACAGACAGGAGGCCTAGAGGAAGACCAAAGAGGAGGTTTATGAATGTAGTTAAAGAAAACATAAAGTTGATGTGAGAAAAGAGGATGAAGAAGACAGGGTTAGATTAAGGCAACTGATTCTCTGTGGTGACCCCTGAAGAGAAAAACCAAAGAAAAAGAAGAGATTGCATCCAGTGCACAACTTTGCTTTTGGTCTTTTCACTTTGAATCAGTAGCAGCGGTTAATTTTTTCTAAACATTCCATTCTTTAACATACCACACTTAGTCTTTACACTTCTGAGACAACATTTTACCACAGGTGTCTGGTTTTTGCTTATGTTGGATTATTTTAAGGCTGCAACTGATGCTTAAGCTTTCAGCTGCTGTGCATATGCTCTACTTCCCTCAGCTGCCACTGTAATTATTATTGTCCTGATAGGGAAACAGGAGGAGACAGAAAGCTAAGATGAGAGGGTACGTAAACAGTGACAGAGGCAATTCCATTTCCCTATCTCACTGCAAACAGGAGTAAACAAGGAGCACAGAGACTTAACAAAGACATAACAGAATCCCATTACAGTTGCTGGCACATAAACAGGTCACAATTAAAGTGTTTGGCAGATACTGTTCTTGGTATTCCTAATAACAACAAACCATACGTTCTCAGATTTTAAAAAAAGAGTAAATATATTAGCAGAGAATTTATTTTATTTATATAAATGGTGCTATTATTGTGTATTCTCCAATAATGAAGCTCAAGAATGTTACATATGCATGGTATTGCTGGAAATTTGATGAGTATTTTATTTGTTTCTCAGACCTTTAAACAAAGACTAGAAGGTGCAGAACATTTTTGATTTTTCTGATGGGTCAAAAAAGTATTAAAAGCACAAAGAAAACACAAAGAATCTAGTTTTGTGGTGTTATCTGGCTAAAGTCGTGTTGCTCTTTCCTCTTTGCAGTTTGTTAGAACGAGAACCCAGTCCAGGTCAAGTGTCATGATGTGTCACTTTCTAATGCTGTCTACTTTTAGTGTATTTTAGTGTAACATCTAATAAATGTCTCTTATCAGACTGAATAATTCTGAAGTAGCAATTTGAGTGTTGACTCTAGATTTTTGTGGGTATATGACATTAGATCACTTTTATTTTTATTAATATCATTATTATTATTTCATGACTACAGCAAGCGCCTTTCTCCACCGGGTCGCGGAGTAACATTTATTAGGACTGGAAAACAACCCCTTCCCCAACCAAAGGCCCAACTTGGTCTCCTGGCAACAGCAAGGGACTGGCTACTAAGGCCGGACCTGAGAAAACAACTGAAGTTCGCTGTAAACATCTATGAGTATATATGAGAGGAAGCAGGAGAAATATGCGGAGCCAGTGGAGGATTGCCGCAGACTGGGGTGGCATGCTAGATGCCTGCGCATAGAGGTTGGGGGTAGGGGCTTTCCAGGAGAGTCACTTTGCAAGGCCTTCAGCCTCCTGGGCATCCCAGGCGTGCGCAAGAAGAGAGCCATCTGCGCAGTTTCAGAGGCTGCTGAAAGAGCGTCCAGATGGCTGTGGATCTAGCGGGACAAGCTGTGGACGGGTGCCTTGGACACAGGCCAGGAACTGATCACTCCCAGTCGGGTCGCCTGGGTGAGGGGGTCTGATGTTGAAAGACCCGAAACCCCTCAAGTACTATCACTGATGATGTGGCCAAGCCCTGCATCAATAGGTGTATTTATCAATCAAAGCACCCCCCCCCGTATTATTATCAACATCACCATCATCATCGTCATCATCATCATTATTGTTATCATTTATTATTAATGGGCATAAGAGACAGATGTGCATCCTTTATCTCAGATCAACTGTGGCCAATTTCCCAAATAAAAATATAAATTAAACCAATAGCCTTCTGCTCAAATAAACCATGTCAAATATATAAAAAGCTTTACGCAGATACTGCATAGAGCTTCTCATTAATATATCATAATTAGAAATTAGCCGTGGACGAGCGCTTCTTGGACACAGGCCGGGAACTGATCACTCCCAGTCGGGTCGCCTGGGTGAGGGGGTCTGATGTTGAAAGACCTGAAACCCCCGATGACCCCAGGTACTATCACTGATGATGTGTCCAAGACCAGCATCAATAGGTGTATTTAGGAATCAGAAAAGTAATCCAAATTAATATATCCTAGGTTTGTAATTTCAGCAATTTCCGTGACATGAATAACAAAGCTGTACAGACATTAAAAAAAAAAACTTGCAAAAAAAGAATGCCCACTTTAGTGAACCTCCAGAAGGTATGGAAAGTGGGCATTCCTTTGAGGACAACCAAGTGCGTGTGCTGGAAAGAGAAGACCACTGGTTTGAAAGAGGTGTCAAAGAAGCTATCCATGTTAAGATGGAAAAACCATCTTTGAACAGAGGTGGCGGTCTTAGACACTATCTTTCACCCACGTACAATGCTGTCCTCCATTCTTTCCACAAACAAAAACCAAAACATACCCACAGTTTCACCAGGGCTGGGCTATATCTCCAAGCTCTGCACCTAACCTGATCAGAACTGATGAAGCCTACACACACACACACACACACACACACAAAAAAAAGCTGTGTTTTAGCTTCCATCAACTTGAATTACATGTTTACTCTCCCCTTACTCTAGAGGTTTGCCATTTCTTAATAAGATATATGCCACTTAAATCTTTCTGCTCCTGAGATTCACTTGACCCCAGGCTTAACACCGGGCATGTGGGTACCATTTGTATGTGTATTGCCTTCCGTGCAAACAATACAATACCTGTGTGTAGTATTACAACCAGCCACCTCCCAATACAGCCTTTAATCTTACTTTATGTTTCCACAGAAATTTGCCCTGGGTAGTTTATATTTCCCCTAACCTTTAAAGTACCCCGAGTGGGCTCAGCTGCAAGGATATACTGTAGTCAGTTTTAGTTTTCATAAGATAACCACTGCCACATGTGATCCACCGTAGCTTCCTGTCTTTATTGTGGATTTATTTCTCCCCCCCACTGTGCCTAGAGCTTGTTGTTAACAGATTTAAAAAGAAGAAGAAGAATATAGCAGCAGAAAAAAGGGATTATCCCCCCCCCCAAACAGTTTCATTTTCCCTTTGATAACTGTGTGCATTTTGAATTGAAATACTGAATTACTTTACCTTGACAAGTCACTTATAAAATGGCTTTTATTCTCAGCAAATGTCTTTTTAATGCAATATATATCCATCAAAAATGCAGCATCTTACACATGGGTGCGTCAGTGTCTTAATCATAATGATAATACACTGGTTTTAGTCAGCCCAGCTGCTGCCTCAGGGAAAAAAGTGCTTTCAAAACAATGCAAAGGTGTTAAAGTATTAAAGTAATGCTGCAGTTCTATAAATAGTCCTTTATTAAACTGAATTTTTATGGGACTGAATGTTGATGCAAAATATTTGTAGTGAACTCAACTGTTTCCTGTGTTCCCGAGGATTGTTTCTCACTTGTGCCTTTTTCCCTGACTCAGAGTCGCCATGCTTCTCGAGAAGAGTCTACTTTTAGTCTCCAACAAACCTGCAGTAGGATCCTATCCCATTAAAGGTTTTTTTTTTTTTTTTTTTCTGTTTCAGCCTCTTTAAACGATCTCTGTTTTTTCCTCACCCGGGGTGCTTTCTGTTTACCTTTTCATACACCCAATAAAAGGGTTTTTTGTTCTTTGAGTGTCTGCCTTACAACAGCTTTGCTGCTGAGGAATACACATGTTCAAGGTTATTGAAGAGGGCAACCAAGGACAAGATTTTTTATTTAATTTCCATTATATATAAAACAGTTCAGCTCTGGACTCAGAATGAATTATTAAGAACTGCTTCGGAAAACTCTGGATTTGAAATGTTTTTTAGGA
>CAAE01014633.1:204284-216750 GCA_000180735.1 Tetraodon nigroviridis | reverse complement strand
CTCTCAGTCTACACCCTGATTTCAGTACAACTCCGGGAGTGCCACCTCCAGAAGTTCTCCGACGACACCGCCATCGTTGGCTGCGTGTCGGGGGGGGGGACGAGCTGGAGTACAGAGGAGTCATCACACGACTTCGTTGAATGGTGTGAGAAGAACCACCTTCTTCTTAACACCAGCAAAACAAAGGAACTGGTGATAGACTTCCGGAGGACCTCCACACCCCACACACCTGTGAACATCCGGGGGTCAGACATCGAGCTGGTGGACTCGGTCAAATACCTGGGTGTTCATCTGAACAATAAACTGGACTGGTCCCACGACACCAACGCCCTGATCAAGAAGGGCCAGAGTCGCCTGCACCTGCTGAGGAGACTGAGGTCCTTTGGCGTGAGCAGGGCTCTGCTGAGGACCTTCTACGACACTGTGGTAGCCTCTGCGGTGTTCTGTGCCATCGCGTGTTGGGGAGGAGGCAGCACGGACAGGGACAGGAAGAGACTGAACAAGCTGGTTCAGAGAGCTGCCTCTGTCCTGGGCTGCAGCCTGGACTCCATCGAGGAGGTAGCGGACAGAAGGACGTTGGCCAGGCTGACGTCCATCAGAAGCAACAACCTCCCACCCCCTACACCACACCGTGGAGACCCTGGGGAGCTCCTTCAGCTCCAGGCTGAGGCATCCTCAGTGCAAGAGGGAGCGCTACTGCAGGTCCTTCCTCCCCACAGCCATCAGACTCTTTAATGCTGCTTCCTCCATTGAACCAAGCCACAGTGGAGCTGTCTGAGGAAAAAAGAGTGTCAGGATCAAAGGGGATCCCGATGCTTAAAATGTTGCACCACTCACTGCAACGCAATGCATCGAAGATCACCACGGAAATCCCAATTAATCTTGTGGACAACCTCAAACGAAGACTTCTAGAAACTCTGTGCAACCTGGAGTCATTGAGTGTAATGACATTATCAACTTTGCTGGACCCTAGATTCAAAACAATGGCATTCTTCAGTGCGTCAAAAGCCAATGATGCTGTTAAAAGGCTGAAATCAGAGTGTGCCACAGAAATAAGAACTACTGTGCCGACGCAAATGGAAGATGCCGAAGCTGGACCTTCATCTCGACCATCTGCTCCCAGTTCAGGTATGTCATGATTGTGAATTGTGTTTATGTGTTGTGTAACATTCTTGCAAATCACTCACTTTGATCACAATGAATTAGTAACGCAGATGCATCTTATTCTTTCCTCAGATGACAAACTGCGGCATCTGCTGGACGTGGACGTCAAGAAAAGCAGAGCCAATTCAAACGTCACCACCGATGCCGTTGTTGAGGTGCAAAGATGCATCTCGGAGGCAAACACACCAAGGTCGCAGGATCCACTGCAGTACTGGCAGACACAGAGACTACATTACCCGAATTTGTACAAACTGGCGATGAAATTTCCATGTACGCCATCGTCATCAGTGCCCTGTGAAAGGGTGTTTTCTAAAGCGGGAGAAATGGTTTCGAAACGGCGCAATCGCCTCGGCACGAACATGTTAAAACAGCTGATGTTTTGGAATAAAAACGCGTGAATGAACAGTCTGTTTCCCATCTTTATTGAAGTTGCCTGCAATGACTTTTTAAATCCAACAGATGTCGCCACTAAGTGACACAGTTTCAATACAGTGTCGACACAGTTTGGGAAATGTGCCACACACACACACACACACACACACACAATGAGGTCTCGTCTGCCCATCACTAAATTCCACCCTATAAAAAAAAGAAAAAAAAGTTGCGTTAGACTCCTTTGCGCATGCGCGAGACTCCTTTGCGCGTGCGCGAACCGGGACGGCTAGAAGGCCGGTTGGCGTTAGACTCCTTTGGCCATGCGCGTAGAAGTCCGGTCGGCAGTAGTTTCAGTGGCAAAGTGGCGAACATACGCGTGTGTATCTGTTTATCCATCAGTCGCAGAGGCAAAGCTGACGAGGCAGAGACGCTGTTCAGCTGTTCAGGTGGGGCTGACGGATTCTGCTGTCCAAAATATTGAACGCTAATGCTAACCCACACGCTAATGCTAAGCCTAATGCCAATTCCACCCAATAAAAAAAATTTGCGCGAGGCTCCTTTTGGCATGCGCGAGACTCCTTTGCCATGCGCGAATCGGGACGGCTAGAAGGCCGGTCGCGTTAGACCCCTTTGCGCATGCGCGAACCGGGCATGACGCTGAGGCAGGAGGCAGAGACTGTTCAGTTGGGGCTGACGGAAAAACACTGCGTGGGACTCCTTCTGCGCATGCGCGAGACTCCTTTGCGCATGCGCGAGAGTCTTGCGCATGCGCGAATGCGTTAGACTCCTTTGCGCATGCGCGAACCGGGCATGACGCTGAGGCAGGAGGCAGAGACTGTTCACTTGGGGCTGACGGAAAAACACTGCGTGGGACTCCTCTGCGCATGCGCGAGACTCCTTGTGCGCATGCGCGAGAGTCTTCGCGCATGCGCGAATTGCGTTAGACTCCTTTGCGCATGCGCGAACCGGGCATGACGCTGAGGCACGAGGCAGAGACGGAAAAACGCGTGGGACTCCTTTGCGCATGCGCGAGACTCCTTTGCGCATGCGCGAACCGGCCTAGAAGTCCGGTCGGCAGTAGTTTCAGTGGCAAAGTGGCGAACATACGCGTGTGTATCTGTTTATCCATCAGTCGCAGAGGCAAAGCTGACGAGGCAGAGACGCTGTTCAGCTGTTCAGGTGGGGCTGACGGATTCTGCTGTCCAAAATATTGACACGCTGACGCTAACCTTAGCCCTGATGCTAATGCTAACCCACACGCTAATGCTAAGTCTAATGCCAATTCCACTAGTGATGGGTCTGACGACGCTGAAACCCTCGGCGCATGCGCCGAGCGAAGCAGGCGAAACCCCCTATCGGTGCGCGTGTCGCTTTAAGGAAAACCACGTGACCGGTACAGTTCCTGTATCGTTTGGTTGTTTAGCGCCAAATTGTATTTATAAATGAGAAAATGTATCGCTACAATCGTGGGTTTTTGTTGGATGGAGATATTGTGTGTTTTTTTTGCTTTGCATTGGTTTTGGGCGTGTCTTTGGATACCATGGATCAATCAAGGAAGAGGAAGTTTTCTCCCGTGTGGGATCATTTTGATCTTATCACAGAGAATAAGGTAAATTAATTTTCTGTTTCCGTTTCTACAGTTGATCGTTTTTCTTTCGGGTTATTCCAATTACTTTCTGAAGGATATTTGAATTGGTTCACATGGATTAACTCGTATTTCTGTTGTAGGTAAAATGTAGGATTTGCTCCCAGGAGCTGTCTCGCATTAACCGGAGCACTTCCACAATGCTGAGGCATTATCGCGCCCGGCATGAGAAGGAAGAACAGGTGAACAGTCCCGTGATCAACACTGGTGCTTCCAGAAAGCAGGCGATTGATGAGGCTATTGTGAACATGATCATTAAAGACTGTCAGCCGCTCAGCCTTGTGGAAGACGAGGGGTTCAAAGAGCTGCTCCAGCTCCTTGAGCCCTCATATGTTCTGCCAAGCAGACAGGTAAGTAAAAACAAACCGATGAAGCGTTGTTTCACATGTACAAGCATGTTATGTGCTTTCATTCATTGAATCTACTCTACTTTGTGTTTTCAATGTTAGCCTATAAAGACCATGATTAACCGGAAGTATGAGGAGAAAAAGGAGCAAGTTCATCATAGAGGAGACACTCCGTGTAGAATAGAATAGAATAGAATAGAATAGATCTTTATTCGTCCCACAGCGGGGAAATTGCACTGTTCCAGCAGCAGAAACGTTGGAGAGAAAGTACGAAAGTGCAGGAAGATTTGTGACACTATGTACAAGGAGCAGATCTGCACCAGGGACATGGAGCTGTTGGCAGTCAGACATGAGGCCTTACTACCTGCCCCGTGAGCTCAGTCGCGTGATCATGCTGGCTGTGTACATTCCCCCCCTCTGCAGACGCTGCAGCAGCAGCAGCAGCAGCAGAGCAGACTCAGGCTACGGTGTCCCGGCTGCAGACGAAGCACCCACAGGCCCTCATCCTCATCTCAGGTGACTTCAACCACGCCTCGCTCTCTGCCACTCTGCCCAACTTCAAACAATATGTCCGCTGCCACACACGGGACAATAAAACTCTGGACCTGCTGTATGCAAACGTCAAGGACGCATACAGCTCCAACCCCCTCCGCCCCCTCGGCCGCTCCGATCACAACCTCGTCCATCTGCTCCCTCGGTACACACCGCTGGTGCAGAAGGAGCCTCCCCAGAGGAAGACGGTCAAAGTCTGGACCGAGGAGGCCAAGGAGCAGCTGAGGGACTGCTTCGACACCACGGACTGGGATGCTCTCTGCAGCCCACACGGGGAGGACATCGACAGTGTCACCGACTGCATCACGGACTACATTAACTTCTGCGTGGAGAACACCGTACCATCCAAGCGTGTACGGTGCTTCTCCAACAACAAGCCCTGGGTGACCCCTGATCTGAAGGCCCTGCTGAAGGAGAAGAAGAGGGCTTTCGCTTCAGGGGACAAGGAGGAGCTGAAGAGGGTGCAGGAGGAGCTGAAATACACCATCAGGAGGTGTAAGGACGGCTACAGGAGGAAGCTGGAGCAGCGCCTGGAGGAGAACAACGTCCGGGACGTCTGGAGGGGCCTGAAGAAGATGTCAGGCCATAGCCCAGGGGGAGACGGTCACCAGGCCCCTGGTGATCCAGCGTGGGCACAGGAGCTGAACTTGTTTTTTAACAGATTCGACTCTGCAGTGTCCCTGCCCCCTCCCCCCACCCAGCCAGGCCCTGCTTCACACCCTCCCAGGCCAACAACACCCTCACAGTCGTCCACACCTCAGCTCCAAGCACCCCACCCCTCCCCCTATCATCACCAAGACCCTGCACACAAGGGCCAGCCTCCCCCCCACAGTCACCCCCTCCCCAGTCACCAGCCACCCCCCTCTCCCTCACCTTAAACGAGGTGAAAAGAGAACTCAAGACGCTGAAGGTCAGGAACGCCGCACGGCCGGACGGGATCAGCCCCAGACTGCTCCCGGAGTGTGCAGACCAGCTCAGCGAGGTGGCTCTGTCCATGTTCAACCCTGAGCCTTCGTCTGGAGAAGGTCCCGGCCCTGTGGAAGACCTCGTGTGTGGTTCCGGTCCCCAAGACAGCCCACCCCAGGGAACCGAGCCACTACAGACCTGTGGCCCTGACCTCCCACCTGATGAAGAGTCTGGAGAGGATTGTCCTCGGCTACCTCCGTGACCAGGTGGACTCCGCTCTGGACCCGCTGCAGTTCGCCTACCGTCCAGGCATCGGCGTGGACGACGCGGTGATCTACCTGCAGCACCGGGCCCTGGGCCACCTGGAGGCCTCTGGAGGCGCTGTGAGAGTCATGTTCTTTGACTTCTCCAGCGCCTTCAACACCATCAGGCCTCCACTCCTCAGAAGGAAGATGGAGGACGCGGGCGTGGACCAGCAGCTGGTGGCCTGGACCACAGACTACCTCACCAACAGGCCCCAGTACGTCAGACTGCAGGACAGCCTGTCAGAGGTGGTATTGTGCAGTACGGGGGCTCCTCAGGGGACAGTGCTCTCTCCATTCCTCTTCTCAGTCTACACCTCTGATTTCAGGTATAACTCCGAGAGGTGCCACCTCCAGAAGTTCTCCGACGACACCGCCATCATTGGCTGCGTGTCAGGGGGGGGACGAGCTGGAGTACAGAGGAGTCATCACGGACTTCGTTGAATGGTGTGAGGAGAACCACCTTCTCCTTAACACCAGCAAAACAAAGGAACTGGTGATAGACTTCCGGAGGACCTCCACACCCCACACACCTGTGAACATCCGGGGGTCAGACATCGAGCTGGTGGACTCGGTCAAATACCTGGGTGTTCATCTGAACAATAAACTGGACTGGTCCCACAACACCAACGCCCTGATCAAGGAGGGCCAGAGTCGCCTGCACCTGCTGAGGAGACTGAGGTCCTTTGGCGTGAGCAGGGCTCTGCTGAGGACCTTCTACGACACTGTGGTGGCCTCTGCAGTGTTTTATGCCATCGCGTGTTGGGGAGGAGGCAGCACAGACAGGGACAGGAAGAGACTGAACCAGCTGGTTCAGAGAGCTGGCTCTGTCCTGGGCTGCAGCCTGGACTCCATCGAGGAGGTGGCGGACAGAAGGACGTTGGCCAGGCTGACGTCCATCAGAAGCAACAGCTCCCACCCCCGACACCACACCGTAGAGACCCTGGGGAGCTCCTTCAGCTCCAGACTGAGGCATCCTCAGTGCAAGAAGGAGCGCTACCGCAGGTCCTTCCTCCCCACAGCCATCAGACTCTTTAATGCTGCTTCCTAGGTCCTACACAAGGACTAACAAACCACGTGTACATACTTCACGTGTACATACATATATGTAAATCCTGTATATAATATTTATTGGTGTACATAGTGTCACAAATCTTCCTGCACTTTCGTACTTTCTCTCCAACGTTTCTGCTGCTGGAACAGTGCAATTTCCCCGCTGTGGGACGAATAAAGATCTATTCTATTCTATTCTATTCTATTCTATTCTAGAGATCATTGCTCATGGCACACTGCCAAACACTGCAATGTTGCTTTGATCCAGCCATGTTTTTAACTACAAAAAACTGTCTGAAAATACACTGAGGGATGATGATATTGTACTATGGCTTTTATACCATAGTGTTATATTTGTCATATTTTAGAATAATTCAGTGTTTCAAAAAAAACCTAACTTCACAATGAACACTATACCAAAATATGTATACATGTATTTATTTTGTGATGAGTATCTACGGTAGTGGTCAAAAAAAAATCCTAATTACAGACAAGGAAATGTGTCACAGCTGTCAGCCTGTGTGGCTCTCTCCCTCCCCTACCTTTTGCTCTCAGGATCTGGCACACCTGCAGGCCAACGAGATTGAGCTCACCTGCATTGTATGAAGTTCCTGGGCTAGATCATCTTCCCTCCTCACTAGTGTGTTGTATTGAGTGTTCCAGTGGGATTTGTATTAGGACTTTGTGTTGACTGAACCTTCACCTGTTCATCGACTGAGTTTGCCTGACCTGTGGAAGTGTGAGTCCATAAATAAACCCTTGTGTTTCAACCCTCAACCCTGTGTTGCACAGACCACACAGATGACAGTATGATCTGGACAGAAATTGATTTTAGCGCACAGCCCCTCAGCCATGGATAGTTTAGCGCTCTGGGAAGCCTACTTCCAGCGATTCGGCTCTCAGTGGGGGGAGTTGGTGGCCCAGAGGGAGCGTGCCACCGCATCGCTAGAGGTCGAAGTCAGGACACCCCCAGCTTCGGAGCAGCTGCGAGCGACCCGGCACCCCAGGCACTTCAGAGCGAGCCCCGGGGCGCAACTGCCGAGGAGCAGCCGAGGCAGCGTTGGGGTCAACGCCGTGGAGGGGACCGCACCGGGGGAGTTCCAAGACAGAGAGGAGCACACAGCGTGACGCCCCCCACTAGCTGTGAGCCGGGAGGACCGGAATGGAGGAAATCATTGCTGGCCTGCTCGTCACTCCAGACAGCGGACAAGGAGCATCGGTAGGTGCTGAGCATCTGCACCCCCTGCGCCACAGGAGGTACACAATGGGTCATGCTCCAGGACCAGTGGTCAGTTGCCAGTTATGCAGCCAACCTAAGGGGCATGGGGTTCTTTTATGGCTGGCATGCCGCATCTCCTGTTGACACGTTTCTTCAGGGACTTGCTCCGCACATCAGGGGGTTGATGGTGGGGGGTCAGCGTCCCTCCTCACTAGATGACGCAATTGCACTGGTCAGCCAGCTGGAGCTCCATGTGGCTGAACCTGCTCCTGAACCAGTATC
This sequence comes from Tetraodon nigroviridis, assembly GCA_000180735.1. Taxonomy (NCBI): domain Eukaryota; kingdom Metazoa; phylum Chordata; class Actinopteri; order Tetraodontiformes; family Tetraodontidae; genus Tetraodon; species Tetraodon nigroviridis. The sequence continues at coordinate 208,905 of CAAE01014633.1, read as the reverse complement.
TAAGTCTGCTCCAGAACCAGTGTTTGAACCTGCCCCAGAACTGGTGTCTGAGCCTGCCCTAGAACCAACGTCTGCTCGAGCATCTGCACCAGCTCTGGAACCACAGCCTGAGCCCACCCCAGAACCACAGCCTGCACCAGCTCCAGAACCAAACCTGAACAGTGCCCCAGAACCACACCTGAAGCCACAGAAGGCCCCGTCAGCAGACCCGAAGCCACAGAAGAGCCCGTCATGAGACCCAAAGCCGAGGCGGTCCCGATGAGGTGGTCCCATAGCCTGAGGTAGTCCCCGAAGTCCGAGGCAGTTCCGACTGCGGCTGCAGTGCCAAAGCCCCAGGCAGACCCGAGGAGATCGGACTTGGTCTCTCCGTCAGACACCCCGTCTCCCACCCTGGATGGGTTGGGGGGGGCATCTGTTTGGGGGTTCTGTCACAGCTGTCAGCCTGTGTGGTTCTCTTCCCCTCCCTCCTGTTGCTTTCTGGATCTGGCACACCTCCGTGCCAACGAGATTGAGCGTTCCAGTGGGATTTGTATTTGGACTTTGTGTGGACTGAACCTTCGCCTGTGTTTGCCTGACCCATAGAATTGTGAGTCCGAGAATAAACCCTTGTGTTTCAACCCTCAACCCTGTGTCGCATTTGGATCCAGACCACACCTGTGATAGAAATGAGACAAAGGAGAAACAGAATAAATCCAAACTATTGACAGCGCACTTTGCTATTTAGCTGTGCAAAAGAGGAAAGAAGACAAAAGCAGGATAGCAGAGGTCTAATTTGACAGGATGAGGTCAAACACAAAGATAAAGGGGAGTATTGAGAGACCGCACACAAACATGTGTCAATTGTAATAATGCATGGGAGAGATGACTCACTGCTGCATGCACAGTGGAAACCCAGTGTTACTGGGCCGCTCAACACAGTGTTAGTGAAATAAAGAAGCCGTATGGTGCAGGCTTCTCATTAGACCATTGTGCATGAAAGAGATAGCCCCCTCTAGTGAGCCTGAGCCTTAGCTGAGCCAAACAGATCCATGACAGGCTTTACAGGCCTGAAACTTACAGTAGAAAGATATCCTACTTCCCAGTATTATGTTATGTTTTATGCATTACGAAACAGATTCTGCTTTTTGACAAATAAATGACTTCTAGTTGACTGTGAAAGAAATAAAGTATGTAATTCCTCCATATGGTACATGCCCCAGCTGCAGTTTCTGTGTAGAATTAAAACAAATGCAAAAGTGTGTCATCCTTTGTATGGCTGTAACAACAACAATTCAGTGCTGTTAAATGTTTAAAAAACTGGATTTTCACCAGCTAAAGTTGGTAGGATTGCATGTTGTGACCACAAAATGTCATCACCCAGCAGCCTGAGTTTCTGTCAGGCAGTCTGCTGCACAGAGTTTTCTCTCCTTTTGCCTTGGGCACTGGCTGGCCACACTAGCTGTCACCCTTCCCCCACAGTTTCCCTCCCCTCTCTCTCTGTCTGTGTTTTCTCTGCATCTCTCTATAAACCAGGGTGCAGTGACCCGCCCTTTCTTGCAACCTCACCTCTCCCCTCTCTGTCAGCATAAGGCAGTCAGCCTCCATGGTGTTGGTGCAGACAGGGGGCGTCGCTGATAACAAAGGAGCAGGCCTTCAAAAGACACATCAACTGCTGCCACTCCTCTGTACGTTTTGAAAGCTTAGTGCACAACCATAGAACACAGATTCCAGTTCAATTCTCAGACCATGAACAGACCAAAGCTAAAGTGGGGCTACAGATCAGGGGAAAGACCCTGGAAGGTGCTGCACATTTCACAAGTCCTAAAGCGGAAGCAGATCAGCTCAAACCATTCAAGACAAGACCCATGTTCTCTGACTGTTGTGATGACAGCGCTGCAATAGATTGTAAATATAAAACACGAGTCAAGACTCTGAGTTGATGCCGATGTGACACATGCTCTCTAATGAGGACTGTTTTGCCACTCTGCCACTGGCTTTCCTTGAGGCACATCGAGTTGAGAGAATCCTACATGATGCATAGCAGATGTGATTGGACACATTACACTGCTCATGTTGTTGCTACTTAAACAAATAGTAGCAATGGCAAAAACAAAAGGACCATTTTTTCTCAGTTCAGACATGCATAGCATATTGTAAGTGTGCTTGTAGAGGCATTTTAAGGACTACCAGAGAGTGTTTTATTTGTTTACATGAGACCATGAATTCAAAATAAAGTCTCCCCATAACCAATTGTCCATCACTAAAAATTTCATTACAATTCATAAATGTATTCTTTCTTCTTTTTAAGTGTTCTTAATTAAATAAGAATAAAAAGGGCTTTAGGGCCACACGGTGGTGCAGCTGTTAGTGCTGTTGCCTCACAGCAAGGTCGTTGGTTTTCTTCCAGCTGCTGCCGGCCTTTTTGTGCGAAGTTTGCATGTTCTCCTTATGTGTGCATGGGTTCCCACCGGGAACCGGGTTCCCTCCAGGGTGTGTCCCCTGCCTTCCGCCCTAAGATAGCTAGAGAGCACCAGCAGACCCCTGCGACAACACAGTGTATAAAGCGGGTACGAAGATTAATGAATGAATGAATAAAAAGGGCTTTAAGCCCATGGTAGGGCCACCCATGGCAAACAGGTCCTAGGTGAGGGACCAGACAAAGTGAAGCCCACAAATCCCCTTATGATAAGTACAGTCTTGAGTTTCCTTTGCCTGGACGCACGTCACCAAGGCCCCCTTCTAGTGCCAGGCCTGGGGGTGGGGCACAATGGCGAATGCTTGGTGGCCGGACCTTTGCCAATGAGATCTGGCCAGGCACAGCCCAAAGAGGCACTGTAGGACTCTCCTCCGGTGGGTTCACCACCTGCAGGAGGGGTCAAAGGGGGGGTCAGGTGCAGTGTGAGTTAGGTTGCAGCCAAAGGCGGGGACCTTAGCAGTCTAATCTCCAGCTGCAAAACCTAGCTCTAGGAATGTGCAATGTCACCTCTCTGATGGGAAAGGAGCCTGAGTTGGTGCGCGAGTTTGAAAAGTTACAATTAGATATATATTCAGCCTCATCTCCACGCATAGCAAGGGCTTCAGAACCAGTCTTCACGAGAGAGTTTGTCTCTGTGAGCGAGATGGTAGCCTGCCTCCGCTTTTGGGTGGGGGGACAGATCTGGACTGTTGTTTGTACCTATGGCCCAAACAGCAGTTCAGACTCCTTTCTGGAGTCCTTAAAGGGGGTACTACAAACTGCTCCTTCTGGAGGTTCCCTTGTCTTCCTAAGCGACTTTAATGCTCACGTTGGCAGTGATAGTGAAACCTGAAGAAGTGTTATTGGGAATAATAGCCCCCCTGCTCTGAACTCAAGTGGTGTTCTGTTGTTGGACAGATGTGCTCGTTATAGGTTGTCCTTACAACCATCGTGTTCAGACATAAAGGTGTCCATATTTGCACCAAGACACCTTAAAACCAATTCGACGATTAACTTTGTGGTTGTGTCATTGAATTTGGGGCCGTATGTCCTTGACACTCAGGTAAAAGGGGGGTGGGGGCAGAGCTGTCAACCAATCACCACCTGGTGGTGAGTTGGCTCCGATGGTGGAGGAGGATGCTTGTCAGACCTGGCAGGCCCAGCTGTGTTGAGAGGGTTGGCTGGGAACGCCTGGCAGAGTCTCCTGTTAGAAGGAGCTTCAACTCTCACCTCCAGAAGAACTTTGACCATGTTCCAGAGGAGGTGGGGGACATTATGTAAGTCGACCACATTTTCCCTGCCTCCATTGTTGAGGCCGGCTACTGTTGCTATGGCCGCAAGAAGGCCAGTGCCTGTCGTGGCAGCAATACCCAAACCTGCTGGTGGACACTGGCAGAGGTATGCTGTCAAGCTGGGGCAGCAGACAGGTACCGGCTGGCCAAGCAGAGTGTGGCTGCGGCAGTTGCCGAGGCAAAAACCTGGCATGGAAAAACTTTAGTGAGGCCATGTATAACAACTTCCAGACAGCTTTAAAAGGGTTCTGGACCACCATTTTTCACATAAGGAGGAGAAAGCGGTGTAAGAGCTTGGTTTGTATAGCTGGCTGTAAGTCGGACTTGTTTCTGGTGAGGGTTAGGTAGGAGGCCCCCGGAAACACCCAGGATACATTGGAGAGCCTATGTCCCTTGGCTTGCCTTGGAACACCTTGTGATCCCTCCAGATGAGCTGGACTAAGTAGCTAGAAAAAGGTGAGTTTGTATTTCTGTTAAGACTGCTGCCCCTGCGACCGGACCACACATAAACGGAAAAAACGGACAGATAATCTTTAAAGTAATAAAGTAATATTGTTATTATAGTGATAATAATAATAATAACTAAACTAAAAATAGTTTTTTGTTTCGACTAAATTTTATATTAAAAAATAAATATTAAAAAAACAACATTTTTTTTTTTTTTTTACTGGGGGTCACACATTTAATCCTTCACTCAAAAACGCATAGCAATCAATATTCATTCAATAATGCCTTTCCGCTAATGATCTCCACGACCAGGTGGACTCTGCTTTGAACCCGCTACAGTTAGCCCACTGTCCAGGCATCGGCGTGGATGATGCAGTGATCTACCTGCAGCACCGGGCTCTGTGTCACCTGGAGGCCTCTGGAGGTGCTGTGAGGGTCATGTTCTTTG
>CAAE01014633.1:193716-204234 GCA_000180735.1 Tetraodon nigroviridis | reverse complement strand
CAGTGGAGGTCTCTTACTTTCTCAGATGTCAGATGTCTTGGGTCTAATGCACTTGCAGCTGATTGGATTATTCTGCTATTCAAGCAGAAGAAATGCTTGGCACTTCAGTGTAAAATGATAAAAATCAATGTGTAAGGTCAGATGAGATGCTAATAGAAAAAAAAAAAGAATATTCCTTAATAGATTTTTAAAGATGATGCAATACATTAGCAGTGCAAGCCAGGCATCTATTAGCCCCTTAACTCCTATGTTGCTTTTGGCATCAAAGTGATTTTACATCAAATCCAGCTAAAAATATCGCCTGCATTCCTCTATTGCCTGTTGACGCATTAAAAATACATACCATAGCATTAGTTTCTCATGGTACGAAGGGAATACTACATTTTGTTCTGGGTCATGAAGTGCTACTCATGTTACCCCAGCATTTTCAAAAAATAAAAATAAAAAAAGGCCACAGAGGGCTTGTTCTAGGTATTTGGGTAGACAAACTCAAAGAGGCCAGGTAACGTATTAGGCTTAAGGCAGAAGAAATCAAATGGTAATTGTGCAATACTCAAACTGAACTCCTCACAAATGCGATGTGGCAACTTAAAAATAACAACAGGGAAAAAAGTGTTAGGGTTGGGGTGAGGAAAATCAGACTGTACAAGACAAGAAAAACAGTATTGGCACTGCAAAATCAGAGTGTACAGAGTCTACCAAAATTCAGTAGCACAAATCCAAGCGCAGATTGTGGTTGGTGGTCACTTTAATTCAGCAGACACATTCCACTTGCTGCTGAGTAACAGCATATGGTGTGTTTATAAATGCCCATAATGCAGAAATGCAAATAATTATTGTAAATCTGATTATTCAGAAAACATCCTGCCTAACTTTATTTATTTATTTATTATTATTTATTTATTTATTTCCACCTTTGGAGCATTAGTAGCACACATGCAGTGATTCCACTTGTTTGTGTGCTTCCATAAACACCACTTTAGCACAGTCTTTTAAATTTCCAGGCAACACAATGAGGTACGAATGGATCCCTGCCAAGGTGGCACGCAAGAGAAGGCACACAGAAAGGTCTTGTCAGTCAAGTCAGTCAAGTCAGGCAAGTGAGCTTTATTGTCATTTTCGAACATATATAGCTGGTGCAATACATACTTGAAAACGAAACAACGTTTCTCCTGGACCTGCTGCTGGGTAGGACAACACAAAAAGGGCACAAAAGGACAACAGGGCTACACAGGACAGCATGGGTCAACACGACATGTACATAGACGGGTAGGAATGAAGGGTGGAGTAGGGTGGAATAAGGTAGAAGTAGAAGTAGTAGAGTGCAGATATGTCGGAGTAAAGTGCAGGCTACAGTGCAAATGTTGCGCGAATGTTGCGCAGAGTTTGTAGGTAAACGCAGTAAAGTGCCAGTGCATTTGTAACATTTGTAAGATTGTAAACATTATACCCAGTAGTAGTGTTAAGGCAGCATAGGGTGATTTGTGCAAACCTTTATCTCTAAAACCAGAAGATTAGCAGCAGGATTAAATAATAAATAATGTTAAATAATGTTGTGTGGTGGCATGGAAAGTCTGTGCGTTCAGATCCTTCCATTGAGGAGCCTGATGGCCTGTGGAAAGAAACTGTTCGTCAGTCTGGTTGTGTGGGCCTGAATGCTTTGGTACCTTTTCCCGGATGGCAGGAGGGTGAACAGTGTGTGTGTGAGGGGTGTGAGGGGTCGGCCACAATGCTGGTGGCTTTACGGGTGCAGCGTGTGGTGTAGATGTCCACTAGGGGGGTTAGAGAGACACCGATGATCTTTTCTGCTGTCCTCACTATCCTCTGGAGCAGGGGTGTCAAACTCATTCCACAAAGGGCCGTTATGGCTGCAGGTCTTTGTTCCAACCAAGCAACAACACACCTGACTGAAGTCAATTAATCAACTGAGCTGAGTTTTCAGACACATGATTGGTTGAAATTTGTGAGCTTGATTGGTTGGAACAAAAACCTGCAGCCACACGGCCCTTTGTGGAATGAGTTTTACACCTGTGCTCTGGAGGGTCTTGCGGTCCGCCATGGTGCAGTTCCCAAACCAGACGGTGATGCAGCTGCTCAGGATGCTCTCGATGGTTCCCCTGTAGAAGGTGGTGAGGATGGGGGGAGGAAGATGGGCTTTCCTCAGCCTCCGTAGGAAGATAGAGGCGCTGCTGGGCTTTCCTGCTGGTTTTAGTGGTGTTGAGAGACCAGGTGAGGTTGTCCTCCAGATGGACACCAAGGAATTTGGTGTTCTTGACGATCTCCACAGAGGAGCCGTTGATGGTCAGTGGCGGATGTTCTCCCGGTGCTCTCCTGAAGTCAACGATCATCTCCTTGGTCTTGTCGACGTTCAGGGACAGGTTGTTGGCTTCACACCATGCAGTTAGCTGTTGTACCTCCTCTCTGTATGCTGACTCGTCGTTCTTGCTGATGAGACCCACCACGGTCGTGTCATCGGCGAACTTGATGATGTGGTTGGAGCTGTGCGTTGCTGCACAGTCGTGAGTCAGCAGTGTGAACAGCAGGGGGCTGAGGACGCAGCCCTGGGGGGCCCCAGTGCTCAGTGTGGTGGTGCTGGAGGTGCTGTTCCCGATTCGGACTGACTGAGGGGCTGAGGTCAGAAAGTCCAGAATCCAGTTGCAGAGCAAGGTGTTTAGTCTAAGCAGGCTTAGCTTCTCCATGAGGTGCTGGGGGATGATTGTGTTGAATGCTGAGCTGAAGTCGATGAACAGCATTCGAACATACGTGTCCTTGTTCTCCAGGTGTGTGAGGGCCAGGTGGACGGTTGTGGAGATGGCGTCGTCCGTAGAGCGGTTCGGACGATACGCAAACTGTAGTGGGTCTAGTGAGGGTGGAAGTTGATTTTTGATGTGCCTCAACACGAGCCTCTCAAAGCACTTCATCACGATGGGTGTGAGTGCGATGGGGCGGTAGTCGTTGAGGCAGGAGACTGATGACTTCTTCGGCACGGGGACGATGGTGGTCACTTTGAGGCAGGTTGGAACAACGGCGCTGCTCAGAGAGATGTTGAAGATGACGGTGAAAACATCCGTTAGTTGTTCTGCACATTCTCTGAGCACTTTGCCAGGGATGTTGTCTGGTCCAGCAGACTTCCGTGGGTTGACTCTGCGTAGGGTTCGCCTCACGTCAGCAGTGGTCAAACAGATCACCTGGTCGTCGGGGGGAGGGATGGTCTTCCTCGCCGTGACGTTGTTCTGTGCCTCGAAGCGAGCGTAGAATTTATTCAGTGCATCTGGGAGGGAGGCGCCACTTCTACAGGGCGGTGGTGATGTCCTGTAGTTGGTGATCGTCTGAATGCCCTGCCACATGCGCCGAGTGTCGCCGCTGTCCTGGAAGTGACCATGGATTTTCTGGGCGTGTGCACGCTTCGCCTTCCTGATGGCGCGGGACAGTTTGGCCCTGGCTGTCCTTAGAGCTGTGCTGTCACCTGTTCTGAAGGCGGCGTCCCTGGACTTCAGCAGCGCATGCACTTCCGCAGTCACCCATGGTTTCTAATTGGGGCGTGTGGTGATGGTCTTGGAAACGGTCACGTCGTCGATGCACTTGCTGATGTAGCTGGTCACAGACGATGTGTACTCCTCCAGGTTAACCGAGTTGCCGTTGGTTGCAGCCTCCCTGAACATGGCCCAGTCAGTGCACTCAAAGCTGTCCTGGAGAGCTGACATGGCTCCTGCAGGCCAGGTGTTTACCTGCTTTAGAACCGGTTTGGTGCGCCTAACAATAGGTCTGTATGCAGGAATTAGCATAACAGTGATGTGGTCTGAGTATCCGAGGTGGGGGCGGGGCTCCGCCCAGTACGCGCCGGCAATGTTCGTGTAAACAATGTCCAGCGTGTTTTTTCCCCCTCGTTGCAAAGTCCACATGCTGATGGAATTTAGGAAGGACTGACTTGAGACTTGCGTGGTTGAAATCTCCGGCTATAATAAACAGTCCATCAGGGTGCGTGTTCTGTAGATTGCTAACAGCCCCATAGAGTACAGATAAAGCCTCCTTAGCGTTGGCGCTGGGGAGGGATGTAAACCCCAAAAATGAAGAGTGTTGTAAACTCCCGTGGTAAATAAAAAGGTCTGCATCTGACTCACAAATTCCACGAGCGGTGAGCAGTATTTTGAGACTAACACAGAGTCCGTGCACCATTTCGTGTTAACGTAAACACAAACGCCACCGCCACGGGTCTTACCGCTCAGAGCTTCGTTTCTATCGGCGCAAAACGAAGCTAGCCCGTCTAGCTGGATGGCGGCGTCCGGCACTCTGTCGCTGAGCCATGTTTCCGTGAAGACAAAGACACAACAGTCTCTGAACTCCCGCCGTGTACCCCGTTCGAGTCAGATGTAGTCCAGTTTGTTGTCCAGGGAGCAGATGTTTGAGAGTATGATGGACGGGAGAGCCAGCCGGCTAGGGTTTGTTTTTAGCCTAGCACGGATACCCGCCCGCTTGCCTCGTTTCCGCTTCCTCGCACACCGCTTTCGCCGTCCCCCATCACAGGTCACCGGCGTCAGGTGGTGCCGGTGGTTTGAGGCCTGGTCTACGTAGCAGGCCGAGGTCGCGGAGTTTCTCGAGGTCTTCATTATATTAGTGCGTTTGCTTCGTTTTTTCTGAGTCCAAGAAGTGTCTGGCGGTCATACACATGTACACCATTTGGATTGGCGTCCATGTACCGTTTGTGCTCGGCTAAGATACACAAATAGCACCATGTTTTGTCCGGAGTGGCCGCTGCGTGCTACCACCGCGCCGCCATCTTGGATCTTCTCTGTCTTGATTAACAAACATGAGCCTGGAAACCTGGATACATTTACTACATCACTGCAGGATGCATGGTGTCCTTTGATGTCACCTCCCTATTCACCTGCATCCCCACTTCCGAGGCAACAGAAGCTATCCACAAGCGCCTGTTACTAGACAAGAACCTCCAGGAGAGAACAACATTATCACCAGCCCAGATCTGCACTATGCTGGACCTCTGTTTAAATGACATGTACTTCCAGTTCAGAGAAAGCTTCTACAGGCAGAAACATGGCTGTGTCATGGGCTCACCAGTTTCACCCATAGTCGCCAACCTCTACATGGAAGAGGTGGAAAAGAGGGCCCTGTTATCCTTTACAGGAGCCGCGCCAAGCCGATGGTTCAGGTATGTGGACGACACCTGGGTTAAAATTCAAACAAAAGAAGTGGAAAAATTCACAACCCACCTCAATCAGACAGACAACTTTGTAAAATTCACAAGGGAAGATGTGAAAGGAAACAGCCTGGCCTTCTTGGACTGTGAAATCAGGATCGAGGAGGACAGGAACCTCAGCATCGAAATATACAGGAAACCCACACATACAGATCAATACCTCCTGTTTGATTCTCACCATCCATTAGAACACAAACTTGGTGTTATCAAAACCTTACAGCACAGGGCCACAAAAGTACCGACCACATCACATGGTAGGAAAAAAGAACAGGACCACCTGACCACAGCTCTCAAAACTTGTGGTTACCCAGACTGGGCCTTCACAAAGACCCGCAAGAAACGAGACCCCAGCAATGAAGAGGAGGACAAACGTCACAGCGTTTCCATCCCCTACATGGCTGGAGTCTCGGAAAAATTCAGGAGGATCCTCCAAAAGCACAACATTCCAGTGCAACATTCCTCAGCCCTATATACCGTCTCATTCCCACCGGATAGGGATTTAGGGATTTTTCCTCTGCAGATTGATAATGACCTGTAGGGCTTACAATACTAGCATCTGAGCCTCCCTAGTGAGGTATAGGCAGATTTTTTTTTCCCTAATAAACAGAAGCCTATAGTAAAATCTATAGACAAATTATAGTAGGGATTGTAAACAACTGCAACTGTGACACGTACATCCGGTGGTGGTGGTGTTAAAGTCTTGGCTCATTATGCTTGAGCATTGATGGACCTGTTCATGTCAAGGGTGAATGCGTGATGCACTCTGTTCTACTCCCTTTGGGATGTGGAGAAGCCCCTGGGGTGTAGACACATTAATGCACCGCTGGCCATGCTGCTTTGAGCCTTCTCCCCTAACCCCAATTCCCCCTTACTCTGTCCAGAGGGAGGGAGCACAGTCACAAGCTGATTCTGATTGCTCCGCATTGGTTGGCGATGTACTGGCTGGTGGAGATATATCAGCTGCAGCTGCAGCAGCTCAGACCACGTTGGGACCTGCTGTCTCAAGCAGAGTGTTAGGGGTTTTATCCGCACCTGGAATGTCTGGCATTATGGGCCTGGCCTCTGAGAGGATTCATCTCTCAGCAAAGGGCTCTTCCAGCAAGTGATATTCACCATTCAGGGTCTTCCAGCCACCACCACTGGGTCTTTGTATGACGGTCAATGGAGAATATTTGAGTAGTGGTACACTTGTCATGGACACATTCCTTTTCAGTGCTCGGTGGGGATGATGTTGTCTTTTCTGCAGAACCTAATTGATAGGCATAGAGGTTTTTTCACAATAAAAGGTCTACCTGGCGACTATCTTCACTTGGCAAGTCGGGTTCAGCAGGCTGACGGCAAGTCAGCACCCGCTTATCTGCCGCTTCATTAAGGGCGTGTGCCAGCTCCTTCCTGTCTCTAGACCCTTGGTGCCCCCTTAGGACCTGGAGGTGATCCTGGTGGGGTTGAAATACCCACCTTTTAAGTAGCTGCAGGAAGCTGATCTAAAGACTGTGTCCTTTAAGATGGTGTTGCTGCTTGCTTTGGCCTCGACTGAATGTGTCAGTGACATTTACGAGCTGTTGGTGCATTTGGCATTCGCATAGTTCTTTGCGGACAAAGTGCATATGATTATAAATCCTGTCCTGCGGACAGGACCAAAGGGTTATGGAGGAGTGATCAGGTCTCTGCCTTTTGTGTTGGTCCCCACATGGGCAGACCTGTCACAAAGCACCACCTCTTCCACTGTGTAGTGGAAGCAATCACTTTGGCTTATTCAAATCAGGGCTTGCAGCCTCCTAGGGGTCTATGTGTTCAATTTGAATAGCCCATTAAGGGATAGGATGTGTCTTTTGAGTTCTTTTTAATAAATAGGAAACTACTCAATACATCGTTTAGGATTAAATAACTTTTTGTCTGCTGAAACATAATCACACATGCAGTAATTATGCTCTTGCTAAGTTAAATCTAGATAATGACCCTTTTTGGCCAGGCAGTAACTTTCTTGTTAAAAAACAAAAACAAAAAATGATCTCATAGGTAATTTCTACAAGCAGCCCATTATGACCTACTGTTATATTTTAAAACAAATGGTTGCGTACATACATGCAAGAACTATAAGTATGAGATGGTGGACAAAGTCAGCTTATACACTGACCAGCTCACCAAATCCAAAGACTAAAACAAGCATTAATTTGTGAACGCAAAGAAAAAAATTAAGAGATGTCATGCAGCATGAACTGTAGTTTTATACTTAGGTATGAAACACCACTTGCAATACACTAGCAGTTTTGGATTGTTCTTTTAATTTTAAAGTGATTTGAAACCCATAACCAAGACTTTATACTTCATTTTCTTCAATAAAAGACACAAGTGGGTAAGCAATGAGGGAATCATCTAAAATTACAGCTTTCTCGACATACAAATAGCAGTCTATGTTCAGATATTCTATTACTGTTTCAGAATTGCAGATTGCAGAATTGCAGATTGGTTTTTGTTTTGGTTTTTTTTTATTATTATTTCCTAGTTATAAAATTACATTTGCATGTACAAAAACACATATTACTAATATTTTGAATATGGTCAGTTAGAGATATCACTGTTTTACTCACTCTTTTTCAGTTGTGCAGTGACAACAACTGGTTTTAACAACTTAATTTCCAAAACATCAGTGAGTGTGCCACTGAAAGAGACAATTATGAGGGAAAAAAGTGTCCAATTTAATTCATGACAGCATGTATAGCATGTGTGAAGAATTCAGGCAAAGAGCTTTGATGTCTTAAACTTAAAATGATGTCACTTTAGAAATTGAAACAGAAGATTTAACAAGAGCGAGGAAACATGTCAGCAAATGAAGTAGGAGCAAAAGAAGTAGCCACAAACAAGGTAAGCTAATATGTATGCATGAACCATTAATTTTGCTGTAGTTAGCCCATTATAGCTAGTTAGTGCTTATTGAGCTAACTAGCTAAGTGTTGAGTTTAATGTAGCTATATACAGTATCTTGCTGGGAGTTTAGAATTGCATGCAACCTGATATAAAGGGGTTTATTAAAACTAGAGGACTAAATCTTAAGTCTAAATATTTAGAAGAATCTTGTGTTTGACCAAAAAATAGTGTAAACTACTGATTTTCTCAGCTCTGTTTAAAATCCCAAGACCCTGTACATGGGTTAAGGGGAGGGGAAAGTTTACTCTAAATGAAATACTGAAAAAGGAAAGGAAATGAAAATGAAAATTTAATGTTGTCTTTTATTTAACTGATTGCTTTGGTAAGGTGTGAGGAAATTATGTCACTTTTTTTTTAACAAATATTCAAGCCTCTTAGTTTGTCTTTTCAGACATGACAGAAATGTGAAAAACAATTATTGGAATCAGGTGTGATTGAGCAGAGATCTTATACATGTAGGGCATGTACTGTATTGTGTGTTTGATAATGCATTATGTGATATTCTAATAAAACCTAATTAATATAATGAAATATCTTTTTCTTTCTCTAAAGTTTAAAATGCCACAAAGGGTCAGCCCACTTCAAAGCAGTGACCAGATGAGCATCAAATGCAAAGTTGAAGGTTACATTGGATATTAGCAGGGCTGCAATGAATAGTCAAAATCATTGACACAGAATATTATGCTTAATATTTTATGTTAAGATTGAAAATAAAAGAGCCAGCAATGTAATTTTAACTGTTGAAAGCCATTTATTGTAGCAATACATTAAGGGAACTAAAGGGTACAGTATTCAGGAAGTAAAGCAAAATAAACCTTTGACTGAAAATACATTTTTGGCCCAGATTATATTCTCCAGCCATCTATGCATGCCGAAAAAAAAGTAAAAGTATAGTGTGAACATGTTTGCAAATGCTATGTTCTGTACAGCTATTAACTTGTAAAAAAAAAAAAAAAAGCTTTAACCTAATTGTGTACCTGTCCCAATTAAGAATGTGAAATCAATTCTTGATATATTTACTTATTTATTTCTATGAAATTTTTCATTATTATATCTAGTTGTTCCTGATAAATAAATTTAATTTAAAACTATTCTGAATAAAAATGTTTTATGTTTTTCTTTTTCCTGTCTTTTTTAAGGATTGATGCCTCAAGAGAAGATGAGTCATTTGGGCGGCTAGTGAAATATGAACACAAGCCAAACTGTAAAATGAAGGGCCAGAAGTCACCTGAGGAGACTGAGGTCCTTCGATGTGAGCAGGGCTCTTCTTAGGACATTCTACCACACTGTAGTGGTCTTAGCAGTGTTTTATTCCATTATGTGTTAGGAGGAAGGCAGCACAGACAGGGACAGGAAGAGACTTGACATGTTGGTCAAGACAGCTAGCTCTGTCCTGAGCTGCAGTCTGGATTCCTTCAAGAAAGTGGCTTACAGAAGGTTGCTGGCCAGGCTGACATCTATCAGGAGTAATTCCTCCCACCCTCTGCACCACCCTGTGGAAGCCCTAAGCTGCACTTTCAGCAATAAATGGAGGCATCTTCAGTGCAGGATGGAGTGCTATTGCAGATCATTCCTCCTCATAAACATCAGACTATTTAACGCAGTATCCTAGTTATTATGCAATCTACCTCAAGTTCAATAAGTGTCTATGTGCGATATGGATTTCTTAATTCATGTACAGCATGGTAATTAAAAGTTAAAGCAAAGATCAAGGCAACACCGAGAGCAGAAAGTAAATTGTCACAGCTGCAGAAAAGTGTGATAAGAAACTAGAAATACAGCCAACTGTCCATGAGACAAATAAAACTGCAACCTTGCAACCTTTCTGAAGTGATACACATAGGAAGCAGAAGCTGAGAAATAAAAGTGTTTTCCAATTAACGAGAGCAAACATTACCAATGAGTGGACCTCGGTCTGGATAAGGACCGAGTTATGGTTCTGTCTGGACCTGTGACCAATCTCTGAAAAATCTGTGTAAACAGGTTTTTATTAAGAATTTTCCCAGTGATCATGGCTATAGACACCAGGCCAGCTACTCCAGTTAATACAGCAATGATGCCACTCTGTTGAGCCATCAAATCGTTTGTTTACTATGCACAACCAGCGCATCATGGAAGTGCCACATCTTATGACCGCTGTCATTTTGCCCTTGCGTGGCTTGCACCAAAAGAAGCAAGGTTCATGGGATAAACTGCTGTTTTAAAGATTAGTGGACAGAGAAATTTATGTTCATTCTTATGTCAGTTAAAAACCAGTGTGCCAAAAACGTAGCAATAATTAAAATTGGCCACATCAAAAAAAAAGCACAGCTCTTTTGAGCAAAGTCAGCCCCTGTAGTCTAAGCTAAGGGCGCACAGAATAACTGACCTGCAAG
>CAAE01014633.1:152701-162754 GCA_000180735.1 Tetraodon nigroviridis | reverse complement strand
TTTTAAGAAGGGGGACCAGAGGCTGTGTTTCATCTATAGGGGGATCACACTCCTCAGCCTTCCTGGCAAGGTCTATTCAGGGGCACTGGAGAGGAGGGTCCGTCGGATGGTTAAACCTTGGATTCAGGAGGAGCAGTGTGGTTTTTGTCCTGGCTGTGGAACTTTATCAATTGTAAAAGTCACAAATAAGAAACGCAGGACATCAGTGCAGAACTGTGCTTGTGTGAGTGTGTGTGTGTGCGTGTGTGTGCATGCATGTGTTGTGTTTGTGTGTATATTTGATTATATACTTTCATACTTTTCTTTTTTTCATTTTTCATAAAAAAAATTAAAAGGATAAGAAAAATAATGATTGTCCACAATGGTAATTCAGTTACAATTAGGATGTTGTCCTTCTGCCAGTCTGGAGAGGTCTTGACAATTTATGGCCAAAAGGGATTAGAAAACTAAACTAAGAGTCTATTAGCAAATTTCCTGTGAGAGTGATGTAGTATCAGTCTGTGTTTGGTGCACAGAAGATCGAGGGAAACATTTGAGATGTTCCACTACATGCAATTATCAAAAAATCGACTATGTCTCTCCCCCTGTAATGAGCTGGACAAAGCAGCTGAGGAGAAGGAAGTCTTGACCTTCCTGCTTCGGCGACCTGACCACGACCTGACCCCAGATGGATGGATCTTTTTTTCAACAATCCAGATGAAGATAAAACGTCTTCAAGAAAAACTTTAACAAGTCCAGTTGTACACAGAGATCTAGGATCAGATATATGATCACTGGGAAAAACACCTATCGCATATTCACCACAAAGCTGTCATTAAACTCCAACACATCAGTATTTTTTTTCTGTAAGCAGCTTGTCCCCATTGCTTTTAGTTATTAGTTTTATTAGTGGAACTTTATTAGCGGAACTTTGCAGTGTGATTTGATATTTGCAATTTAATGGACCACATTTTAGCAGAAATACCTCAGAGCCACTGCAGACTTTTCTGACGCAGGGGTTTGCGTTTCACTGCTCTTTCATGCCATCAAAACAGTAACAGCAAACATCGCAAAGTATAAAGTTGGAGCTGAATCAGAACTATTTATTAAAGTTCGATTAGTCTCAAGGTCATGTTTCAAGCAGCATTTTTTGAGTTATCAAATAGGAATTTTCCAAAATGTTAACCTGTAATAATGCTTTAAAGTAAGGAATTATTCGCGGGGGGGGGGGCGCACATGGTGGCGCAGACTGGTGACCTTTCCAGGGTGTCTCCCCTGCCTTTCACCCTCAGGTAGCTGGCGATAGGCACCAGCAGACCCCCGTGACACCCACAGGGTATGAAGCGGGTAGGAAGACGAAATAATGAATGGTGTTTATGGGCAAATAATATGTTTACATTTGGAGAATAAAAACACTGTCATTTTGAGGAGGTTGATAACGGAAACTCAAATGTAAAAAAATGTTTAGTGCATTATATTCAATAGATTATAGATATACTTAGTCTTATTTGTATAATGTTTCAGGGAAATATGTGTAGTGCGTATATTGGAGGTTTTATAGTGCAGCCAGTACAGCGGATTTCAAGGTTTGAAAACTCTCAGGTACAAAAAATGTTGATTATTTTTTAGGGTGAACTCCTCAGTAATGTATGATTTCACTTTTATTAAATAGTCTGTTGTAAATAGTCTGTAAATAATTAAATTTTCAGAAATGTATTATGCAACAAGCAAGTCAGACTGATGAGAGTAAATAGGATAATGAACTGAGAGCGTAGCTTTTTTTCTTTTGGACTGCACTGATAGTAGATGTTGTTATTTTTTAACCTTTCTTTTAATGCAAACAAGGTATCGGATCAAATTGTCGTTAGTCTGTATTGCCTATTGCCTATATATATATATATATATGTATATATATATATATATATATATACATATTATACTGCAGAAAAAGGGTGGTGGTGGTGAGGGGTGTGGCTAAAGATAATGGCTGTAGGTACAGATAAGAAAATACTACCATAGTAGGCCACTTACAAAAATTACTGTTGTACATTAATTACCATGTCAGAGTGCAGGAATATCTTTTGGGCTTGATCTAAATATTTGTTCTTAAGAGGCCTATGAAATTTTTTCTGTGTCAATGATCAAGGTCAAGTTGCTCATCACCTCTGACTGCACTCAGTTATCTTGTACTGCATTTTACTTGCTTTCTTCCAACTATTGTTTTTCCACTCAAACGTGCGAGTGCAGTCTTCACGCTTAGTAATGAGGCCCAACACATCCTGCATACACATATACAAACAAGCAGAGCTGGAGAATTACAGACAGCTAAATAATTAACCAATAGGAGCACATTCTACATTATACTCTGCGTGTGTATAGTATAGTATAGTGTGCAGTACTAGTTAGGGATGTCCCCTCAAAATGCATGAAATATGAAGTGAAAATCTATTGGTAAAAGTGAGTGTGTCTTTCACAGGTTCTTCACATCATGTTGCAGAACATTAACCCCTAGATGCTGGAATTTATATGCCCTTATTATAAAAAAAAGAAAAAAATGTTTGTGCTTCTAAGCAGATACTAAATGAAGTGGAAGTTGTTAGTTTGACTCTAGCACATAGAATAGGTTGAAATTTAGGCAAATGATGCAACTTAGAGACAACATGGATAAATAAAAAGGAGTTTTTTTAATACGTATTGAATAGGCATGAACCAACATTTGGCGATTGCTGGCACTACCCTAGATGCAACATATACTGTAATGTAACATGAATGATGGAATAATGAATCAATTTTATGCTGATTTCCTAAAAGCTTATTGCGTAAAATATATCTCTAAACTTGTTTCTTCTATCACTTATTTGAATGTTTACATCTGACAGGTAAGCAGACTCTCTTTTTTATTGCTCTCGCTTGAACACCTGACATGCAGGTTGTATGTTAGAAGGTGTTACAGAAATAATGTAATGTTAGAAACGCAAAGTACAGCCTTTTTGCACTGAGCAGCATGGCAGAAACGAGTGTGTTTGCCTGCTTGCAGCCTTTTTAAGATAAAAGCTGTTTTGTTTTTCTCCAGACAAACTTTGCTTGTTATAGAAGGCCATTTTTTCTGTCATTTTTTCTATTTCTAGGTTATTGCACAAGATATGCAATCTTAAAAGAAAGACAAAAAAAGGAAATTTGGTTTGGAAGCATGAAAGGAATGCCAATTGCGGGACACAATTAAAGCTAGGGTGTCGGTCATTGTTAATTATTTATTTTCGTTGACAATCGATTGAGTTGAATGGAGTCTAGAAAGGCCTGGGATGCAAAAGAGGATTTTTTTTGCTTCAAGGTCCTAGTGAAAATATTGTTTGATCTTGACTGATAACATCCAGTAAAACCTTTGAAATTAGCATGTTACTATACATACACAACTGCACCATAAATATTACTTTAAAGGAAAAAGGGGGGGGGGGGGGGCATTCAATTTTTTGCAAATTCAAAATATGAGACTCTTATCTGCAGTGTGTGTAATGATAAATGTATCAATTGATACTGAGATGTCACCAAAAATGAATCCATCAAATGAGTGGCACAACCTTCTTGGGATTTCAAAAATGTTACAATGCATAAATCACAGAATAAAGTGCTTATGATTTTGTCCTTAACCTGCTTTTCTGTCACCACCACCACCTTACCTTCCCCGCTTGTTTACGGCATTTGCAGCATTTGCCTTTGATTTTCACTGGGCAGCAGCAGAACACATGAGCTGTCACTTAACTGTGTAGTTAGCTTTGTCACATACAAGGCATCAGCTTTGTTGCAGCCGCTCTGCTCTGACAGGCATGCAAGCACTCTCCTCCTACTCAGTGCTTCCCATCCCCCACTCCCTTCAATAGCCATGAACTGCAGTTTGTATCAAGAAATTGATCATTTTGGGGCACAAGGTGTTTGTCTGTTGTGTTTGGTTTCAGATCTGAGATACCAAAAACAATCAAAAAATATATGTTCATGCAACGATTTTGTGATTAGTGTATTTGCAAGCGCGTATGCATTTTCCCATCTAAGATTTAATAACCAATGTCAGGGATTGGTCTGGATCCAAGTGCGACACGTCTTCAGGTGTACACAATTCTTTTATTGATCTGGCTTCAAAACAGGGGCTAAGCAGGCTCAGGGTCAAAACACTCCGGAGTCGAAATCCGTGGGTTCACAGTCAAACAGTTAAGGGTCAGGCAGGCAAGGGTCAGTCAGAATACAATTGCTAGAACGCTCGGAATTACGCAGAGACGATCTGGCAACAGATCTCTTACGGCCCAGGGTTTAAATGCCAGTAGTGTCTAGTTGGCGTAGTCCCGGTGGCGGAAGGTGGGAAAACCCCAGGGGCCGACCGGCAGCAGGAGCAGGCGCCGATTGGCTGAAGCAGCAGGCGCGGTCGGTCCGGGGCGTGGTGCTAACAGTTTTGCGCGAGAACCTGTGCAGACTGTCCCGTAACGGGACAGGTGTGGGGGAGGTTATGACAGAACCCTCCTCAACGGATGGCTCCTGACGTCCCAATGTGCAGCAGGTGAAGGGATGCCCGGGCTAGAATTCGGGAGACCCTGATGGCACTGTGGCTCCGTGCACAGCGTCCATCTCCTCGTCTGACTGCACTCCCCTCTCAGACTCCGTGGGCTGTTCTCTTGCCTGGTGTCCTTGGGAAGGACGCCCTCTGGTGTTGAGTGCGGACTGGTCTGGATGCTGCTGGTTGAAGTCTTGGATCAACTGCGGATCCAAGATGTGGCGAGCAGGAACCCAGGACCTCTCCTCTGGACCGTAACCCTCCCAGTCTACCAGGTACTGGAGTCTCCTCCCGCTCCTGCGGGAGCGGATCAGGCGCCGAACCGTGTATGCTGGCCCACCGTCGATGAGCCGTGGAGGAGGCGGAGGAGGCTGAGCCGGAACCAAAGGGCTCTCATGAGCAGGTTTTAGTCTGGAGATGTGGAACGTGGGATGCACGTGGGATGAACGTGGGAGCGTGGGATGGTCCTCGGGAGTTGAAGCCTCACCGCCGTTGGACTGATGATCTTCCGGATGGGAAATGGGCCCACAAACCTGGGTGGCAGCTTCCTAGATTCCACCTGAAGGGGTAGGTCCTGGGTGGAAAGCCACACCCTCTGGCCGACCTGATACGTTGGGGCAGGAGTTCGGCGATGATTAGCTTGCGTAGTGTAGCGACCTATGGAACGCAGAAGGGTTGCCCTTGCCACAGCCCACGTCCGTCTGCACCGGCGGATGTAGGCTAAAACAGAGGGGCAGGAGACATTAGTGTTCATAGATGGGAACAGAGGAGGCTGATAGCCGTACACACACTGGAATGGAGAAAACCCTGTGGCTGAACTGATAAGAGAATTGTGGGCATACTCCACCCACACCAGCAAGGACGACCAGGAAGCAGGGTCGCGAGAAGTCATGCAGCGAGAGCGTTGTCTCCAGATCCTGGTTCTTCCTCTCTGTCTGCCCGTTAGACTGGGGATGAAAACCAGACGAGAGACTAGGAGTGCTCCCCAACATCTTGCAGAACTCCCGCCAAAAAACAGAGGAAAACTGAGGCCCCCTATCTGACACTACGTCCAGGGGAAGACCGTGGAGCCGAAACACATGCTGCACCAGCAGCTGAGCAGTCTCCTTGGCTGAAGGCAGCTTTGTGAGAGGAACAAAATGAGCCATTTTACTGAAGCGATCCACAATGGTGAGAATGACCGTATTGCCACTGGAGCAGCCTGATGTACTGGGGCCTGTTTGTGAGGTAGTCTGTTGTCCAGGCCACCAGCTGCTGGCCCACGCCCACGTCCTCCATCTTCCTCCTAAGGAGCAAAGGCCTGATGGTATTGAAGGCGCTGGAGAAGTCAAAGAACATGACCCTCACAGCACCTCCAGAGGCCTCCAGGTTACACAGGGCCTGGTGCCACGTCATCCACGCCAATGCCTGGACAGTAGGCGAACTGCAGCAGGTCCAGAGCGGAGTCCACCTGGTCTGTGACTGGACTGGACTGTGGCCCGACATCTTCTTCAGGCCCCTCCAAATGTTCCAGATGTTGTTTTCCTCCAGGGGCTGCTCCAGCTTCCTCCTGTAGCTGTCCTAACACCTCCTGGTGGTGTATCTCAGCTCCTTCTGCACCCTTTTCAGCTCCTCCTTGTCCCCTGAAGTAAAAGCCCACTTCTTCTCCTTCAGCAGGGCCTTCAGATCAGGGGTCCCCAGGGCTTGTTGTTGGAGAGCACTGTACGTGCTTGGATAGTACGGTGCTCTCTATGCAGAAGTTTATGTAGTCAGTGATACAGTCTATAACACTGTTAATGTCCTCCCCGTGTGGGCTGCAGAGAGCATCCCAGTCAGTGGTGTCGAAGCAGTCCCTCAGCTGTTCCTTAGCCTCCTCAGTCCAGACTTTAACCGTCTTCCTCTGGGGAGGCTCCTTCTGCACCAACGGTGTGTACCGAGGGAGCAGATGGACAAGGTTGTGATCAGAGCAGCCGAGGGGGTGGAGCTGTATGTATCCTTGACGTTTGCATACACCAAGTCCAGAGTTTTATTGTCCTGTGTGTGGCAGCGGACATATTGTTTGAAATTGGGCAGAGTGGCAGAGAGCGAGACATGATTGAAGTCACCCGAGATGAGGATGAGGGCTTGTGGGTGCTTCGTCTGTAGCCGGGGCACCGTGACCTGAATCTGCTCCGCTGCAGCTGCGGCATCTGCAGAGGCCATATCACCGTCAATCTGCTCGTTGACGGTGATATGGCCTGGTTTGCACCACCTGTTGTTCACATACACCGCCAGCATCCGGCGGCATCCGGCACTCTGTCGCTGAACCGTGTTTTTGTGAAAACAAAGACACAGCAGTCTCTGAACTCACGCCGTTTAAGAGTCGGATGTAGTCCAGTTTGTTACCCAGGGAGCAAACGTTGGAAAGAATGATGGACTGGAGAGCTGGCTGGCTAGGGTTTGTTTTTAGCCTAGCACGAATACCCGCCTGCTTGCCTCGTTTCCGCTTCCTCGCACACCGCTTGCGTCGTCCTCTATCTGGTGACACCGGTGGTTTGAGGCCTGGTCTTCATAGCAAGCCAAGGGCGTGGAGTTTCTCGAGATCTTCATTGTTTGAAGTGGTTGCTATGTGTTTCCTGTGTCCAATTAGTGTCTGGCAGTCGTATACATGAACACCATTTTGTTTGGTGTCCATATGCTGGTTGTGTCGGGCTAAAGTACACAAAAAGCACCATTTTGTCCCGGAGTGGCCGCTGCGTGCTACTGCCGCGCCGCCATCTTGGATATCCAACTAATAAACACACTGCGGTGACAGGTAATGGTTTTCAGTTTGACTGAATCTAAATGTCCCTAATCATTTGTAAAATTATTACTATAACCACTGACTTTATTTTAGTAGAAATCATTTTCATAAATCTCTCCTTCAGGCTCATAAATTGCCAATGTGTGTGTGTGTGTGTGTGTGTGTGTGTGTGTGTGTGTGTGTGTGTTTGCCCTTCAGCCAATGACTGAGATAGATTCCAGTACGTCTGAACATGAAATGAATACGACGCGTAGCTAGATGGATGAACAGATGGATGAATAGATGGATAACATCTACAGTAGGTACATTGGTGGCTAGAAGATGCTAACTGACCGAGTTCATCTCAAAATGAGCCTTCCAGCAATATATTTTAACAAACAACTTGTTTATTAATTGCAAACTTTAATTTTCAAGTAATCATATGCTCAAATGTAGTTGCAAATTTTTACATTGCACACGTCTGCTCTTGTTGTAAATAGTGTTAAGGGTAATGTTATTGTTGCCATAACAAGTAAATTTCCCACGTTTGGGATAAAATAAAGTACCTCTTTTTCTTCTTTTCTGTTCTATTCTGTCGTATATTCATTTGTTAATATTATATTAAGGCCTACCTTGTTTGTCAAGGTAAATATAATTGGTTATTTTATATAGAATAATTTGTTAATAACGTAGAGCAATCCAGTCAGATGCAGGATCGGCTCAAGACTTTCAACATTTGCTGGGCTTGTCTCAATGATTTAAATTGCAAGTGAAGAAAAAAGAAGCACTTATTGACTTCTGCCCATAAGCTGTATGGAAAAGATTACTTACTTAAAATGAAGATAATTTTTAAGAAATATTTTTATTTAGAGTGACAAAGGTGAAAAAAGCAAAAGTTTTGGGGTTGGGTTTTTTTTATCTGCATAATGGAAAGTTGGTTTGGAAGCTCAGAGTCAAAGCAAGAAAAGGAAAAAAAAAACCTTGTATAAATACAAAGTGCAAAGTAAAAGCGGAGTGCTCTGGAGCTGCTGTGAACCTTTCAAAACTGCGGCTTCAGTGGGTGACCTCGCAGCTGCTAAGTGCATTCCAAGTATAGAAAAGATAGAACTGGTTATTGACTCTGTGATATGCCCAATAAGTTTTTTGACCTACTGCAGCAAGCCAGCAACTCTCTGAGCAATGTGAAGCAAACAAAAACTTTTTATCAATATCCCATCAGGTAGGAGCCTGTTAACATAGTACCCAGATGCACCCTAGCACCCCTGCAGATGGAGTCAGGCAGAACTTCAACCAATAAACTACAGTCTGTGGACATGTCACCACATTGACACTGATGTCAATGTCATAATATTTCTTTCCCATGTTGACAAACTGTGCACTTTTTATTATGTGCATTGTCTCAGATATCTGGAAATGACTGTAGCAATGCTGTCAAACAGTAAATGAGTCCATAAATATCAGTACAGATGTAAATATGAAATGTTTAAATGATAAGCTATTGGTAATTAATATTTATGTAATTGTTAACAAGTGATTTTTCTTTTGCACTTTATACTTGTATGATATTAATTTTGGTCTGATATGATAGGAAACTAAAGCTGTTGTATATCAGTGTGCCATTCAGTGATCCATTGTGTCAGCTCATTCCTCCTCAGCTGTGTTGAGGAGGAATGTTTTTCTTTTCAACAGATGTAATTTTTTCATTTACATGAAAATACTGCAATATAGACTTTATATGTGTTGTCTAGTAACAGTGTGCAATGTGATGTTTAGAGCAACAAAGGTTGTTCCAGTGTCTGATAGTTGCCTTTTATTATTAAAATTGCAGCTTCCCAATAACTGCAAAATGACAAAATTACTTCCCCAATCAAAGCCTGAGAATGACTTAAATCAGTTTAAAGTACTTACATGTTATTATATAAAAATGATTTTGTCTTGCACATATTAAGATGCAAACCACACCAAAAGTTGCAAAACTAATCAAATTATGTCATATACTCAACATCTTTTTTTTAAGTTGATATTGTGTGTGACATAGAAAACTGCAGTACACTTAATTCACTCATTATTAATCAGTTTAGTTATATGATTATAGCCACATTCATTGTTGAATAGGAATGCTCAACAATGTGAAATGTGGGTGTGGTATATGCTGATAATCACAGCGCCATTTAGCGTCTGTAGTTTAGCTTCTGTTGGCGCAAACAGCAAAGACACTACGGTTTGGTTGTTTTTTTTTTTGTGTGTGTTTTTAGTGTCTTTACTGTACAAGTGGTGAACACATTGTACAGGCAGACATAGGTGGCTGTAAGTGCTGAATTTAGCTGCATCCACAGCAGTGACACTGGTATTACTAAAAACTACTGTACTACTGGTACTTTAACCTGACTATTTTTTCCAGTAATGAAAAACCAGAAATCAGATTAAAGTTACTTATCCGAGTCACCGTGCATTACTATTAAAGCCTTTTTCCACCTACCTTTTGTGTCTCAAAATGATGTCATGTATGCATTAAGTCACGTTTTTAGCACATGGACACCTTATATGTCAAGAAGCTGGCAGAAAAGAAATAGAGACAGGAGAGATTAGAATTTTATAGCTGGAAAAACAATCACTATTTTGAATTTGATTCGACTAAATATAACAATATAACTATCTCTGTACACTCTGTGCTGATGGTAACAAAAGTTTATCTACCTCCAAAAACTCCAAATCAAATTTTAAAAAAGCATCTGGAGTTCCAGGACAGTGAAACTGTGAAGAATGCAAAGCAGAAAGCAGCAGCAACACACTT
>CAAE01014633.1:92043-105447 GCA_000180735.1 Tetraodon nigroviridis | reverse complement strand
GCCCTAAAACTAATTTGATACCTTAGGGCTTTAATTTATTATTCTGAACTTCTCTCTTTTTCTACTATGGACTCAAACTAATTTTTCAATTCTTTTGTGAGATGCATTTGTCTGTTATGGAATGTGCTTTCAAATGATGAAAAAATATGCAGAATCAGCTAAAAAAGGACTCAAAGCTACAGTAAAAGAATCACCCTCTGCCTTTCTCACTCTCTGATCAGCAATGTGAAACCATATGTGCAACCATCCTCGAAAACCCAAAGGTCATAGAAGAAATTTATCCATGACTAACAGAATAACCAGCTGGGAGGATGCATGCATTTGCCAAGTCCAATCAATTGTGTCGTACAAATATCTAGTGTTCCAAAGTCACGTAAATACCAGTGGTTCCAGTCTGCCTGTATGCCCTTTTAAAAAAGGGAACTGGTACTTGTGGAACTAAATTATTAGCAAAGGTCAGGAGCTGTAGAACATTTTTAAGATACTCAGAAGAATCAATGTTTTATTAGAAATAATTTTTGTCTTCATGTACAAACTACAGAATGATTGTCATGGGGGAAAAGGACTAAAGCGTCTAATGTGCATTCTGTCTAAATGCAATAATTCAGTCATCTGAATGACGTGTACACGGGAATGCGTAAAAAAGCCCAGATCAGTATTTTAAAACATCAGGGTCTCTATTCATTGCAGCTCCATCATCTTGTTTTTTGGGGGTTGTTTGTACATTTAAATCAGAAATTACCATAAAAAATATCTTTTTTTCTCTTCTTAAAACAATTTATTAAATATAACAAATTGGTCTCACAAGTGACGTGACAAAAATGACAACAATTCAGTTTCCTTAAAGACTTCAAAGTTATACTCAAATAACAATAAGGTCTCTAGAAGAAGACCGATAGACTTCAATCTTTGCCAGTAGTGTGGAGAAATGACTTGGTTTTTATTGTGTTTTGCTTTTTTTATCTACTGGTATGCTCGATAAAAAGTGCACGTTTAAAGGAACTGGTTAACAAACTTGTTGGGCTGTCACCAGGACCTTACTAATGTGCCTGGTTACCCGCCTATGATCTATTACTACTGCTTACCTAAATCTGCTGGAACAGGTCCCAGCATAGTCTAACAGAATATGAATCAACTGATTTTCAGTTAACAAACAAATGTCTGATATGCATTTTTAATGATATAAAAAAATGATTGGAGCGCCCTTAAAAATACTAGTCCCATTGTATTACATGCAGTTTAACTACGTAATTTTCCTTTTTATTGGATTTACCAATGGTTAATGGCATTAATAAAAATATTTATTGAGACCTAAACGTGAAATAAGAGGATTTTTTAACAACCATAAAAAAGGGTTCAAATCATAGCAAAAGCCCTCATGCTTTCTGATATTTGACTGAAGATTGAGAATGGGGTGGAACTGCTGGAGCCATGTCAGCCAACCTGCCATATTCCATCTCTGCTGTTTTTAACAAAGGCTTTTCACTTCATCCTCCCTCCCTCCTTCTCCTGGCTTGCGGGGCCGCTCGGGGCCTCCCAGACGCTTACAGACAGATGTCCTTGGTGGAGCAGAACACGCTCTGCTTGACGTCACATGAGTCTACAGGGCTGTTGAGGAAGCTAAAGGGCTGTCTGCCTTCCATAGACCACAGTTTAAAAGACACACTATTGTTTTTAGCCAGTCTGTTTCCTTACTAAAATCTTTTGGAGCAACAAGATACAGCAGGGATCATTTCAGTACATACAGTGCATGTCGGTTTTAGAAAACATTTGGATGTCCTCTAAAAAACTTTGGATAAATTAAATATGGTGGTAATACAAAGGTTTATTTAAAACTAACCATTTAATCACAATAAGTGGTATAATACATCAATCATAGTATACATGTTAACAGGACAGAATTTTATCTGAACACTTTGCATTTAAATGTAATAAAATGCAACTAAAACCCAGCAGCTTGACCAAAAGACAAAATCTTATATTACTTTTAAAAGACCAAACGGCAACAAAAGGTCCTTAAAATGTTTCAAAGCAAATCTGACCACTTAGCATCTGCACATTAGTAATCCCTTGATTTGCATATTTTCATTTCAATATTTGAGAATCTGCATACTGCCTAACAGAGCTTTATATGAATTACTTTTTATTATTTTATCATGTAAATTGTATTTTTTTAATATAGTATGTAAAACTACTATATTCATTAATGAATACAACACAAGTTGTTTGTCCAACTTAATCCAGTATATTAAATAACATCTTTTTTGCTTGTGCGTCCAAGAACAATTTTTGGCATTTTCTGTGCTTTATGTGGGTCTGCAATTTAGTGATCTCATTCACCTGACACCCACATGGCCAGCATTACACGAACATCTGCGAGCTGCATCTTGAGGCCTTTTTCATGTGAAGTGCCTGGCAGTTATTTTGCTACAGGGGGAAAGGCCATTTGCAGTAACCAATCAGAATTTACACTTCCATCTGCACCCAGACGCTAAAAATGTGTTCTGCCTCAAACTGCTAATGCAGGAGAATTTTGCATTGGAGAGCATCTGACTTCATCACCAACAATTAATGATTACAAATGGGAATTTTTCTAATACTCAAATATTGAACTTATGATAGTGCATATATTGTCTGCATGAAGTTACTTTCTGCAGCAACAACAGGCCTATTTTGTGACACAATACATTATATGTTCAAAGCAAATTTGTTTGTGTTTCTATAATTTCACCTATGGAGATTCATTTAAAATGTATGCATGGACTAATCGTCTTGGCTCAGACCGTTCCATTTTCTCTGAAGTGTTTCCAGGGCTAAGGACCAATTATTCACAGCCCTCAGGTGTCCCCAGAGCTAGGGTCATTATGTGAATGTCAGTATCATGACCCTACTGTTCCCTCCTCCTCATCTGCAACACATTTTAAAGAACTAAAAACTGCAGATCAATTAAATGAGGCACACAGACTTAATACCTTTACTTTGGAGAATAATTTTGATAAACAATAACATTTGCACTGCACATTTTCCAGAAAAGTGTTTAATGAAGGCGCAAAAAAAATCACTGCTAAGCGGAATCTAGTGGTGCTACACTGGAGCATTGAGAGGAAAGTGGTGATCATTAAAAAATACTGCTTATCTAAGGGAAAATTTCCTACTTTAAATATTCTTGTGCTTTGTCTTATTCTATACAGCTGCGCTTTGTCGAGCAGTCTTTTCTCTCTTTCCGTCCCTCTTTTTTACCATTTAGATTTGCAGCTTATCACATTCTATTGATCGCTTCTTATTTGCATCCAGGAAGAGATGAAAACTCAGATATTCAGACTCCGAGAGAGGACGATGTCAATGATTTATTCATTTCTAAATCAAAAAAAGCGTGAAAGGAAGGTAGATGAGAAGGGGAATCTTTATAGACAGCAGGCGACTAGCGGGCTCAGAGGCTGGGCTCCTCTCCCCATCACCGCCCTGAGGCACATGGTGTGCAAGTCCTCCTAATTAACAAGGTGAATCATACTGCCGCTCTCTAATTAGCCAACATGACAATCTAATGGAAACATGCAAGCCAAGCTGGCATACTTAGTATCACCTAACAAAGACCTCTGGTCATGTCCTTCCCGTATGAATTCCATAAAAATGACACCTCCGACATTAGAGGCAAAAAGAAAAAGAATGGGCCACCTCGGTTCAGGGAAGTATGTTTTAGGGAGAGGTCAGAAGGGAGAAGTTAGCCAGCGTTGATGAGGTGTTTTTTGGTTTTTTTTTCTCTTCCTTCTCCTGTGCGTGGTGTTTGTCGACTAATTGAAACATGTCCTGCTTCCCCACCTCTTTCTCACTTATATCCCAGGCACAGGAGGCTGGCACCTCGCCACCAGCATAGCTCAGTATCCCCAATTCCCCTGTCGCCAGAGTCCCAAGGAGTGCTCTAGCGCACAAAAGAGAAAAGTGAACCTACAGGCTTGTAGAGCAAGAAGACGAGTTGCTATCTTCCTCTGAGGCAAAAAAAAAATCTCTTTTTTTGTTGTTTTGCTTCTCATTACAGCACTTTGTAATATTCGAAAACACACAGGAACACCAAAGGTACTTTCAAAGCCTGCTCCTTTTTTCTTGTAATATGTCTTGAGGAAAAGAAAAAAAAAGAAGTTGAGACAACAAAGCAACAAATAAAAATATGGTAATGCATTATCTTTAGGACCTACAAAACAGACCTTGTGATAATAACTCCTAACACACACACACCCTTGTAAATGCGCTCACTCTATGTCTCTTCCTGGAAATTATCAAAAATTATTGCAAATAAAAGGACACCTACAAAAACTAAAGACAACCTAATTTGCCAGGCTAGCTGAAAAAGAAGAGATTTCCCTAATTTAGGTGAACATAGGAAAAAAGCTCACAATACCTCAAGCAGACTAAAAACAGCGGCATTCACTTTGAAATCAGCACAGAAAAGAGAGAGAGTATGTGGATGAGAGCAGCAGGCATTTGCCCAGAGGGCTGCCTTGTGGGAGAGAGAGCCTCTTTGAGTGAAGCAGTTTGTAAAGGGCCAGAAGATGATAGCCTATGAACTCACAGATAAAACTGGCCTAATAAAAACTAAGGGGCATTGACACACAAGAGCCTCTCCTCTCTGGAGAAGTGCAAGCTGCTGGCTGAAGAAGCTTACAGTGTGGGTGGATTCTAGTGTATCCATGACCTGGCCACTTGTGGAGGATGCCAGGCCAATCAAGAAGCATGCATGTGCACATTAAGGGCAAGTGCACATCAGCAGAGCAAAGGTCTGAGGGTTAAATAACATACATAGCCTTCACATGGATAGTTCTTTATCAAATGATATGCTAAATTCTGCCATTTTAGCACAGTTTTAGATTTTAATTGGAGTCACAAAAGGTTCAAAGTTGAGCAAGGCCAGAATGAATGTTGGAGAAGTTCAAGTCATTTTAATCAATGGCATACCTAAGCTTGATAAACTAAAGCTTTGAGTACCAAAAAAGAAAAGGAAAACATAGGAAAATGACAAATGGATAAATACAGTAAGTAAACACAGGTAACCCAGTCAAACGTGAATTGTACTAATATGGGTTGATGTGGAAAAGGTATAGCACACTTTGGACTAAGAGGAGTGATAATCTGTTATTATTCACAAAGATTAAACATGCAAATACACAAAAAGATCTTGAACATTTATATTTAATAAAACTAGCATTTCTAATATATTAACTTAAAAAAAAATTAACCACCATTCTTGAAATGGTTTAGCTTAAGCAGCTAAACAGGCTTCATAAGGAGCTTTTGTCCAGATTATAGACAAATGCAATAGCAAGTGTGTCTTTCCTCTCTTCCCTCATCTCTCTCTACCTGCCCTCACTCCACTCCTCATCACCCGTTTCCTGCGTCCACTAGTGCCTCCAGATGCGACTACAATGATGAATCTGTGGCCGCAATGTGTCTGCGTGTCTGACATTGTGATGTATCTCTACTGGCCTTAACCCTTCCTCTTTCACTTGCGTGTCTCCTTTACTTTCTTCATCTGTCCATCTCTTTTTCCTTCATTTCTCTCATTCCCTTACTTTCAGCGATGTGGTATCGCCTGGCCTCTTGTGTCAGTTATGAAACATACACCAGTATACAGACATATCACAATAACCAACAACAAAACAACAAACAGAAACTGAGCTAACAATTTGCCAATTGATTTTTACTGGGGGCAGTTCTGCAATAGTCCATCTGACCTTTTGGCCAAATGGTGGTGAATGCAGGACAGGCGATACCGCCTCTGTCAACATCTGTGATACTAGTCAGCTCCACTGGAAACACCACCATGGTTCAGTTGTGGGTACAGGTACACAGATAAAGGCACAGCCAGAGAAAAAATGTTGATATTGACACCTAGAGTCTAAAAGTCTCAGAGCTAAAATATTGGCTTACAGTAATAAATCTTGGAGCACAATGTGATATTTTTTTCTTTTGTGTTAATTTGTGCTGCATTTATTATTCTATAAAACCTGGTATGCAAGTATCTGGTACCTGGTACAAATCTACCTAGTACTCTGTTTTTTTTAGATGCCATGGCAGGGGAGAATTCAATCACCCCTTTTCTAAGTTTTATTAAAATAATAAGGTTAACGAAATATTAACCAAAACTGAGTAATTGTGTACATTTACAGCTAGATTAAGTCTGTCAGTGCAGATACATTGTAATATTTTTGCTACCAAGCACTAAGTATTTGTTTCTTTTTATCTATTTGTACCTTTTTATCTAAAAATCATAATACCCCAAAACTCTTTTTTGCTCTCTTATGCTCTTCTCTGCATCTTAAAAAGAACATAATAATAAAAACACTTTGTGCTCTTAGGACTGGTTGGTTTGACTGATGTGAGTGTACCATAGCACACTTAGGTGCATTATACTTTTCCCACCATGACACTATAGGAATAGGTGGTCTTGTGCACATTGTAACTGCTCATGCATGAGAGGAAACAGTTGTTGTCTAGAATATTATAATCGCAAGATAGCGTGGGATTGGGGAAGAGGAACACTATTGCTTGAGATGGGGCATACTGTAGTCTGCAGCTGTACGAGACATTCAGATCGGATTTACTGTTGAGAAGCTCTTGGGTAAACAATTTATATACCCCTCAGGTATATCACCTCAAATTAGAATTTTCTTTAAATAAAAATGTCAGCAAATCAAGAAACAACATATTTCAAATGGATTTGATGAAGATTTTGGATTTCTGGTTAACATAATGCAAGCTTGACAATTGCAAGCTGCAAGCTTGCAAGCTTGTTTGTTCATTTATGATTTGAATGATTGAATGAGAATGATTCATTCATTCTGACTGCAACCCAAGTGCACATTAGCAGCTTTGGTACACTGCTGTCTTTATAAAAGTAAACTCAAGCCTAATTTACATCCACTTTGTTCAAACAAAGAGGTATTCTCATTTAAATGTCATCAGGAAGAGAATCTGAGGGTCAATAGCTCAATCAAATTCGTTGGGGACACACTGTGCTGCATGCAATACAAACAACCACGTGAGCTCATAAAAACCAGAATGACAACAGGCTTGAGAAACCAGGACCAATAAATGAATACAAAACATGGTAAAGGTTGGTGGAAGTCGGCACGGTGTGGTTGTGATGTAGGGGTAGTTCAAGAAGTGAAACTGGGGGTGTCTTCCTCATCTCTCTGGAGAAAGTATTACATAAAGTAACAATTTCCAAACCACCTTCTTAAAATTCCACAAGCAAATGAAAATGTGCACCCATCTCCTCACAAGGCACTAATCTAGCCATATCCAGATGACGAGTGGACTGCCACTTAACAGGGAGGAGATCCACTTTGATCATATGGCCCCTGGGGCAAAACCTAACGTGCTGTCTATTACACAGCATCATTTGCATATGTGGGGTTTATGGGTAGGCTGAGATCTAGAGTGAAGGTTCTAAACGGCAGCAGGGTTTCGTGTTGCTAGAAAGAAATGTCCAAGAGAGATGTGGAGAAAAAACAGAGCACTGCCAGTAGCCAGAGGTAAGAGAAGTCCAGTTCTCACTTGAAGGTCACTTATTTCGCACAGTAAAGTATAATATCCAGACTAAGAATATCCTAAAAATTAAATACTTAAGCCTGACACCAATAGCAAGTTGCCCTAGAGAAAGGGGTTCGTTACCACCAAAACACAAATGATGGTGTGGCTGACAAAAATGGCCGATTACAGTGGAAAAGTTTGATAGAAGACTCTGAAGTGTAGGAGTATAAATTTAGGAGTTTCCCGAGGAAATGCATACCTACTCAATAAACTCTGGATGAACAAAAGACTTTTCCCAACACAGCGAGCGACTTAGAAGCAACCGCATTTGTTGCTTAAGTTCTCTAACAACATCAACAACAACAGGTGAATATTTTTTTCATCCTGCAACCTACGCAGCCCACTCCACCAAACCTCTCTATGGTCCTATTGATGCTTGTTAGTGAGCCAAAGACTTGAAGCACCCAGTGAAGTTTTTCACGAGGTAAACAAAGTAAAAATAAATAAAAATAATAAATCAATGCAAACTTCCACATGACAGAATGACTTTGTTTTTTTTTTCCGTAAACAACATTAACCAACCACTTGAAGAAGAGTGGTCTACGTTCTGGGTTCCACTGGGAATTTCTCCATATATACAGCCTGTGATTGAAATGAGACAGGCATGATGCAGGCAACAAAAGTGCCTTATAAGAATAAGACATTCACAATTTATAACCGTGCATGCTATTCATTGTGCTCTTACTTTATCTGGGGAAAATCTATTTTTTCCCTCCTTTGTAACAGTTAAAGTGTAGCATAGAGCAAAAATTGGTACATTTGAAGCCCCTTCACTTGTTTTTCTTTTTGCACACTTTCTGCACTTTGACTTTTTGAAAAAAGTAAAAGGAAATATGGGCTTGCAGTCTTAGGGTGAAAAAAAGAATAGCAGGAAGAGGATGGCGTCTGCGGCACAGAGAAAATCGTTTTTCACACATGGCCTTCAATCAGTATCTATAATTCCTAAACTTTTTTTTAAGTTGGGTTTTTAATGGCATTACATATGTAGTGACACATGAAAAATTTATACGCTGGAGTTGGGGAAATGTCAAGGGTAATGATCTCTGTAGCAGCATACCTCCTTAGCTTTCTGTTTTAGTCGAGCCTGTTCTGGGTCCTCTTGCCTGGAGCGACTCTGAGGAGTAAAGAGGAGGAAAAAACACAGGTTAACAGCTGGTTTAAGGACTCACCCTCCCACCCACCCCCTCACTACTCATCTGTTGTCTGCTGATGCAAAAATAGTGTAAAATGGGAACAGGATACAGAGGTGTCAAGGACATCGCATTTGAATTCCGAGAAGTGCAATTGAGCAGCCCGCGGGGGTTGGTGGCCTTTAAACCTGCTCCAAATCCAGCCCTAAATAAGCCGCTTGAGGCGAACTCTAATCAAAAGAGGTTATTAAAAATTCTGCTCATGCTAGCACACACACACACACACACACACACACACACACACACACACACACACACACACACATACATGCACACAGTCACAGTCACACACAAGGCAAAGGATGTTGGTGAGTATCAGTGGCAGTGAGTGAGCGTGCGTGTCATGGCCTAACAACAAAAAAGTTCTATTTTAATCAGCAGCCAAGATCTGGGTATATGTGCTTATCCCTGAGAATTCTTTAGCACACAGCCAAATGTACATAAATGGCTGACCACTGCAGGCAAATCAGACAAATTTCGGCGCTACTCGTGCTGAGCAATGTTATGTTGAAGATCTGAAATAATCTGTGCAGATTATTTTTTTTGCAGTACTAAATACAATGAAGTAATATTTACAAAAATACAATCTTTTTATCTATTGTCTATTATGTATATTGTCAAGAGTATGTTCAAGATTTAAACTCTTTAGTTTTTAATACCTGTAAAAAAACTAAACGTAATAAAAACCAAAGAGTCCTTGAATATTTTTTGCCGTTTTAATATTTACTTTCTCGATCAAATGCTACATCAATCAAAGTGAGTGACGGGCCTTGCTCTTAGGATGATTTCACCTTCTGTTCTTTCTCCCCCTTCTTCTTCCTCTTCTTCTCTGGCTTATGGATGGAGAACTGCCCCTTCTAGCCTTTCAGCTAATTGGCTTTAAATATATCAGGCGGTTCACGTACTGGTCGGTATCTGAACTAAGACTAATGTGTTTGCCCTCCGGTCGGCCCAACCATCCCTCAAGACTTAAGTCATATTTTAAACAGGCTGCGTGGAGTCGGGGAGGGGAGCGTTGTGTTGGAAGGAGGAGAGAAGACGCAGAGGCGGAGGGAATTATTTATTTTAATAATATTAGTTATTCCAGAGGTCAAATTTGCTAGGGTTACAAGCAGGGGACAGGTGAGAACTGAGGTGGGCAGGGTAATGGAAGGAGGTACTTAGATGGACAGGTTATAGGCTTGCTTTACATGTCATGTGTGAGTGGCCCCGATTTAGGGGTAAAACACTTCCCAGGAGGCTCTGGCCTGCTGAGGGTTGTGAGGCTAACTGTTTGTTTATTATAAAATGTATTATTTATTAACTTTTATTTTATGTTTTATTAGTATGACATGCCCCGCGACACCAGTGGGTATTAAGCGGGTAGGATAATGGATGGATGGATAGTATGACATGATCATAGTGTAGTAGTCAACTAGAGCTTGTTGTGGTGGTGGTTTAGGCGACCTTTACTACTTTTTTCTAGTTTTACTTTTCTAGCACCCAAGGCGGTATACTTATGTTTATTTTTGTAGCTGTGGGCTGTAAATAGAGGGAGGGAAGTTAACTTGATATTGAATATTCGGTCAATATATTCTGCCAAATATAAAGTTTGGTTGGTACAATATTGCTCTTTTTGCAGTAATCATTGATACCAGTATTTATTAAAATGTCCTGATCTAATTTTACAAAATACTGAGAGGGAGAGACAATATTTTCTCAACAATTATAGATCAATATCAAACTCATGTATGTATGTTAGAGGTTTAGGATTCTGATAGTGAGTTTTCTCCATAAAAAGCAGGGATGCACAAAAACATGATTGCATTTTTTTTCATTAACAGAAAATGCAGCATTTTTAGGTTTCAATTTCACCTTTAGGGTTGAGTTTAACGGTGCATAACAACATTTGTAAAATATAAAGCATAAAACAACCTATTGTAAAGCCTAGGCATCTTTGTTGACTTGAATATATGTATATACAGAAAGGAAAATAAAAATTACACTGCAGTCATTTCATATTACAGCATTGGTTATTTAATCAGTATAAACTCAATAGGTTAAGGTTTTTAATAAAATTTGGGTAGTGCATGATCATCCATTATCAGAGTATAGATTTATTACTGTACCAAAAACATACAATTAAAAACAATAAAAACTATATTTCTCTGCTAGAAATATTACAAATTCGTGTTTGCGCCACAACATCAAACAAGTTACTACAACAATGAAGACAATAGTTGCTCCTCCAAGTTTGTGTAGTGTTGAATCCAGTATGTCATCAAAGTAAAGGTTCACATTTCCAAGTTCAAAGCACCATAGCAACACAAGCCAAAAGCAATAAACATGGCTTTGAGGCGAAGCCATCTCTTCAGTGATGCTTAGGCAATCCAAACAGGCCACGGTGGACTTTTTTTTTTAGAAGGAACTTTGTTATTGCATTGATGAATAATTTTAAAAATAAGAAATAATAAGAATACATCCTTTAACTATTCAAAATTGGCATTACATATTTATAAAAGTGTAGCGTGCATGTAATTTATATTAAAACATATTTAGGAAACAGTGATGGGTCGCTGAAGATTGACGGAAACGTCGTTCCCTTTTTTTTTGTTTTCCTGCATGGCTGGACCAAAGAGTAATAACTGAATCAATGCTAAGCGAGCTGCAATGACAATCCCCTTCTTAACTGTGGAATGCTCCATTCAAAATAATTAAATTAACCTAACTTTCTGCTAATGTGCCACCTCAAGGCATATTCATGTGAATAATTTTCTTGTTCTTTTCTTTAATAGTGGTCACCTTTTTAAATTTCCAAAGACCATTTCTTGTTAAACAAATGTCTTGCACGAGAAGAGTGAAGGTTGGCACTAGGAACAACAATATGACAACCCAGGGTGGCTGAAGCTCAGACGCTAGACAGGTCAAGTAGTAGATATGCTCAAAACCAGCCTTGTCCATGATCCCCGATAAACTTTAACCCTATCTGTGGAGAGTGTAGTCAGGTCGCAGTCATAAAAAATTTACCATTTATGGTCCTGACTAGAGATTTGTTCGTATATGTCTATGGCTGAAAGTGAAGCCCCAGCTGAAGAAAATCCACACAAGCATGGAGAGAATTAACACACATACTACCCGATGTTATTAGACATTAAAAATCCCAATATCAGTTTAAGTGTATAGAATGATTATTATTGAGATCAAGTAATTTTCTGTGGAAAAAATATGATTTGCTCTGAAAAAATTAAACTAAAGTCCAGGTTTTTGTGACCAAGAACTTCCACCCTTGCATCTAACAAAATAATAGTAGACAGAATAATGTGACTTTTCCTTTCTTTTAACACTTGCAATACAACTGAGCATATATCCTGTTGCTACTTAGCACCTGCGGCCAGATCTATGAATACTGTGCAAATACATTTGAGCTAAACATTCGCCCAGAAATATTTAGCAACAAATCTGAACTTCAGAGAAACCAAAGACACTGCACCAATATGAGTAAAATAGATTTGGTTTTAAGTGGTGGAAATAAACCTATTATTTTTCAAAAGAAGGCTTATTTTTAAAAAAGTATTAATAAAAATCTGACATTATAATGAATGCAATTTAAACAACAAATCTGATTGTAATAAACTAAGAATCACATTCTACAAATCACCAAATATTTGAAAAACCTCCTAATGCAATAGTCAATTAACATACTAAAAGGTAATATATTTGTTTGCTGCTAATTTTAGGACTTCAGTAATTTTCTAAGTTTACCAGTACTCCAAAAATCATTTCAACTTTGGGCTCCAGCCAATTAAAATGAATTTAAACTGGTAAAATCTGATTTCTGTTCATGAATTACTTTGGTTAAAACAGCTATATGGTTTAGAAATTGACTGTGTTTTCTACACCTTTGTCTTCAAACCGACAATCAGCATGTTCTGTCACTGAGAATCTGCAAATGACTCTTGTCTGACTGTCACTGTCCAAGTTTATTTTAGGGTTGTTTTTTGACTACTTCTACAAAATTTGTCTCTATGGCAAAAAGTTTTGACAAAAAAAAGCCACGAAACTCCAGTACTCAAGTTTCCTGAATTCAATTGTCAGTCCTACCCCAGACATAGTAATGATTTACATCATATACCCAGCAGGGCCAATATCCACCAAGCTGGATGCAAAGTGGTGAGTTATGCACCCTTACCATTGCCCCCAATTCTTAGTGTTTTCTGAGAGAAAAAGGGAGAGAGGAGCACTTGGGACCACAAGCCCACAAGGACACATGGAGGTCATTTCATTTACTAAAATTACATTGTGTCTCTGTCGGACAAGGCAGGCATACATAAACACACAGTTGCATGGGGACACAACAACTTACGCACACACAAGAGGATGCCGAGGTCGCATAAACTTACTTTAGCAGCTTTTAAAAGGATCTCTCTCTCCTGCTCATCCTTCCTCTGCTTCTCGATTCTCTCCAGCTGCTCAAAGAAGCGAAGCTGAGAGCGAACGTCTGCCGTTTGCTCATAGTACTCATCATCCTGGCATGGAGACAGAGAGAAAATCAGTGCAAAAGCTCACAAAGTTACAAGTTTTCTTCTGCCATGACTGTTAAGATACAGGCATGAATCTCAAAACTTTAGGGTGGCACTCTGTACATGCT